>CM065640.1:49506720-49959220 GCA_033220585.1 Dipteronia sinensis
TCATCTTCACTCCCATCTTCAATAGTTTCGAGAGCGATTCCTTTACTTTTGGTCTTTGGCTTCAAGCACATCTCATATGTTTGGAGTGACCCAAACAATTCATCAATGCTTAAGCAATCTACATCCTTGCTTTCTTCTATGGCCGTGACTTTGGCCTTCAATCTCTTATGGAGAGATCTTAGAATCTTCCAATTGAGACGCTCTCTAGAGATTGGTACTCCAAGTGCTTGACATTGGTTAGCAATATTTAGAAGTCGGAATTGGAAATCTTCAAACTTGTCTTCATCACACATTTTCTAGTTTTCAAATTGTGATGTCAACATTTGAAGCCTAGACTTTCTCACCACCAAAGTGCCTTCATTTGTGACTTGAAGTGTATCCCATGCTTTTTTGGCTGATTCAAAATTTTACATATATAAGAATTGATGTCCATCAACTCCTCCTAATTATGTGTTCATAGCACGATGGTGCCACTTAGCAACTTCATAGTCATTAAGTGTCCATTCACTTCTAGGTTTGGAGACTTCAGTTCCATCCTCTATAACCTTACTAGGAGGAGAGTAGCCTTCTTCAACCACCATCCAAGCTCTTTCATCTATAGAGCGAATGTAGGCCTTCATCCTCAATTTCCAAAACCATTAGTTGTTACCACGAAGTAATGGTGGCCCAGTATTTAAAGCTCCTTTCCCCATCATATCATCTTGAAGTCCCATTGCTTCAATAGCTCTACAAATCACCGTGAAAGTGTACCAGGATCTCACTAAGTTTAATCTAGTGACCAGCTCTAATACCAAATGAAAAATACAAACACGGTTAATTTGCCTTAAGCTAACCTAGAAGGGGGGTGAATAGGTTACTACACCTTTTTCGCACCCTTGAAACAAACACAAGTTTGTCCCTCTAACTAGCTTGTATCACACTACAAATACAAGTACAAGCAATATCAATTAAATTAAAGATATGCTTGTTCAAACAAAGTCAATATAAGCAACAACATGTATGTGATACAAACTCAAGTTGTAACAAGGCTTTCATACAAAAAGCTCTAACATATACAAACTTGATATAATATGAATATTAATTACAAAGATATCAACTAAGTTTTATATCAACACATATACAAAAATAAAGAGATAGGGATAGAGAAAATCAACACACGATTTTTACGTGGTAAAACATCCTAAGAGGAAACATCCATGGGTTGATACCACAACCACTGACAAACATCTTTCACTAGTAAGATAAAAAGATACAATCTCTCAAGTGACAACTTCACCTAGAAATCTACCTTTCAACCCTACACAATGAAAGAGATGCCTCCTTGCTCAACTATCTGGATCACCCCAATCCTAGTCGAGACTTCCATGCACAAGTTGAAGATCCCCTCTCCAAAAATGTGACTTCTAATGCTTAGCTATCCGGATTGCCCCGATCCTAGCCAAGACTTCCAATGCTCAATTATCCAAGTCACTCCGATTCTAGTTGAGACTTCCAATTGCACAATTTTAAGATCCCATATCCAAACATGTGACTTCCAATGCTCATTTCAAAGAATCACTCTAAGAAATGAGACTTCCTACCTTTTGCAAGGTAAATGATCTAAGAGAATGCAAATGACGCAAACACACGCAACATAGTATATTTGATCAATATATTCAATGGAAACTAGAATTGAATCAATATGCACATATCTTATGTATTCTAGTTTATAATCCTAAAAACAATGCAATCACATTCAGTGATGCATGTACATATGAAATGTGTGGATTAGACACAAAACATGAAGAACTAGATATTTATCATCAAAAGCACAATTCAATTATATCTAGATCTTGCGTTAGGTTTTTGAGTCTTGTGGTGGCAGTATTCTACATCAAAATGACATTTGTTTTGTATTGATTAGTTGTTTAGGATTTGTGGATGATCAAGCTTCAAGAAGATTGGACAACTTTCAAGCAAAGTGATGGCTTCCAGATGGACAAAGCTATATTGCTTACCAAAAGGTATATCAAGATATCCTTTCTCTTGCAAGGCCTAGGCACACACATACATTGCATTCATATGTGTCCCTGCATAGTTGTGCATAATTTGGTTTAACACAATACACATACTTGTTCATGTATGCACATGCATTAGACTTAAAATTGACAATTTGTATAAATTGCATGTTCAAGGATTAGTTCTAAGAAATAGCATACTTGTGTGTTCTTGTATTTATTGGTTTGTGTTTATATGTTAATGAACTTGATTTTGAGCTTATAAAATTCCTCATTGATTTTCAAATAATTTGGTTACTCATTCATTAAGTTTCAAGTTCAAATGAGGTAGTTAAGAAACTTTCCATGATTTTATCTTACATGATTTTCATCCTTGTTTTTCCTGATGAATTCTATATTTTATGGAAAAAGTTTCTCAATATCTTCTGTGTGTGAGGGAGTTACAAATCGTAATCCAAAAACAGATTTAAATTGGGAGTTCAGAGGCCAATGATATGGCAAAAAGAAAAAGAGTGTGCAGGAGGGATGAGAGGTGCCAAACACCTCCTCCCCGTGGAGGCGCGTGGCCTCCACGGAAAGGAAGTGCTGCTGGTCCCATGGAGCCCAAGTGCCTCCATGGGAAGCCAGCATGACAGCCTCCCATTGGTTGGTGTTTCCTTCCTTGTTTCCCTCCTTTAAATATCAAACTTCCCTCTCATTTCATTCAAGAAGAAAATTTTGAAAAACAAGTGCACAATTTTCTCTCCAAATTTTCTCAACTTCCAAACACCATAACTTTCTCATTTGGAGTCCGTTTTGAGTGAATCAAATTTGAGAACCTTTGTATACCAGTTCTCTATCATTTCCAGAAGAGTTTGGAGTCAATAGATTGATTTTTCTGGTAGGTCTACTCATAAAAACGAAGCTGCACGTTTTTCTTTTAAAGTGTTGATTTCTATCGTCCTCTTGATCTTCAAGTCTTCAATTGCCTTAGGTTTTCTTCCAATATATGTATATGTTTGTTGTGTTATCATTTATTAGAGAAATGATCTCTAATAGAGCTAGTTTGAGCTTCAATTGATCAACATGTTGAGTTAGGTTTTACTAAATCTATGTTTTCACATGTTTGTGTTGTTGTATTGTGCTAGCTTTAAATCTAGGACTATCTTGTGTGTTTATTGACATGATTTTGTTGATTGATAGTCTTTTCATATGTTAGGTAATTTTAATTGAAGATTTATTGAAATAGCATATTTGATTGATGATTTAGAACTTGATTGGATTTAATTGATTAACTTGAGCATATAAGTTATATTATTTTGCTAGAGATGTGTATTTCATTTTATCAAATTTATTCTAGCATTTTTATGTGATTGAACATAATCTAGACTTTTGTATGTGTTAGGTGTTTCACATACTCTAGGTTGTTTGTTGATCGAGCCAAAAATTTCATACATTATGGCCTTCATATTCTTTCTCTTTGCCTCGTTCTTGGGTCTTTTATGTGTATTTATGGATCTTTTGGTTAATGTTGCATGCATTAGATGAAAAGGCATGAAGAGGGACAAAAATGACAAATGGTGCAAAAATGTGGTGAAGAAGGCCATAGTGCACGGGTAGCACACTCGTGCACTACCCGTGCATCAACCCGTGCACCGGAAGATGGATTTTAGGAAGACCTCAGTGCACGGATAACTACATGGGTATCACCCATGCACAATCCATGCACACTGCCTAGACCAGAAGACACAAAAAGTGAGATTTGGTGACAAAAGGGCTGAAATGGTAAACAAAGTGTGTGCAGATCATCCAACTTCAATGGATCATATATCCCTCCTCAGATTGAAACATGTTTTGAATTAAATATATTCGAAAAGCCCCGGGAGTCTAGTTTCCAATGGTTTTTACGGATTACGATTCCGAGTTGTCTAGAAGAAGTTATGGCTATTTTAGTAACTGTTGCGCGGCTATCCAGGGAACTGCACGGGTATTACCCGTGCACTACCCGTGCACTACCCATGCACCACACTTTCTAGCAACAAAAATGACGGGTTTTAAGCATTTTTTAGAGGGGAAATGATGTCTTTTCAAGCCCAAATCGTGCCCTAACCTCCCAAACATATAAATACACCAGTTTTATGATTTAAAGCTCTTCTTCTTCTCTCATACACTCTCTTCCCTTCTCTCATACAATTATCCCAAGAACACTAACCTCACAAAATCTAACCATCATCCTCATCTATTCAAGGGCATTAGAGATTGGAATCAAGCTTCAAAAAAGGAGGAGTTTCTCAACATGGGTCTTCTCTATCTTTCTTCTCTTATTTATTTTATTATATTTGTCATGAGTAGCTAGATATCTGAACGCGCAATATTTAATATGTCGTGATATATACTATTCAAACAAATTTATAAGATCCCAAGATGCACTCAAAACAAGTATAAAACTAGTATGTGGCAAGTATGGGTATCGTTCCTTAGAGATTGAGCGATAGTTATGAGTAAATCAATGCTTTAGTTACTAATGCTAGAAAAGTAAATTGTAATGGATTTGGAGAAGAAATAAAACTAAAATGTAAACTAAGCTAAAATGCACTAAAATGTACTATTCTAAAAAAGGTATGATATGTGATATGTAGATTAAGGAATTGATGAATTCAACTAGCAAACAATGGGTAAAGAATGAACTCACAATGATTGTCTTTAACTATTGTAACCACCCTAGGATGTATAGGAGTGATTATTTACCACTTGTGAATGCCCAAACCATCATGTATAGCATTGGCCACCCACAATTGGTTATACAATAAAAGAACATCTATCTCATAAGGGACAAATCTCTTTGTCAAAAATCACCAACCTATCATGTATAGTGTTGATGCTTAATCTATCATATGCAAACAATCCTAGGATGTATAATCTTGATTACCTATGAAAGATTAGAATTAGGTGAGATTAATAAGTCTGGATATTACTTGGGTCATGTACCCTTGTTCAATCTTCCTATTCAATTGAGCTTAGAGAGACAAGCATCATGTATACTTGATTCTCTACACATATAACATCTCAAACAACTCATGAAGAGAGTCATGTACAATCAAACAAAAATTGCTTTTGAAATCAAATAAAACATTGAATAGAACAAAATGAGATAGATTTTTAATAGAAGATATTGAGTTCATTACAAATACCCATATTTACAAGTGAATCACATCAATCCCTTAATAGGATTTAGCTACTCATAACAAATGGAATACAAGAATAAAAAGGAGGGAAGTAGAAAAGACCCATGTAGAACCTTCTTTCTTCAAGCTTCAATCCACCTCATATGTCCTTGTGAGTAGCAATTGATGAAGATGATGATGGGTTTTTGGTGAGAAAGGTTTTTGGGATTTAGAGAGACAAATAATCAATGGAATAGTGTATGGTCGTGGGTCTCTCCTCTTGAAAATTAGAATTGAAAATGATTTATACTTCCTTCAAAAACTAGGCCAAAATGCTGATGTGGCGAGCTGGATTTCCCGTATAGCATGGGTATAGCACGGGTAGGTTACCCGTGCATTCTTCATTTCTCTTCAGATTTGCATAATGTGCATGGGTGTGTGCATGGGTTGATGACTCGTGCACCACTCGTGCAGTTGCCTTCTCTCGTGGCCTTGCTCCCTGGTCTAGTGAACTGCACAGGTGGGTGCACGGGTGTGACCTGTGCAAGTACCCGTGCAGTTTGGTCTTCTCAAAATCCACCTTCCGGTGCACGGGTAAGTGCATGGGTAGTGCACGGGTATGCTACCCGTGCACTTCTGCTTTCTTCACTTCATTTGTGCACTAATTGGTCCAATTTGCCCCTCTTCATGCCTTTGTACCTAATGCCTGCAATACGAACCAAACGAGCCATAAATACACATAAAAATGATCAAGAACAAAACAAAGAGAAAGGATATGAGGGCAGAAATGTATAACATTTTTGGCTCGATCAAATACCCCCAAACCAAACCTTTGCTCGTCCTTAAGCAAACTTCAAACAAAACCAAATATAACTCTAAATACGCAAACATGACTCGATCTAAAAACACCTAGACTCAAACAAATAAGCTGCAAGCCAACTAACTGAGAGATAAGTCAGAGATAATGGGAGTGAGGCAGATGCTAATGCAAAATGTCCTAAATAACTCCAAGGCACCACAAGAGGAAACTCGCACAACACGAATCCCACACTTTAAATGCTCTCGCCTTGGAAACTACTCACTCTCACGCCCTGAGCATAATTCGCTTCGACCTAAATTCTCACATGGTTTCTCTCTTATTTTTCATCTCAGAACCTAGGTTCACACTCATGTAATATGTATGCAAAAGAATTTATGTAATGGAATCAAAGTTGTTGCACACATTTCATACGAGATAAATGCTATTTTTAGTGAAACAGTCTCATGAAAGAATCATGTGCCATAAACATGGAAAGAGCATGCATCAACAAATATTCCCATGTTAGACTTCCCCTAAGATCAACTAGGTCTTTTCCGTTTGGTTGTAATGGGGTTAAGGTGATTGGTGATTAGAAAGAATGGGAATTTAGGCACAATGCACTAATCAACCAAGTTAAGGCAATACATTCTACTAATAAACATTTCTCTTCTCATGCAACACCACTTCTAAATACAAGTATACATTAAGGCATCCAGGCTTACATAAATTCCAAGTGCAATCACTAACTACTGTTGTTATCCTTTTGAGTAGTGTTTACAATTTAAACAAGGCAATTGAAGCATCTTTCTTTTCTAATTGCTTTATTTTTATTTACATTTGCTTCTCTTTCTGTTCTTTTCTTCTCTTTTGATTGTTTCTTTGCTCTATTTTCTTGCCTTTGACTTTTGCACATATTTGTACAAATGACACTTATTTGCCTTGGTACACGCCCTTTGACAATTAGAGCACATTTACATTTAGTCCTAAGCCTTAACAAGATCAATCAAGTGAGGGTTGGCTTAGTGCTTGGGTTGCGTGGGTTATGGGTAATAGCGGTGTAGAATGAACAAGTCTAAATGTGTTTGGCTTCCAAATTGGCTTGGGAGCACACACATTATTGGGTGGGAAGTATTTGACATTTTAAAGTGGCTAAACACACATTGCCTAACATCACCTCAAAGAATCCATCTACCAAGGGAATAAACGTTTCAGTCAAGCAGTCCACTTTAATGATGCATGTTCTATGACACATGATGATTTTGGAGCAATGAAACTATGTGTGGTGTTTAAAAAGTGTTTAAAGAATTGAAAAACATTTTCCCTTGAATTGCACACTTTTGGCTTGTGTTTGTGAAACTCACAATGGTTGTCTCCACTATTAGAACAAGGTGCTTGAGCACCGAGTCCCCTCAACTTAGACACCAAAAGATGGGACTAACCCATGTAATGCAAGTGAGACCCCTAAAGTAACTAAAAGCTATGAACAAGCACACAAAGGATACACAAATTCGCCACAAACACTTTGCTCAGGATTATCTCACCAAGCTAATTAAAGCTCAAAAATTTTGGCTAGGCAGCAAATTTGAAAAAAAATAGACATGAAAAATGACTCAAGACACAAAAAGAACGACTCAACACAAAAAGAACGACTCAACAAGGCGTCTACACCCCCAAACCAAAACCCAACATTGTCCTCAATGTTGAAGACAAGAGAGCCTGGCTTAGCGGCACGCACCAACTGAGGCAACACAAAATCCTAGGCACTAATCAAACATAATCAATGCCCACAAAATAAAAGACACAACAATGGCTCATCACAAAATACAGCATCTGATGTAAATATGGCAATTAAACTTTTAAAATTCACCCACATCAAGCATCTATTACCAAATTTTCAGAAAGTGGGTATTAACCCCCAAACCGATTCCTATCATATGTTAATCCTATATAGGTTTATGCATGCAATCAAAACCCCCAAATCGAGTTGGGCCATATAAAATGAAAACCTGTATATCCACAAGAGCCTTCGGCTCATCCAATCAAGAAAGAATAAATCAATAAACTCAACTTTCATGCAACGCAAAATTGATATGCACCACATAAATTCACATTCATTCAAATATCCACATACGCTCAAAAAGAAAGATAGAAAATTAAGTGCAAGGGTTAAAGTTGAAAGGAATAAACCAATGTGGAAGCTAGTTGTAGACTCAAAATGAGTAGGTTCTCGCCCGTTTTATGAGCACTCTTGGTTTGCTCGCCTCTCCAAGACTTGCAAGTGGCTGGTGTGTTGAATCCAAGAGATAAAGAACCTAGCATTAAAGCCCAAACATCTATCCAGAAATATATCAACCACATAAATATCTCAAACCAAAATATCTCTCAAAAAAATATCATCAACAACTAATTATCTAAATCATCCACCAAATTATTTAAGCTAAAACAAATTAAAGATGAAATAGAATATGCAGAAAATTAAATAGGACACAATCATAAAACAAATTACACAATAGATTTTCTCCTAACTCAACTCTACCCACATACAATGAAGCACACTGTCAATCAAAATAGAAGGGAACATCAAGACAAAAGAAAATAAATTGTGTAACTCAAAACATGCATCAAAAATTTTCAATGTGATGCTAAATGTGGCTTAACCAAGTTGGGAAACTCTTTCTTCTTTGCAATCCAAACAAATTTAGGTAAGTTTCCATTTGTGTCATACCCCATTGTCCTTACTTGGTTAATCACATATTTCCTTACCCATATTTTCTTTATTTTGGGAGGGCTTTTCCTATTCCTAGGACTTCTTGTTTTCTTATATCCATTAAACTGATAGTATCCACTCTTAGCATGCTCTCTTCTTGAACAAATATTGCAAATAGGCAATGAGTTAGAAGAACTCCCTTTTAACGAGTGACTTTGAGGTCTTTGGATTCGCTTAAGTTGTAGTGACTTGACCTCCTTCTCGCCTTTGTCTAGTTGAGCGATGAAGTCACTCTCCTTCACTTGTGCTATCTTGAGAGCCTCTTCTTTCTTTCGAAGTGCTTCTTTCACTTCCTCGAGAGCATTGTCTTTTCGTACAACTTCCATTTGCATCCTCTTTGACTTGCGAGCTATGTCATCTTCAAATTCCTTTGATATCTTCGCTAAGTCCAGCAAGTCTTTCAATGCCATAATCTTTTTAGCTTCAAGTCTCTCAATTTGTGCTTCAAATTCTTTGTTCTTATCTGAGACTTCGCCATTCTTTTTCTTGAGTGTACTATTTTTCACTCGGAGCATCTTTACTTCAAGTAAGAGTTTCTTGTTTAACTCATGAAGCTCATTCTTCTTTGTTCTCTCTAAGGCTTCCTTGCCTTCTAACTCATTCTTTGTGAGCTGCAACTTCTTCTCAAATTCTTCCTTCATATCTTCTTTTTCTAGGGAAGTTTTCTCTATTTGCTCTTTAAGTGCTCCATTCCCTTTTTTCAACAACTCCATCATCTCCATTAACTCTTTCCCTGCCCCTATCATTTCTCTGCACATTTCTTCCATCATTGTGCTTTGTTCTTCTTCAAGATTTGAGGCTTGCTTTGGTTTGGGTATTCCAAGATGGAGGCAATACTCATTGGTTGAGTGTTGGGATTTAGAGTGCTCTTCTTTCTTTAATTCAAGAGAATGCTCCTTAAAGCTTTGATTTGTAGCTCTGATGGAGTTGTTGCTATTATCTTCTTGAGTGGATTCTATTGCTTTGTCTGGCCAACTAGTTGACTCATAGAAGTTGAAATTATGCTCAGTTGCCTACTGAGAAGCTATAATTAGCTCCTTTGTCTAAAAGGAATCTTGCATGAGCTGTCTCAATTCATCTTTGAATAATATGCTCATTGGCTGGTAGCGTGGCCCTAAATTGTACATATAAAACTCCATAGAATCCTGAAACGAACAGAAACAAAAATACCAAACGAAATAAAAAGAAACAAAAGCAACTAAAATAATAAATAAACTAAACTAGAGCTAAATCTAATCACAACTATTTATGCCAATCCCTGGCAGTGGCACCATTTTGAACGCGCAATATTTAATATGTCGTGATATGAACTATTCAAACAAATTTATAAGATCCTAAGATGCACTCAAAACAAGTATAAAACTAGTATGTGGCAAGTATGGGTATCGTTCCTCAGAGATCGAGCGATAGTTATAAGTAAATCAATGCTTTAGTTACTAATGCTAGAAAAGTAAATTGATATGGATTTGGAGAAGAAATAAAACTAAAATGTAAACTAAGCTAAAATGCTCTAAAATGTACTATTCTAAAAAGGTATGGATATGTGATATGTAGATTGAGGAATTGATGAATTCAACTAGCAAACAATGGGTAAATAATGAACTCACAATGATTGTCTTTAACTAATGTAACCACCCTAGGATGTATAGGAGTGATTATTTACCACTTGTGAATGCCCAAACCATCATGTATAGCATTGGCCACCCACAATTGGTTATACAATGAAAGAACATCTATCTCATAACGGACAAATCACTTCGTTAAAAATCACCAACCTATCATGTATAGTGTTGATGCTTAATTTATCATATGCAAACAATCCTAGGATGTATAATCTTGATTACCCATGAAAGATTAGAATTAGGTGAGATTAATAAGTCTGGATATTACTTGGGTTATATACCCTTGTTCAATCCTTCTATTCAATTGAGCTTAGAGAGACAAGCATCATGTATACTTGATTCTCTACACATATAACTTCTCAAATAACTCATGAAGAGAGTTATGTACAATCAAACACAAATTGCTTTTGAAATCAAATAAAACATTGAATAGAACAAAATGAGATATATTTTTAATAGAAGATATTGAGTTCATTACAAATACCCATATTTACAAGTGAATCACATCAATACCTTAATAGGATTTAGCTGCTAATAACAAATGGAATACAAGAATAAAAAGAAGGGAAGTAGAAAAGACCCATGTAGAACCTTCTTTCTTCAAGCTTCAATCCACCTCCTATGTCCTTGTGAGTAGCAATTGATGAATATGATGATGCATTTTTGGTGAGAAAGTTTTTTGGGATTTAGAGAAAGAAAGAATCAATGGAATATTGTATAGCCGTGGGTCTCTCCTCTTGAAAATCAGAATTGAAAACTATTTATACTTCCTTCAAAAACTAGGCCAAAATGCTGATGTGGCGGGCTGGATTTCCTGTATAGCATGGGTATAGCATGGGTAGGTTACCCGTACATTCTTCATTTCTTTTCAGATTTGTATAATATGCACGGGTGTGTGAACGGGTGGATGACCCGTGCACCACTCGTGCAGTTGCCTTCTCTCGTGGCCTTGCTCCCTGGTCTGGTGAACTGCACGGGTGGGTGCACGGGTGTGACCTGTGCAAGTACCCGTGCAGTTTGGTCTTCTCAAAATCCACCTTCCGGGGCACGGGTAAGTGCATGGGTAGTGCACTGGAATGCTACCCGTGCACTTCTGCTTTCGTCACTTCATTTGTGCACTAATTTGTCCAATTTGCCCCCCTTCATGCCTTTGTACCTAATGCCTACAATACGAACCAAACGAGCCATAAATACACATAAAAACGCTCAAGAACAAAACAAAGAGAAAGGATATGAGGGCCGAAATGTATAAGGCTCGATCAATATCCTACTAAGGGATTGATGTGAGACACTATTGGATGCTGAGCTTGTAATGAACTTTATATTTTATATTAAATCTATCAATTATGTTTAATTCATTGTTCTTAATTGATTTCTAGAATGATTTGTCTTTGATTGTACATGACTCTCTTTACAAGTTGTTTGAGAAATTATTAGAGTAGAGAACTTGGTATACATGATGCTAGGTTCTCTTAAACTCACTTGAATGGAAGGATTGAACAAGGGTACATGACCCAAGTGAAATCCGGACAAATTAATCTCAATATCTATCTAATCTCAAATGGGTAACCAATCCTATACATGATTTGATTGGTTGCTTGTGAGAGATTAAGCATCAACACCATACTTGATGGGTTGGAGAATTTAAACTAAGAGATTAGTCCCTTATTTGATAGATATTTATTCATTGCACAACCATTTGTGGGTGGCCAATACTATACATGATGGGTTGGACATTTATAAGTGGTATATAACCAATCCTATACATGATTTGATTGGTTAAATTCGATTGATGAACATTATTGCAAGTTCATGATTTGCCCACTTTTCACTTGTGGATCTATTAATTCCTTGGTTCTCACTAATATCATTCTAACCTTATTGCATTTAGTCTAGTTTAACTTAATTTCTTTTTAGATTAACCTTTCCAACTAACCATTGATATTTACTTTATTCATGCTTAGCTTAGGTTTAATAGTAGTAAACTAGCTTTAGCCATTTAATTTCCCTTTCCCTGTGGACGATACCTTTATTTGCCATATACTAGATTTATCTTTGTTGAGTGCATATTGGGATTTTAAATTATTTTTGAATATTGCATACCACGACAAAATGCTTGTTCATTTGTTCATGTTACAAGTTCTAGATATAATTGATTTGTGCTTTTGATGATAAAAATCTAGTTCTTCATGATTTATGCCTAATCCACACATTTCATTTGTACATGCATCATTCAATGTGATTGCATTATTTTTAGGATTATAAACTAGAAAACATATGACATGTGCTTATTTGCTAATTTCTAGTTTCTATAGGATATATTGATCATATATTCTATGTTGTATGTGTTTGCATCATTTGCATTCACTTAGATCACATGCCTAGTGAAAAGGTTGGAAGTCACATTTCATAGAGTGAATCTTTTATTTGTGCATGGAAGTCACATTTGGAGAGTGAATCTTCAAATTGTGCATTGGAAGTCTCTTGTCTTAGAGTGAATCTTTGACTTAAGCATTGGAAGTCACACTTGGAAAGTGAATCTTAATGTTGTGCATTGGAAGTCACATTTCTTAGAGTGAATCTTTGATTTGTGCATTAGAAGTCACACTTGGAGAGTGAATCTTTATGTTGTGCATTGGAAGTCACATTCCTTAGAGCGATTCTTTGGATTGCGCATTAGAAGTCACATTTGAAAAGTGAATCTTCAATTTGTGCAAGGTGGCATCATATGCATTGTGTAGGGTCAAAGGGTAGGTTTCTAGGTGAAGTGGTCACTTGAGAGATTGTATATTTTATCTTACTAGTGGATTTGTTTGCCAGTGGTTGTGGAATCAACCGGTGGATGTTTCCTCTTAGGAGTTTTACCATGTAAAAATTATGCGTTGATTTTCTCTATCCTTATCTCCTTATATTTGTGTATGTGTTGATATATATATATATATATATATATCTTAGTTGATATTTTTGTAAGTGATAATCATATCATATCAAATTTGTTTGTGTTGGAGCTTTACGAATTAAAGCCAAGTGATTATTTGTGTTTGTATCACATACAAGTTAATGTTTACATTGATCTTGTTTGAATAAGCGTATCTCTAATTTGAATTGATATTGCTTGTGATTGTTTTGAAGTGTGATACAAGCAACTTGGAGGGACAAACTTTTGTTTGTTTCAAGGAAGTGAAAATTGAGTTTTATATTGTTTGTGTTGATTGGCCATCTCTTGTTGATGAAACTATAAAGGCATGGGATATGCTTCAAGCTATCCGTGTATATGGCTATTTATTTTCTTCTTGGTATTTGTCTACTAACAATTTTGTTGATAAGCTTAAAGAGAATATTAGTGACAAAAGTGAAGACGAGGAGGAACTAGATTCCTTGGAAGATAATGTTTATATAGGTAACTACCTATGTGACACGACTTCACATCAAGAAGAAAATAAATAAGAGGATGAGGATTTCCCGATAGGAAATCAAGCTAGACATGATCACTTGTCTTTGCAACTCAATGATAAGAATTGCAAATCAAAGACCAACAACTTCAACTTGATGGCAAGAGTTCAAACTCTTGAGAAGGAAAGAGATGCCACTTTGAAGGAAGTTGAAGTGAAGAGTGAAGTGATCGAATGTCAAGAAAAGAAGATGGTTGAAGACGCTCATGTGTTAGAGAATTTAATGAATGTTTAATTATTTATTTTTCTTGAAAGAAACAATCAAAGGCAAGGAAGAGGAATTGGAAATCATGAAGGCTAAAGAGCTTGGTATACTTCATGAAGATTCAAGTGACTTAGGCTTTGTAGATGAGCAAGTGAAGTCTTATACAGCTAAAAGCAAGTCACTAACGAACAAGAAGATTTCAAAAACCAATCCCTCCAAGGTCAAGAGCAAAATCAAGAAGAGAAATAAGCCTTCAACGTCGGTACACTCTCACCTAAGTAACATCTCTAAGTTTATCCAAGTTTATCATTTTTGCAATGTTGTAAGGCATATTAAAACTAGATGCCATGAGTGTATTGGACAATGCAAACTAGGGAATGAGATGCATGCTAGTGAGATGAGAAAATCTTCTATGAATTGTTCTAAGCCTGACAACACTTTGAATGTTGTGCATGACATTGATAATCATGTGAAGAAAATTGTTAAGAAGATTTTGGTAAAATAGAGTGTTTCACATGATCATATGCATAGTCTTGATGATATCTTTGTCGTTGGAAATAATGATGTGTTTAACATGAGTAATATATTTATAGAGATGATTGTTAATGATTTATCTTCTAGATATAATATTGCCATGAGAAATGATCATGATGGTTTATGTGTTTGTGCACCCAAGACCAAATGGGTCAAGGTGAGTGTTCTTACCATTAGTGTAAGGTACACATGTGAGTTAGCCTTAAGATTAGTGTCAATTTGTTGAGAGATTTAGCTTGTTAAGCTTTGTTTCTCTATAACTTGACATAAACTTAGCTATCTCACATAATTTGTTACGATAGTCGAAATCTATTGGTTAACTTTATGAGAAGTTCATTTTTGAAATCTATATGGTGTTAATTGTTGTTAAGACTTTTAGAGAAAGTCATTTTTTATGTATATGTTGAGTTGAAATGCTTAGTTTTAATCTCTTGGAATGAAACACCAATAACTTGTTGTCATAAGGATAAACAAGCCAAGAGAGCTTATAAAAAGAGCAAGGCTTAGCATTTGATGGAAAATTGCTTGCTAAGGTATTCCTATATCCTAAAGCTTGCATTCTTGAATTTTCATCTCTCAACTCATTGTTTGCACTACATCATGTAGAATGTCATTTTTAGAGAGGTAATGATCTGAAGTAAATCTCTTTATATTGCTTTTAGATCATGTGCTTGTAAGCCATGAAACTTGGTTTTCAAAAAATGCACTTTGCAACCTCTCTTGTATGTATTGTTGTAGTAAGTTGAATTTGAAAATATGTAGGTTATGGATACACCTTGAAGTCTTATGATTAGTACATTTAAGATGGCCTATGGTAAGTATCCATTTTGCTTCGGCAACTACATAGAATTCAACGAGCACCTTCATGAAAAGGGCTACACACCTTGGTTGTGAAGCCGCTCAATGTAGGAAAGGGCTACACCATTGTGATGAGTGAAAGCCGTCATGAAGAGTATATGTTTATGTTAGAAAAAAATCAAAGAAGTGTTGAAAAAAATCAATATAAAAAAATTATTTGATACAAAGCCTAAAAATAAAAAAAGGGCATAAAGGAGTATAGTTGAAAATCATGAATGCTTGGGTTGAAAAATAGAAATGGGATGAAGAGACACATGCACACACACGCTCATTTGTTGAAATCTGTTATCTTTAAAGCAAAAATTCTAGATGATAATCGGTTTGACCTTTTATGGAAAAGCTTAAGATGAATAGATGTGGATATGATTTGCATGTTGATTATCAAATTGCTCCTCTACATACGCTTGGAGAAAATCTCACACACATACACTTTTGTTTATGAGTATTTTGATATTCTAGCAATTTGAGAAGAATTATGAGAGAGATTGAAAATCTTTGTGTATCTCTCATAGTTTGTGAAGCTTATTATTGTTGAATTTATTTTGAAATTGCTTGAATATGTG
Source organism: Dipteronia sinensis (assembly GCA_033220585.1). Classification (NCBI taxonomy): domain Eukaryota; kingdom Viridiplantae; phylum Streptophyta; class Magnoliopsida; order Sapindales; family Sapindaceae; genus Dipteronia; species Dipteronia sinensis. The sequence continues at coordinate 49,522,661 of CM065640.1, forward strand.
ATTGTGTGGATATCATTGTGAACTATATTCTATCTTGATCTTAGATAGAGCACTTATCAAGGGGGAGCATAGTATGCTAGACTTTGTTCTCTTTTATGATATGTTCACATGATTTGCTTTGCTATGTGTTGACATATTGATTGATTAGAATAATTGAATGATGAAAAAATGCATGATATCTTTTATGGAATAATTGTATGAATGTGCTGACAATTAATTCTTCCTATTTGGGGTTGATAGTAGTTAATATTGCAATGAATTCCTTTATTCTTGAGGTTGATAGTAGTTGTAGTTACAACCAATTCCTCCTAGCTTGAGGTTGATTAGGTTCCTTCTTGCTTTGAGTTGATAGTAGTGGTTATTATGACCAGTTCCTTCATGATTTGAGGTTGATAGTAATTGTGATTGACACCAATTCCTCTATGTGTGGATGAATTTTTTATTGTTAAATACATATGTTTATTTTGGTAAAATGTACCAATGAGCTTAAAAACGAACATTTATGCATTTATGAATCATTATTTCATCATATGTCTTTGTTATATATTTGTTTTTGTTATCTAACACTCACTTGTGTCTCTTTCCACTCATGTGTTTTGTTTTGTTGTGTTGACAACAAATCATAGGAAGAAGCAAAGTTTCTAACTCTATCCATCCATCTAATCCCATAACTAAATCCAAATCTACTCCAACAACCTCTACAAAATCTAAACCTAACAAGTTGAAAGCTTTAGGAGTTATGAGAACCAAAAAGCTTATCCAAGATAGAGGTGTAGACTTGGTTGAGGGTTCTTACATTCATCATTCTATATGTGATAGGCATTAGGATTCATGGATTAATTCTATTGGGGTTACTAATGAAAGTCTTATTAGAGAGTTATACTTTGAGTATAAAGAGAGTTCAACCTTTGAGAATGCCTTGGTGAATGTGAGAGGAAAAACTTTTAGAGTCTCCTCGGATAGTATCAATAAGTTCCTTGGGTTGTCAAATGAGATTGGTTCGGAATTTCTTGATATAGATAATATTGATCATCCAAACCTTATGGGGAGGACTTTATGTGAGGATGATGGATTTGAGTGGGGTAAGAGAGCTTATTTTAGTCAAGGTGAGTTGACCAAGGTTAGTTCCTTTTGGCATCTCTTTGTATGTGCCAATCTTGTGGGTTCTACTAATGGATCCGAGTTGAACAAAGAAAAGATCAAGATTGTGTATGCCTTGGTGACAAACAAGCCTTTGAACCTTGGCGATCTCTTGATTGAACATATTGAGAGTGTTGCTACTTCGTCTATATTGGATAAGAAGTTAGCATTTCCAGGGTTTCTTACTTGTTTTTGCATGAAGCAAAGAGTTCCTACACTTGATGATGATGTGCTTCTAGCTCCTTTGGAGAAATTTTGTGACAAGCGCTTAATGTCCATGTCATACAAAGATAAGGGAAAGGTAAGTGACACTTTTAGACTTTTTGGTAAGAACCATGAGTCATGTGTTGTGACAAGCACAACTCCTTTACCGGAATGGGCCATGCAATTTCAAGAGGGGCTTATGGCTAAGATTGAAGAGCTTGATGCTAAAGTGGTAGATCTAGGAGCAAAGGTGATTCAACAAGATGAGAAGATCAAGTACTTGGAATGCAAGCTTGCCTTTAGCAATTCATCTACTACAAAGCATTATGTGAGATCAACAACTCGAAGAACTTTCTTTGGTGATGCTTGATCTTGAGGTATTATGTTTTCTTAAACTTTGGGCTTCATTTTATGTCAAAAAGGGGGAGAAAAATAATTATACTAAAACTTATGTCTCTTAATCTCTTAATCTAAGGAATTGTTTTTATTTTTTGGTATATTTTATTTTTGTTTCATTTGGTATCTTGGATTCTTGGTTCGTAATATTTGGATATTAATATTTTGTTGGTGAATATTATGCATGTATTTAGAGGGAGACATGTGTATCCATTTGAACTTCAAGTGATATGTATCTAAATATTATCTTGCCATATATATGTTTCTCTTGTATATGCCTTGTGTTTCAAGATGATTTTAGGTGGTGACAAGAGAAGACTACATTGAATAATTCAAGATTTGATGAAGATTAGTCTAAGAGAACTAACTCATTGTAATGTGAGGGTGTGATTAAGTGACCAATCTTCATGTTGTATGTTTTAGTATTTGTATAGGTGTTTTGACATAGAATTTGCCAAAGGGGGATATTGTTTGGTTTTTGAGTCTTGTGTTGGCATTATTCTATATCCAAACGACATTTGCTTTGTATTGATTAGTTTTTTAGGATTTGGGGATAATCAAGCTTCAAGAAGATTGGACAACTTTCAAGCAAAGTGATGGCTTCAAGAGGGACAAAGCAAAATTGTTTAACAAAAGGTATATCAAGATATCCTTCCTCTTGCAAGGCCTAGGCACACACATACATTGCATTCATATGTGTCTCTGCGTAGTGTTGCATAATATTGTTTAACACAATACACACACTTGTTCATGTATGCACATGCATTAGACTTTAAATTGACAATTTGTATAAATTGCATGTTCTAGGATTAGTTCTAAGAAATAGCATACTTGTGTGTTCTTGTGTTTATTGGTTTGTGTTTATATGTTAATGAACTTGATTTTGAGCTTATATAATTCCTCATTGAGTTTCAATTAATTTGGTTACTCATTCAATAAGCTTCAAGTTCAAATTAGGTAGTTAAGAAACTTTCTATGATTTCATCATACATGATTTTCATCCTTATTTTTCATGATGAATTCTATATTTTCTGGGAAACATTTACGATGTCTTTTGTGCATGAGGGAGTCTCAGTTTGTAATCCGAAAACAAATTCAAAATTGGAGTTTGGAGGCCAAAGATATGGCAGAAAGAAAAAGAGTGCGCAAGAGGGATGAGAGGTGCCAAGCACCTCCTCCCCGTGGAGGTGCATTGCCTCGACGGGAAGGAAATGCTGCTGGTCCCGTGGAGCCCATGTGCCTCCACGGGAAGCCAGCATGGCAGCCACCCATTGGTTGGTGTTTTCCTTCCTTGTTTCCCTCCTTTAAAAATCAAACTTCCCTCTCATTTCATTCAAGAAGAAAATTTGAAAAACAAGTGCAGAATTTTCTCTCCAAATTTTCTCAACTTCCAAACACTATAACTTTCTCATTTGGAGTCCGTTTTGAGTGAATCAAATTTTAGAATCTTTGTATACCAGTCCTATATGATTTCTAAAATATTTTGGAGTCAATAGATTGATTTTTTTGATAGGTCTACTCATAAAACCACGTTTTTCTTTCAAGGTATTGATTTCTATCTTATTCTTGATCTTCAAGTCTTCAATTGCCTTGGGTTTTCTTCTTATATATGTGTATGTTTGTTGTGTTATCATTTATTAGAGAAATGATCTCTAATAGAGCTAATTTGAGCTTCAATTGATCAACATGTTGAGTTAGGTTTTACTAAATCTATGTTTTCACATGTTTAAGCTGTTGTATTGTGCTAGCTTTAAATCTAGGACTATCTTGTGTGTTTGTTGACATGATTTTGTTGATTGATTGTCTTTTCATATGCTAGGTCATTTTAATTGAAGACTTATTGAAATAACATATTTGATTGATGATTTATAACTTGATTGGATTAAATTGATTAACTTGAGAATCTAAGTTCTATTATTTTGCTAGAGATGTGTATTTGATTTTATCAATTTTATTCTAGCATTTTTATGTGATTGAACATAATCTAGACTTTTGTGTGTGTTAGGTGTTTCACATACTCTAGGCTGTTTGTTCATGTTACAAGTTCTAGATATAATTGATTTGAGCTTTTGATGATAAAAATCTAGTTCTTCATGATTTGTGCTTAATCCACACATTTCATATGTACATGCATCATTCAATGTGATTGCATTGTTTTTAGGATTATAAACTAGAAAACATATGACATATGCTTATTAGTTCACTTCTAGTTTCCATAGGATATATTGATCATATATACTATGTTGTATGTGTTTGCATCATTTGCAATCACTTAGATCACATGCCTTATGAAAAGGTTGGAAGTAACATTTCATAGAGTGAATCTTTGATTTGTGCATGGAAGTCACATTTGGAGAGTGAATCTTCAAATTGTGCATTGGAGTCTCTTGTCTTAGAGTGAATCTTTGACTTGAGAACTGGAAGTCACACTTGGAGAGTGAATCTTCATGTTGTGCATTAGAAGTCACATTTCTTAGAGTGTGTTAATAGCCAAAATTGGCTAAGGACCAAAGGAAAATTTTCCACCTCCTAGACCTGGTTCCATACCCGAGAGTTTCCACCTGGAGACCTCTCTATCCAGAGCCGAACTACGATACAACCAGGAACAAGGATGGGCTCCGGAAACATCCGGGATAGAGCCCAGAACGATCAGAACTAGCCCGCATCACCAAAACTAGAAGCTCCCCGAAGTCGAGGTCACCTCGCAAATGCTCCAGAGACTCGCCTGTACCTCGATTGACACAGAAGAATGTCCCTAGAAGGCCGCACCTAGCTTTTAAAGGTCAGGGAAAGCCACACCTAGCTTCAAAAGGTCAGGGGAAGCCATACCTAGCTTCGAAAGGGTCAAGGGAAGCCAGATCTGGCTCCAAGCTGGATGAAACTTCTCAGATATCAAGGTCAGAACACTAATCAACCTCACTGGTTGGTGCACCACACCATGCCATATTCAATGACCTCCATAAAGGATCATGCTAAAAGGATACGAGGGATACACTGAATCACATCTGGAAACGTTACCTATATGCAGAACAAGTAATAGAATCCAAAAAGGAAACAAACTGATCTCCACCACGATACTCTCAATTCGGAAAAGTCAATGACATTAAAACGAGAAATCCCGCCCAATAAGGAGGGGAGAGACTGAGAAAATCAAGGGGAGAATTAGTCGGTGTGACCTACAAACCATGTATAAATAAAAAAGAAAGGAAATGAAAAAAGAGAGACTACTATTCGACAGGCATACGACAAACACTCAACTTTACCCTAGAAAGAAATTTGTATATTGTACACGTTCAAGAAAGAAAATATTTTTATTCTCTTTTGGATGTTAAATTGTATCATTGTTCTTTATCATTTCGAAACACATTGTTGACGTATACGATCAATCTTGGCCACCACCTACGTGGTAGTGGTCTCGAGGGCGTTAACTGAGATTTCTCACCTTGATCAAAATTTCCGTTAACAGAGTGAATCTTTGATTTGTGCATTGGAAGTCACACTTGGAGAGTGAATCTTCATGTTGTGCATTGGAAGTCACATTCCTTAGAGTGATTCTTTGGAGTGTGCGTTGGAAGTCACATTTGAAGAGTGAATCTTCAATTTGTGCAAGGTGGCATCATATTCATTGTGTAGGGTCAAATGGTAGGTTTCTAGGTGAAGTGGTCACTTGAGAGATTGTATATTTTATCTAACTAGTGGATTTGTTTGTTGGTGGTTGTAGAATCAACCCGTGGATGTTTCCTCTTATGAGATTTAACCACATAAACATCATGTGTTGATTTTCTCTATCCTTAGCTCCTTATATTTGTGTATGTGTTGATATATATATATATCTTAGTGATATTTTTGTAAGTGATAATCATATCATATCAACTTTGTTTGTATTGGAGCTTTATGAATTAAAGCCAAGTTATTATTTGTGTTTGTATCACATGCAAGTTAATGTTTACATTGATCTTGTTTGAATAAGCATATCTCTAATTTGAATTGATATTGCTTGTGATTGTTTTGAAGTGTGATATTGTTTCAAGGAAGTCAAAAAGGTGTACTAACCTATTCACCCCCCCCCCCCCCCCCCCCCCCCCCCCCCCCCCTCCCCCTCCCCCTCTAGGTTAGCTTAAGGCAAATTAACCATGTCTGTATTTTTCATCTTGTAATATGAACAATCAACCTAGAGTATGTGAAACACCTAACACATGCAAAAGTCTAGATTATGTTCAATCATATAAAAATGCTAAAATCAATTTGATAAAATCAAATATACATCTCTAGTAAAATAATAGAGCTTAGATTCTGAAGATAATCAATTAAATCCAATCAAGCCCTAAATCATCAATCATATATGCTATTTCAATTAATCTTCAATTAAAAAGACCTAGTATATGAGAAGACTATCAATCAACAAAATCAAGTCAATAAACACACCAGGTAGTCCTAGATTTGAAGCTATTACTATACAACATCTCAAACATGTGAAAACACAGATTTAGAAAAATCTAACTCATCATGTTAATCAATTGAAGCTCAAACTAGCTTTATTAGAGATCATTTCTGTAATCAATGATAACACATCAAACATATATATATATTCAAGAAGAACACTCAAGGTAATTGAAGACTTGAAGATTAAGAACAAAATAGAAATCAATACCTTTAAGAAAAACTGTGCTGTCACGTTTTTGTGAGTATAGCTACCAGAAACTTTGGTAAAATGACTCCTAACCTTTGTGTAAATGATATAGGACTGATAGAAAAAGATTCTCAAACTTGAATCACTCAAAACGAAGTTCGTATGAGTGAGTTATGGTGTTTGGAAGATGAGAAAGTTTGAGAGAAAAATTATGCACAATTGTTTTTTTCAATTTTCTTCTTATAATGAAATGGGAGGGAAAATGGAGTATTTAAAGGAGGGAAGCAAGAAGGTTTTAAAGAGCCAATTGGAGAGTGCCACCTCTACTTCTCGTTGAGGCACATGGTCTCCATGGGGGTAGAGTGCAGCTCCTCCCGTGGAGGCCATGCGCCTCTACGGGGTGAGTTGCAATGGCCCTCCATATTGGCCTTCAACTCCCCTCGCGCACCATTTTGTTCTTTGACCATTCTCCAACCTTCGAACTCTAATTTCAAATCAGTTTTCAGATTACGAACCGGGACTCCCTCACGTACAAAATTCATCAAGACAACATTAAAAAAAATATGGAATTCAACTTGGAAATCAAGGACGAAAACCATGTACGATAAAATCATGGAAAGTTTCTTAACCACCTAATTTGAACTTGAAACTCAAGGAATGAGTAACCAAATTAATTGGAACTAATTGAGGAATTATATAATCTCAAAATCAATTTCAATAACATATAAACAAAAAACACAAAAAAACACAAGAACACACAAGTATGCTATTTCCTAGAATTAGTCCTAAAACATGCAATATATGAAATTGTCAACTTTAAGTCTAATGCATGTGCATACAAGTATAAGTGTGTGTATTGTGTTAAACCAAATTATGCACAACTATGCAGGGACATATATGAATGCAATGTATGTGTGTGCCTAGGCCTTGCAAGAGGAAAGAGGTCTCGGTTTACCTTTTGCTAAGCAACTTAGCTTTATTCCTCTTGTAGCCACCACTTTGCTTGAATGTTGTCCAATCTTCCTTGAAGCTTGATTATCAACAAATCCTATAAAACTAATCAATACAAAGCATATGTTGTTTTGATATAGAATAATTCCAATACACAACTCAAAGACTTAACAATGGATGTTATGACCCTGAGAATTAATGCTTGTATATGCATTATGCATGTATGATTTTGATCCTATGAATGATTGTTATAAGCCTGGTAATGGATACCATGAGCCTGATATTTAATGCTTGTAGATGCATGTATGATTTTGAGCCTATGAATAATTGTTATAAGCCTATTAATGGATGCCATGAGTCTAGGATTTAATGCTAGTAAATGCATGTATGCTTTTGAGCCTGTAATGGATGCCATGAGCCTGGGACTTAATGCTATTAAATGCATGTATGTTTTTGAGCCTAGTAATGGATGCCATGAGCCTGGGATTTAATGCTACTAAATGCATGTTTGCTTTTGAGCCTGGTAATGGATGTCATAAGCTTGGAATTTAATGCTTGTATATGCATGTATGATTTTGAACCTATGAATGATTGTTATAAGCCTGATAATGGATGTTATGGGCCTGGGAATTAATGCTTGTATGTGTAGATTAACCTAAAAATTAAGTGGAAAATTGAAATGGAAATAATGGAAACAATGAGTAAGATAGCAGAATTCGAGAAGAGAGAGGAGGAAAGACGTCAGAAGGAAACTGTTCCTCCTCCTTCTCCTCAGCAAAAAAAAGAACGCAGAAAAAAGGGCAAGAAGAACATCGATCCTTCTCCTCCTCCAATCAAGGTTTGGGAAGACTACTCAAAATTCATTCCTTTAGATTACCAGCCAAATGTAAAGTTTCTTAGACATGTTACTGGTCATGAGCTTCTTTACACTGAACCTTGGTGGAAAATGGATTCGGTAAGTTTTTGGAATTGATGTTGTGTTGTCATTATCTATTTTCTTAAACAATTATTATCCATTTTATTAAAACATTTCTATTGTATATACAGGTGTTGATCCCATGCCACACTACCAGCCACTGGGTACTATGTCACGTACTTTTGAAAGAAGGCAAAGTACTTTTTATTATTCATTAAATGACCGGGACGGTACAGGTCATCGGGTAAAGGACATCCGTTGCCTAATTTATCTATTGCCCTCTTTATTAAAGTATGAAGGTTACTACCAAGAAGTGAAGATGGATCCTCACTCCAGTTCATTTACAGTTGAAAGCATGCACTCTAGCTTGATTCCGCAACAAAATGACGGGTATTTTGTTTTATCCTTCATTTGAATTTGCGGACTTTATTTACTTTCCTAAAAAAAAAATTCTGTGGTGTCAATATTTAAATGGAATTCGCCTTATAAATATAATTGAACATCTATTGTTGGTTGGTTACATGTGGATATAGATTATGGTAGAAATATAATTTAGCAAGGTGGCTTATGTTAGACTAGAAAATTTTGTTTTAGTGACGTATGAAAAAAGTGATGTTGGATGGTTGTTGTATTAGGTATTATTTTGTGCATGGGTTTCAATTTCATAAGCCTAGGGATCAGTATTTTTGTCTACTCACATTTCGGAATTCATATTTGTGCCTGGGAATGTGTACAGCCTGGGTATCAGTGTTTACTTGTAATGGATGATGTAAATCAATATTTATATTATCAGCTTGCAGCCTTGTTTTTAAATTATTTTTGAAATGTGATATTATTTTATAAATTCATTAAAAAAGCTTTAACTATACCAACTATTAAATTAGTTAAATAAATTTTTGAAAATTTAAGATTATGAAATGTGAAAAAGAAAAAGAAAATAAAAACAGTATTGTCTTAATCGAAATTACATCCACCAATGGCCCAGTCTTTACTCCAGGGCTTAGTGTACCGCTTCACATGCCTATAACTCTCTTAGGCCCGTGTATGGTTCCCAAGTCTTTGAGTATTCCTTCCATACATAAATTTGTGATGGCCCCGCAATAAACTCATGGCTTCTCATTTTTAGAAAAAGATGTATCATATTATGTCTCATTAAGGGAAGTTACAATGGTTAATTTGTGACTTTTGCAATTTTCAATGAAAATGTTCTTTTTAAATGTAAAGGTGACTTTTTAATGATATGGGTAATCTTGTTCCACTGTAAATACCCCATCTCTGTTACATATTTTCCTCACTTCAATATTCAATCTTTTTTTTTTCATTTTTACAAGTGGAATGGAAGGAAAGGGTAGGAGTATTGACAAGCTAAATTCTATTTTGAATGTATGCAATAACTGATTGCAAATACTGAGGACACTGTCCGTAAGGAGCGTGAAAATGTTGGATGCCTAAGTGTTGATTATACTATTTTGATGGGGAAATTTCAGAATCTTGAAGCTAAAATTATCAATTTAAATGTTCAGATCGAAGCAGGGGACAATGAACTCAATGGCCTGTACCAACTTGTTGAAAAGATACAGAAGAAGTTGATGGACTTCAATATTCCACCATCAACCTGAAGAAAAACACATTGAATTTGTATTCTATTGAAGAACATATTTCAATATTTCATGTTTTTTAATCTCATGTTGTAATGTTTAACTTCTTAATTATTATGAAAATTAAAAAATTTGTTTGTATCTGTCATTATATATCTTCATTACTTTAAAAAACTACCAGTATAGAACAAGATCCATATGTTAAACAACAGAATAGAATAAGTTTCTTATGCATTCTTGTTTAATATTAAACAACACCACAACTTAAACATAAAAAAAAAAATCTTTCAAACAATCTTACCTACTGTCACTCCAGAAATAAAAACAACATGACTCCAGCGCTTTGACTCTTTTTAGATACCTTCTCTTCAACATTCACAGAACATTCATGTGAAAAATGGCTTGAATGTACAGAACAACTACTTATTGCTTTATATGCTTCATCAGTTGAGTTAAACTCCTGGTAAAAAGCTCCTGGAAAACCATCCACTTGTTCATGACATTTAGGCCAAGAATTAAATACACTAGTTTTCCTTCCTTTGAAAACAACATAAACAAAATTCTTCTCCATTTCATACAACAAACTTTATATCTGTAAATAATTTAACAGTGAATTTTTGAGTATACCAGGCTTATATTGCAAACAACACAAAACCCTCTTAGTCATTTAAACAAAAAAAAATTAACAATGATTTTTAGTATACCAGACATATTTCGCAAACAACACAAAATAAAAAGCGGAAAAGAAAAACACGAATAATATAGACTATATATTTTAGATCTGAGAACTTGTATACAAAGCAAAAAAAGTGGCAAAGCGATGTATAAATGATGAAGACTTTTTACTTGCAGATGTGGGCGTGAGGAAGAGTTTATGGGAGATGCAAATAAGTTACTTTGAACTGGTATACAAAGCAAAGAAGTCTACAGTTATTAAGTTTTTAGGTTTTGGTTTGAGAACATGTGAAGAAGAAGAAGTTTTGAGGTTTAGGTTTTCAGCTTGAGAAAACGTGAAGAATAAGAAGTTTTAGGTTTAGGAGTTCGGTTTCAATATTGGTTTAATTAAGGAAGAAGAAGAAGAATCATTGGGATCCAGCCTTTCATAAGAAGAAGAAGATTTAGTGGGATCCATCTATAATCCGCTACCACCTTATCATGTAATAACATATGGTACAAATATTCAGATGCCCGGGATAGAGATCTGAGGCTCTGGCTTTATTCCAGGGCATAGTGTACCAATTCCAGAGCCTAAAACATCCCAGGCTATAGTTCATCTTTTGTTCACAATATCAATCGATGAAGTGGCGAGCTAAAACTGTTGAGCCCAGGAAATATTGTAAAGGCCTATGTACAATTCTCTTAGGCCCGGGTATAGTTCCCAATTCTTTGAGTATTCCTTCCATACATAAAATTATGCGGGCCTCACAATAATCTCAATGATCAGGTCTATCCAGTAATGAGGAGGTATCAATGGAAATCTATACGTTAAGTTTCGAGATCATCGAAAGGCCCCACATGTATGTGGCTACCCATTACACTATAGATAGCAACCGACCTTTAAATTATGAAGCACTAAATGCCTAAGAGTTCTTTGACAACTTGTAACTTGTTGGAGTTGCTTGACTCGGTCTCCCATATTAGTTTTATAGTGCCGAATAAGAGTCTGATGGGTGCACACCGCTTTCTGAAAATATCTCGTGCAGTCAGAAAAAATTAGGAAAATTTTCAAAAATATATTTAATTCGAAATTACATCCACCAATGCCCTGGGCTTTATTCCAGGGCATAGTGTACCGATTCCCATGCCTACAAAAACCAGGGCTGTAGTTCATCTTCTGTTCACAATTTCAAATTGATGACGTGGCGATCTAAAACTCCTGAGCCTCAGAAATATTGTAAAGGCCCGGGTACAATTCTCTTAGACCCGGGTATGGTTCCCAATTCTTTGAGTATTCCTTCGGTGTATTAAATTATGCTAGCCCCGTAATAATCTCAATATCGGGTCCGTCCAGCGATGAAGGGGTATCAATGGAAATCTATACGTTAAGTTTCAAGATCATCGAACGGTCCCACATGTATGTAGCTACCCATTACACTAGAGATAGCAACCAAACCTTTAAATTATGAACAACTAAATGCCTAAGAGGTCTTTGACAAACTTGTAACTTGTTGGAGTTGCTTGACTCGGTCTCCCATATTAGCTTTACAATGCCGAATAAGAGTCTGATGGGTGCGCACAGTTTTTTTAAATCGTTCCGTGTAGTAGGAAAAAAAATTAGAAAATTTGTACAAGAAAAAAAAAAATATATATATATATATATAATTCAAAATTACATCCACCAATGGCCCAGGCTTTATTCCCGGGCTTAGTGTACCGACTCCCAGGCTTACAACAACCCGAGATGTAGTTCATCTTCTCTTTACAAATTCTAATTGATGATGTGGCAAGTGTAATCACTATAGCTGGATCCCACATTTCCATAGTTGGATCCCATCCAAAATTTCCTTTATAAATGAACCCATTTTCTTTCTTTCTTCTCAAACGGAAAACCCACTTTATAAGTCTTCTTCACTTGTCCTTTGTCTTCCTCACTTCCAAATCCAGATCCGTAGATAAGCATTCTTCTCCATTGTGAATTAATCAAACTTAAATCCTATCTTTTCTTCGGTCTTCTATCCAACTCCAGATCTGAAGATAAGCAAGCATTAGTATGAAGATCTTAAGAATATTTCGGTGTTAATTAATAAAAGATTTTCTATTTTCAAATAATAACTGTGTTGCTGTGTTGTACAAAATGGGGAAGAATGCAGTTGATGTTGTTGTTCAAGGAAGAAAAACATGAATGTTTTATTCTCGGCTGGAATGTCGTGCACAAGTAGAGGGATTCCCGGGAGTTTCTTACCAAAAGTTTAAGTCGACAGATGAAGCATATAAAGCTATTAGTGGTTACGTACAACCTCGAAATACAAAATGTTCAAATATGTTAGGCCTGGGAATTATACATATAAGCCTGTGAATTAATTTGTTCACCTTAAAGGATCACTGTTGATGACGTATTCATGTTAACAACTTTACATCAACAAGGAGTCTACAAATTTCCGACACCATTTTTGTATTTAACACATAATACACATGACAACAACAAGAAATACTTAAACACTGCCAGAATTTCTTTGGGCTTGCGAATTATTCACATAAGCCTGAGTTTGACCCTCTCTTTATGTACAACAGTGTTGAACCTAATAAGCCTAGAATTTTAATTTTCGGCCAAAGAAATATTCCCATAAGCCTGAGTGTAACCCTTTGTGCCTGGGAATTGTTTTTAACCCTTCCATAGCAACAGTGTTTAACCTAATTTTTGAGCTTGGGAATCATTATGTTAGGCCTAGGAATTATTCCCATCAGCGTGATTAAACCATCAATTGAACATTTTTTAACTTCATACACCTGGGAATTGTATTTTAGGCCCAGGAATTATTCTCGGGCCACGTGATTAAACCATCAATTGAACATTGTTTAACCTCATAAGCGTGGGAATCGCATTACTACCTAAGCTCAAAATCAATAACACCAGCTACTAACTTCACATACAAATATAAGGCAGTCAAACAACAAATAAACACATGTTTTCAAACAACATAAATACATACACCTGTTTTGGTTCAACCAACCAACACATACAGATAAAAATGATTGCAAACAAAAACACATACAAATTCCATAAACCTGTTTCCCGCCAAACCATACAACACCATAAATGTGCATACAAACTAAAGTGTTATTCAATAATAGGGCTCTTTGGATTCAGTGAATGACATATTGATTCCCAGGCTATTTTCTACAGTTTCCACTCAGCATGACATATGGAATAATTTTTGCACAAATTAATGCCAACATGATCAGATATTGCCAACTCAAAATAACATTTCTTTCAAAACATTGTACAGAGTTAGAAGACCAGGAAGCATACCTAGCAGCCGACATTGCATGAGAACACGGCAACTCATCTATTCCTATTCATGGCATGAGCAAGAACGTTAGTCCAGGTTGACGATTGTTTCCTTCAATTTATCGTTGACTTTAAATTTATTGAAGTGAATGGGGTAAATCTCACACCGCGATGTATCTGTCCTATCTTTGATGTGTTGGTCTGTAAATGTTGTCAAGTATATAGACATTTCACCAGCATTTGTCCAACGATTATGGAACCACCCTTGTAACAAATCTCTTATAAATTCCGCCATTGATGTGATAGGCAATTTTCAGACTGCAAGTAGACAAAAGTTCATTGACTCAGCAATGTTGGTGGTTATCAATAAGTACCTCTTTCTAGGGCTATGTACACATGAAAACTTCTTTATCCAAGCGCCCAGGAGCTCATCGTAAACCTTACGGTAGGTTTCTTTCAACTCAGCCATTGCATGGTCAAACTCCTCGATACGTTACACATACGTAGCACTGTAGTAAAGCCAAATAACATCATCCCTCTGTTTGTAAAATCTTTTAAGATTTTGTGCCAAGTGGTATGCACAAATCCCATATACTGCATCTAGGAATATGGCTTCCATTGCATTGAATTTACCAGTATGCCGATTCAAAACTAATATCACACGGTAGAGATACTGGATCAATTTATGAAGTTTCTTCAAAAACCAAATCCATGACTCTGTGCATTAAGAGTTTGCAAACCCAAATGTCAAAGGGTATATCATCTCGTTTTCGTCTTTCAACACTGTAACTAACAAAACACCTTTGGTCCTGATCTTCAAGTGGGCAGCATCGATGGCGATAACAAGCCTAATAACAGAATTGAACCCCTCTATAGAGACACCAATTGCCATGAATCCATATTTAAACCGGTTTTCGAGTCGGTCTTGATCTTAGTAACAGTCCTAGGGTTCGATTGTTCCAAAACTTAAAAATAAGCAAGAAACCTCTGAAAGGATTCCCACGGATTGCTGAATACCTGATTCAAAGTGTGCTCCTTTGACCTGTAGGCTTTTGTTGTATGAGTGGTGTATTCCATGCTTCTCCCTCATCTCAGAAACTATATTTTTAGGACGGATGTTGCGTCCTAGATTGCCAAATTTACTTGCAAACAAATCCCCTATCACACAGGCACTTACACGTTTAAATTCAATGTTGTAGTTGTCATTTTTGTCACATGTTTGCTCCTTAACAAAGGAATTAACATGCCAGTAAGTCCCCTTATTCGACTTCCATGCCCGAATAACCCATCCATAACTTATCTGTGTACAATCTACAGTGAATCATGTATTAGAAGATTGTGAAACCCTGTACTCAAACCTCTCTGCCAATGCATACAACCCTACAACTTGCTTTAACGTTGGCTTGTCCTTTGTATAATGGACCTTGGTTGGTAAAGTTTTGAAACACGTCCGTTGATCGAACGGGTTTAATTGAGTAAAGCTCTGACCCTGATATTGTCTACTGTGTGTTTATGGAAGGTGGAGAACTATTGGGTGTTCCACTTACCCCTTGTTCTTCTGTTCCATCTTTTTATACCGCTTGCCCACCATCATCATCACAAATGTCATCTTCTGTATCACTGGTTTTAGAACTATCAGAGCTTTCAGAAGTATCGGTGCTTTCAGAACTATCATTGTCATCAACAATTGCATGCTTCGTAGTTAATGATGGCGTCCCCTGGTCATTCCTTACTGATGTAAATCTGGGTGAAGGCTGGGATGTAAGTGGATTATTGCTGTGACTAACTGATTTATAATGTGGAGTACCCGTTGGAGAGTGTGGATTATTGGTTGATTAAACATGAAACACCGTACATGATGATTGGATTGTTGTATTCGTTGGATTTGCTGGAGGTCAAAACTCATGTTCATTTGATACAGCAGGTTCATATTTGTTGACAAATTTGACATCAAGTGCCTAACCTTTTTCCTTATGAGTCATCACAAAATCTACATTGTCGTCACTCATAATAAACAGTGTAATTGTATCATCCTCCGTTTTCACATGCAAAGTTATCTTCAACTCAAATTTGTCTCTACTAACCCATGTCCGCTGGTATATCGTTTCCACAAATTCATCGTTGGCTCCATTATCATTTTTGGTTACACGAAATGCAAAAGAAATAGGACCAGTAAATTAGTTACCCTTTCAATGCTCAACGCACCCCCTGCACTAACAGCCCATACATCGTATCCTTAGACCCTGAAAAAAAAATATTAAAATCAGTCATTACCAGTATTATACCAGGGCTCAAAACATTTATGCTGGGCCCATGACTTATTTCCGAGGTTCAAAAAATTGTATAACAAGGCTCAAGAAGTTCTTATCCTAGCTCAAAACATGGGTTCCAAATAACAATTAGAGCATCAGACAAAAAATCATAGGCTCTATAGGGTAATTCTCGGGCTTTAACACATTCAAACTCTAACATAAAGTGCATTTAAAATCATCACAAATCACACTGGTTTTGCTTATATGCCTGCCACTACAAGTAAATCAATCGAACAGTCCTTCATTCAAGGAATTTCCATGTGATACATCAAAATCACCCAAAACATATCAATCAAAAACATATGAAAACCAAAAATCATATTTCATCTCCAAACAAGAATCTGATGCAAAAGCTAAATTGGGAGGTAAACATTTGGTTGGATAAATGCTGTTAGTAGAAAAACATTTACTTAAACTTTGTGTATAATGAAAACCGAAAACAATATCTCTAAGTCTAAACATTGCCCCCTTTTATTTTAGAAAAAATATGATTAAATCATAACTAAACCCATGTCTTTGATTGTTTTTCACTCCTTAACATGCATTTCATCAAATATCTTAACTAAACCCAACAATACTACATACACAAACCCCAATTCATGGTCAACAAATCCACTATCCTCAATCCCTCATTCTACCCAAAACATTTCAAAGTTCAACACCAATACTGATTTTTTACTAAGGATACAAATATTAGTTCTAAACCAAAATACGTTACTTTCATTTTGACAGTGTAATTTGGGGACTTACATTGACTGTGAGAGACCTTGTAAGTTCGATTGAAGGAGGTGGCATCAACTTTCAGCTGTTGGCGGCAAGATTCTGGTGGGCGGAAAGATTCTGGCTGTGGTCATCAACTCTTCAGCGGTGGAGAAGATAAAGAACACGATTTGAGGGGTGGATAGCTCGATGGAAAGGACGAAGGGATTTGGATGGTTAGGTATTGAAATGGGAAGAATTAGTTTGCGATTTGGATGGTTTTGTTGTAGGAGAACATGGTGGAGGAGATGAAGTTAGGTCTGAAGATTGTGATTTTCTACAATCAAGTGAAGGAGAAGAAGAGTAGGGGTAGTTTCGTCCTTACAAATTTAAGAAGTGTAATTTCGACCTTTCTCAGGGTTTAATTGTAGAGGGTATTATTGTCATCCAAAGGCTATTTCCTAGAAACTAAACATTAAGAAAACACTGTTTTGCAACTTTATAACTCAAAGACTATTTCCTAGAAACAAAACGTTAGGAAAGGACATATTGGTAAACAACCCAAAAAACAATTTAGTGTATTTTAATTTTTAAACAATCATCAAGCTAAACCAATTTAATTTTGTGATTAAATTTTTTGACTTCAACATCTTAACCACTAATATGTTTTTAATCAAATGGTTGATATGTAAATTTATTTATGGTAGTGTTAATTTGTGCCCTTAGAGCATAGATTAAAAATACAAAAGTTTCTTTTATTGGAAACTCAATCACTATATTTATTGTAACAATACAATAAATGTTGTAGTTGACTTTCCTTCTTTAGTAACTTTTGTGTT
This sequence comes from Dipteronia sinensis, assembly GCA_033220585.1. Taxonomy (NCBI): domain Eukaryota; kingdom Viridiplantae; phylum Streptophyta; class Magnoliopsida; order Sapindales; family Sapindaceae; genus Dipteronia; species Dipteronia sinensis. The sequence continues at coordinate 49,540,295 of CM065640.1, forward strand.
TGCCTTTAGGGCACATGTCAACACTATCATTTAATTATAACTCTTAGATTAAAAACAAAAGAATTGTTAAAATGTTGAAATCAACAAATTAAATCACAAATTTAAATTGCTTTAGTCTAAAACTTCTATATATATATATATATATATATATATATTTATATATGGGTCAGGCTATAGAACACCGGTGTATCCATACACCGTATAAGAAACATTGTGATTGTAATTTGAAAAAGTGTGATCCAATATTCGATTACAATATTTTCTACACGGTGTATGAATACACCAGTGTTTTATAGATTGTCCCTATATATATATTGATTGAAAGATTATATTTACTTGTTCAAGATAAACACAGAAAATTGGGCATATTGAAAGAATAAGAACAAGAAATTATTATTATTACTTTCTTTTTGAAATATTACAATAATTCGGGTTTTTAGTGATGGGAGAGACTCAAACCCACGATCTTGGTGTAAGAGGCTTAACCACTAGACCAACTTCATATTATCAAGTTGTTTTTATTTATTTTACTTTTTGGTTCTTGACATGTGCCGTTAGAGCACATTTAACTGGCATATTTACCGTGACTCATATCTAAATACTAAAATTGGGATATTGAAATTTTGTAAAATTATTTTTCCAAAAAAAAAAAACTTGTAAATCATAACACATTCACTAATTAAATAGGACCAGAAAAACTACAAACTCACATTTTTTGATAGCGTTGGTGAGATTTATAATTTTCTCGCTTGATTGAATAACTTAGTGAGGTGTACAGCAATTCTATGTGATGATAATATAATAAACTGCCATTGTTATACAAAAAGCTTGATGCTGGAAAAGCACTTATGAATCTTAATGGAAAATTTAAAAGCACTAGTCGTTGTTAAAATTGCTGATGATAATTTTATGAATCAAACCCATAAAAACAACAAAATAAGTAATAAAGTTGGAACTTCGAAGCCAAAAGCAAAGCAACAACACCGTTTTCCCACCTTGTTGGTGGATTAATTAACTAAGAAAGAATCCTGAAAAGTCTTTTAAGAAACAAAAATATTTGTACTCTTTCATTTGGAATTCTTAGTATACTTCCATTTGCATAAATTCAATTTCATTCTCACCCACTACTCCTTAAAGAATAATTCCTCTATAAAAACTTGCACAACTTTCTCTAAAATCAATCTCAAATTAATCATATGAGTTCATTAAGACCTCCGTTGTTGAAACCTGATGTGACATTGTCCCTAGCATTGCCACCATGCCCAAGTCCACAACCACAGGAAGCCTTGAAACCTGAAGAGAGAGGCATACATCTCATCCAACTCCTCCTAACATGTGCCAAGCATGCATCCTCCTCCAACCTTCACCGCGCCGACGACTGTCTCCGGCAGATATCCAAACTTGCCTCGGTAACCGGAGACTCCATGCAAAGGCTTTCAGCTCGTTTTGCTTCGGCCCTTGCTGTCCTTCTGGTCAAGCGCTGGCCCGGCCTCTACAAGGCCTTGAACCAAAATAACAAATATTGGCCGAAACAAGAACACGACCGAGCTCGCCGTCTCTTTTATCAATCTTTCCCGTACCTCGGGTTCTCATATGCTATCATGGCTCAAACCTTGTTCCATCTCATGACTGACGAACGCGTGATCCATGTCATCGATTTAGGTTCCGGAGACCCAAAATTTTGGGTTCCGCTTATGAGCAGCTTGTCAAGTTTGGCAGAGGCACCTCCCAATGTGAAGGTGACTTGTGTTAATGGTAACAAGCATGTTTTAGACAAACTAGGCCCAACACTTGTAAAAGAAGCTGAAGCCCTGGACATGCCCTTTCAATTTAACCCCATCAATGTTAATTTAAGAGATTTGAGTGTAGACATGCTCAAAGTTAGATCAGGAGAAGCATTGGCTTTGATTTCAGTATTAAATCTCCATGCCTTATTAGCCGAAGACGATCGAGTCGATGCACATTTTGGGATCAACAATAATAAGAGTAACAATGTCAAGGATTGTAAGAAATTGGGTCAATTTTTGGGCATGATTAGATCAATTGCACCCAAGTTGTTCTTCTTGGTAGAGCAAGAAGCTGACCACAATCTAAATCGGTTAGTGGACAGATTTGTTGAAGGGTTGCATTATTACAGTGCAATTTTTGATGCAATAGATGCCACATTTGAGTCCAGGTCAAGCGAGGAGAGGCTTATTTTAGAGGAGATGTTTGGGAGAGAAATTGAAAACATTGTAGCAAATGAAGGGATAGAGAGAGAGCAGAGGCATGAGAGATATGGACGGTGGATGGTTCGGTTCGGTCGAGCCGGTTTCAAGCCGGTGCAGCTGTGGGTTGACCCGAAGGAGCATGTGAAACAAATGGCGGAGGGGTATGGTAACAAGGATGGTTATAAGATAATAAATGAGAGGGCAAGTTTGATGATTTGTTGGTATGATAGACCCCTTTATGCAGTCTCAGCATGGACATGTTAGAAATTTTTTTATTATTATTATTTTGTTTTTGTCCATGTGAAGTTATCAATAGAATAATTCAACTAGTCGTTCCAAAGGAATGACCTCTTGTTCAATTTCAGTTGAAAAACTAACCATTCTAATTGTAATTTATTTGTTCAGTATTTCTCGTCTTTTTGTGTAATTCATGATTCGATATTAACTTGTCCGTTTGATATTCGCACTGAAAACTTAATGATGCTAGGGTAGTTTATTTTTTATTTTTTATTTTTTTTCACTCGTCCGAATTAAAATTATTAATTATTTTATTGATATTTTTAAATTGTCAAACAATTTTATAAAATTACAAAATTACAAAATATTGTGATAATATGAATTCATCATCACCTAATTATCTGTTATTGTCGTGTCATTTAAGAGATATCAATTGTAGAGGTAATCCTCCATGTGGTTATATATAGACCTATTATGTATATCATTTATGAAGAATCAATAAGATTGACTGAAATAATTTATCCTTCTATTCTCTACCGTGCTTAGTGTTTTATTTTACGCTAATTGGTACTGTTGCCCCCTAAACTATGTCCGAATTTGCATCTTACCCCCTTATACTTTGTTTTCGTCATTAAACCCCCTGAACTTTCATAAATTGGAAATAGCTGTAGGAATAGTAACGCCGTCCATTTTTCTGTCAAGACAAATTGCACTAAGTTCCCCTTATTATATACATAGTTGCATCAAACCGGAAAAATATAATAATACTACTTAAATACCCCTCTGACCGAATTTTAAAAATAAAAATTTAAAATTGAAAAATTGAAATAATGGTTAATTAATAATACAATTCTGAACTTTTTGATAAAGAAAATTAAAATAATAGATAAACGAAAAATTAAATTGATTTAACAATTATTTAAATTATCTTTTTTATTTAAATATCCCTATATATAAAACTCAGATGAATAATTAAATTATTTAAGGGGAATTATCATTTAAATTGTCTTTTTTATTTAAATATCCATAAATATCCATAAATATCACTTGTTCATTTACAATAACAAGGGTATTCATAATGTAAAAATAAATAAAAAATTAAATAATAATAATAAAAACAATGATAATAACAAAAATAATAATAAAATAAAATAAAATAAATATAATAATAATAACAATAATATAAAAAATAATAATAGTAATATAAAAAGTAATTATAAATTATTTTTATAAACAAAAATAAGGTAGAAAAAGATAATTTAAATAATTGTTAAATAAATTTAATTTTTCATTTATCTATTTATTTAATTTTCTTTATCAAAAATATCAGAATTTTATTATTATTCATCCGTTATTTCAATTTTAAATTTTAAATTTTTATTTTTTAAAAGTTGTTTTTTAAAATTTGGCTAGAGGGGTACTTAAGTCGTATTATTATATTTTTCCGATTTGAGGCAACTATGTATATAATAAGGGGAGCTTAGTGCACTTTCCTATGACAGAGAAATGGACAACGTTACTATTCCGTTAGCTATTGCCAATTTATGAAAGTTCATGGGAGTTTAATGGCGAAACAAAAAGTATAGGGTGTAAGGTGCAAATTCGGGCATAGATCAAGAGGCATCAGTACCAATTAGCCTTTATTTTAAGTTCTTACTTTTACGCTTTAATTCATAACACGTTATCAGCATGAAGCTAGAATGATAAGGAGAAGTTTTCCTTTATATAACTTGTTTCTCAACAATATTGATTCGATTAATCTTATGAGTATGCTCTGTGGATTTTGCCATTAATTTGGATCTTCTGCATCCGAAAGTAAGATTAATATCCATGAACTTATTTATGGTTCCATAATTTTATGTAATATCTTCTTTTGCTTTTTTTTATTTATATTATACCTAAATCCTTTTTCAAAGAAAAAGGGACATTACATTTATGTAGCAACCAGAAGTTTGCAAAAGTAAAAAAAAAAAATAGAACCAGAAGTTCTTAATTCAAAAAGAAAAAATCAGAACTAGAAGTTCTTGATTTGAAAAGAAAAATCATAACTAAAAGTTCTTGATTCGAAAAAAATAATCAGATCAAAAGTTCTTGATTCAAAAAAAGTTAAGAACAATAAATTCTTGATTAAAAAAAATCAAAACCAGAAGTTCTTGAGAAAATCAAAACTAAAAGTTCTTGACTCTAAAAATCAGAACGAGATGTTCTATATTAGAAACATTGTTTAGAACCTGAAGTTCTAGATTTGAGAATTTTATTTAAAATTAAAAGTTCTAGTTTTCGAATTTATTTAGAACCAAAAGTTCTAAATTACATAGTGAAAAAAAACAAACAAACAAATTCCCATTTGTTAGGATTTGGAATCTTGTTAGCATACGACTTCTTAGTTTAAGAATGTCTGCTAAATAGTCTAATTCATTTAAAATTGTATAGCATGTGAATTGTTCATTACTTTATTTATATCTCTTATTTTTATTTTTATTATCATTATATGTTTGATATTAATCAAAACCTGAAGTTTTGGATTCCAATATAATTAATCAGAACCCAAAGTTTTGGTTTTCAATATAATTAACCCGAAGTTCTAAAATGCAATACAATTAACCAGAACCGGAAGTTCTGAATTGCTATATAATTAATCAAGATCCGATGTTATGTATTACAATTTAATTAGGATCCGAAGTTCTAAATTCCAACATAATTAATTAGAACCTGAAGTTCTAGATACAAACATAGTTAATCATAACTTAAATTTCTCGATTCAAGTAAATCAGAACTTAAATTTCTCGATTCTAATCTAATTAATTAGAACCCGAAGTTCAGAATCTAATATATTGGGATTTATTATTGTAAAGCATAATTTAGATCTCAATTATACCAAAACCTGAAGTTTTTGAATTTTAAAATGTTGGAATATGGCACGCATGATGGGCTAATTTTAACTTGAATTAGAATCACAACTTGATTGGTTTATTTTCATCGGAAAACACTTCATGCACTTCAAATTATGTGTATGCTTGTGAGGGAAAGTGTATCATGACTTACATGATAACAATCGAAAAACAGTGTCTTTGGTTGTGCCAGTGAGAGGATGTTTAATGCCAAGAGAAACACACAGTGAGTATGTGTTGTGTGATACATGAGGTGTGTGATAGAAACACATAAAATACATAATCCATATAAGGGGTAGAGGTGAAAAAAAACATCTTTATCATAATAGTTTAGGGATTTGTATTCGTGAACTGAGAAGACTTTCTAAGTTCATGTTTGACTTTCAACCGGTGATACAACCTGTAAGCGGTTTTTCTTCCGCAATTTTGATTCCCGGTAAACAATATTAATCCAAAAACTTTTTGATTTCATTTACACAAAAATCATCACGAAAAAATGCTACTTAATTAGGATCTGAACTCCTGAAAAAAGTTCACTTATGAACCTGAAGTTCATATATGAACAAAGCCTTTAATTTAATAGAACATGATTTCTATTATTTAGAACCTAAAGTTCTAGATATATATTTTATATTAATAAACATGAAGTTTAATAATTAATTGAAATTCATGTGACAAGAGTTTTTTTTATATTTAGGATCTGAAGTTCTAAATATATAAAAAAATAACCTCAAGTTCAAAGTTTTGAGATAATCAAAACTTAAAATTTTTTTAAATTGAAAATTATTATTAAACTTGTGTATTATGAACCAGTAGTTCACGAATGTACCTAAAGTCTTAAAATGACATGAGCTCTGTTAAGAATTCATCATTCTCGTTATAGACGAATTTGAAGTTCTAAAGGTGAAAAGGTAAAATGTTCTTACCTTTCTCACCTTTGATTGTTTAATTTTTTAATTTCTTATTTCACATAATCAGACTATACGCAAGCGAAGGATATGATACTTTTATATTTATTCCTTTATCCTCGCAAGATATGGAAACCAGGTAAATAATATGTATTTTATTTTATATATGATATATATCACCTTGCTTAATTATCAAATATTTATTAACGTTAATTCATCGTATATTATGTGTCTATTCTAAACATATAAGTGTCAATTTCTTCCTCGTTATTTGCTTGAAGAATTAAAATTGAAGAATATTTTGATAATCCATGCCTTAAATTTGCTCATGAAGTAACAATTTTCTATGGTTTTAGTCCATAATTTGTTCTTGAAGAAACAAGACCAAGAACACATAATTGAAAATGATTAAATGTGGATGCTTTGCCTTTTGTGTTTGAACAGAATCAATTTTATCTCACTTGACTAAATTTATTGATATCATTCCCTGAAGCGAATGCTAAGTTAGCTAACAGTTATGGTGGTGTTTTTTGGTCAATAAAAATTAGGCGCCCCCTAAACTCTTCAGAAATTTGCATTATGTCCCATGTACTATTTTTTTCTGCACTAAACCCCCTGAACTTTAATTTTATTGGCAACCACTAGGGTTTATTGCCCCCTGTGAGGGGACATCTACAGCAGGCTTCTGCCAACAAAACAAGAGTTCAGGGGGTTTAGTGCCGAAAAAAAAGTACAGGGGGCATAGTGAAATTTTTTGAAGAGTTTAAGGGGCATCCGTGCCAATTAGCCTAAAAATTATTATGGCCTTGGTGGTCATAATAAGAAAACTTGTCCACCAGAAGTAGAATCATACCAAAAACAACGTAAAAAAAATTATTACTATTGGTGGGATATAAGATGCAAATAGTGGTGCACATGAACTATACATAAATATCGAGTTGATATTTTACCAAGTACATATAAAGACTCTTGAAGATCTAATTGTATGTTACAAAGTTAAAAATAAAATGATATATGTGACACTTTGGTATTTTGATTGATTTTGAAGAATCTATTTAGTTATAATAATATACATCATAAATAAATATTGTATTATTTTATACTATCTCATGCCAAAAATATGTAATTTCATTCTTATAATTGAGTCTATCGTATGATCATAAGAACAATGTGATCAGAAATTGTCATGAACTTAAAGTTCTTCAATCTCATTATTTGAAGAAAATTAAGATGCATCAAATTATTGTAAATAACATATATCCATTATAGAATATGCAGCTCCTTTAGTAAAAGTCTCTGAAGGACAATATGGCAATACAAATTAGTCCTTAAAGGATAATATGATAGTACAATATATTCCTGAAGAATGATATGTCTGAAAATGAAGGATAAAGTTTTGTTGACATTTTGATGATATGTCTAAAAATGAATGATATCTCTGAAGAATGATATGTCTAAATATGTCTAAAAATGACATTTTGATGGTGCAAATAAATCCATGGAGGATAACAAAATAAGGCCAACAAGCAAATAAATTCACATCGTTAGGGGGGAAAGATATAATTAGAAAAATTAATGACGTGAAATTGCAGTTGGCATGCATCATCTTTATCTTATCTCGATCCTTGTATAAATCACATGAACCAAAAGTTCAAATGATCATTCATTTTCAATTGCATATTCGAATGAATTTATTTTATTAATTGTCAATATATTAACCCATGTGATTGTTCTTGAAGAACAATTTATGCAAACGGCAACAAATAAATTATTCGTTGCATACTAGAAGTGTGATATATAACTTTTATTTAAATGTTATTATTCCCTTAAGTGAATATGAAAGATCATGATCATGTAAAAAATAATGCTTGAGCTATATGTAATCCTCGTCATCTAAACAAAGGCTTTTGAAGAGCTAAATGTCCTTGAAGAGTTAAAAACCTTTTTAAAAGAGGTACAAATTAATGAAATGCAATCTCCCTCTATGAGACTCATAAATTAAAGAGATCTCAATTGCCTATGCAAAGGCACCTATACTAAAAATATATAAATATTACAATTCTGAAAATACTGCTAAAGCGTGTGTCTAACAACCTAGAGGGGGGGTGAATGGGTTGTTAATCGATTATTACCAATTTTTCGATTAGTCAATATTAATAATATAATCCAACATAAACAAACATACAAAATCAAGTAAAAGTGTGGAATATAAATAACACTTGATTTTTACGTGGAAACCCTTCAACAGGGGAAAAACCACGGGCTATCCTTCTAGCCACACACGATCCTCAAATCCACTATTGTAATGATGTTTACAACCTAGGTTGACCTCTAGTCACACCATTCTCGGTCACTAACCCACCACTACTACCCAACGGGCCTTTATGGTGAATCCTTGATCACTTTGCTTGCCAACCACACCATGGTTGCAAGACTTCACTTGCTTGTGCACTACACCTTGTAGTCACAAGACTTAACTCTCAAAAAGAGATTAACAACCTAAGTAAATATATGTATACTCAAAATGCAAATAATGCTAGGCAACACTAAATGCTTATCTAGGGATTAAATATGACACTAAGTACAAATCCTAGATATCAATGTCTATATGAATGCTCATAAAGACCTAACTAGATATAGATGTGCAAGTCTAAACTCTAGTCATCAAACAAAGCCATATCAACATATGTTGTCATTAATCATGGCAAGGACAATAAATGCAATTAACAAATGCAATCAATGAGTCCTAATTAGCTAGAGGGCAAACATGTCCTAAACATTAGCTATCACAATACAAACCCCAAACATGTCATGACATCAATAGATATACAATAAATATGAAGATTTGCTAACCTAAGCAATAAATGACATGTCTTGATAAGCTAGAACAATAAATAAGCAAGGATGTGAGTTCTACTTACCAAGTAAAGACATTAATGAAGACCCATGCTTGAATGATGCTCTATATGCAAGATGATGGTGGGTTTTGGGGTTCGGAGAGTGAAGTAACAAAGCTTGAAGCTTTCTCTCTCTAGGGTTTGTTCTCTCTCATAAAAATTGGTTCATAAAGCTCTTATTCGAGTTGGGGAAGAAGAGAACATATATATAGAAACCCTAGACAAAACTGCATCGTTTTGGGCTTGGGAAACAAAATCCCGTCAATACCGCTTGCTGGACCGCGGCTCGGGTAAGTGCCCAGACCGCGGTACACGCAGCAGTGTGCCTACTGGACAACATCGCGGTTGGGACCGCTGTGCGTGCAGTGCACAGGCCGCGGTCAAGGCAGCATGGGCCTACTGAAGTCTACCGCTTCAGGGACCGCTGGGCGTACATGTGTGCAGGACGCGGTCAAGGCAGCATGTGCCAACTGATGTATACTGCTATGTATGCCGCTGTGCAAGCAGAGCTTGCCAAGCGGTCTAGGTCGCGGTAAGAGAAGAAACTCTCTTTTCCAGGCAGACTCAACACACTGATTAATGTGCAATATGTGCAAGTGTGGAGTGTGAAAGAATGCACACATGAGCAATCATGAAACAAATGCATAACAATACAAATGCACGTAAGTGTGTGAGTATGCAACAATCAATACATGTCAATACAAATGCATGAGAAGTGAGTGTGTGCAACTAAATCTCTTCAAGAGTTAAGAACAAGTGAACTACCTCTCTTGAAGATCTTTAGGATGACCGGAAGCATGTCTTCGAGAACACCGCACTTGGAGAACCTATGCTACCCATTACAAACATCCCCAATATGATTTGTCATGAAATAAGCCAATCATAAAACTGAGGTTCTTACAATCTCCCCCTTTGGCTATTTCATGACAAAATCACCACTCACATAATCCTCACAAAACAAAAATAAAGCTATTGGTCAACAAGTAATTCTACATTACATTAAGAGAAACCTAAGATCTAAGTCTTCATGGTCATCAATCTCTTCGTAGATTATCGTACCTATACACAATAGCAAGAAAGCACTTTCCAAGAACAAGTGCATGTGAGGTGAACAAAAACAAGCATTTGCATTGAGAAAATAATACAATCAATATAATGTAGTGCAATGCAATGCTCCCCCTAAAAGGTTACTCTCCCCCAAGACTCTCTCCCCAAAGCATAAAAATGCACCCTCATGCTCCCCCTATATTTCTCAAGACTTCTCCCCCTTTTTGTCATGAGATAGGCAAAGGAGCTCCCCCTATCGGGTTGCTTTAGCAAAGAGAGATATTTGCACAAAAGATGGTTGCATAATCATATATATAAACTTTATGCAACTTAAATAATTGAGAGAGATTCAAGGAGTTTTATTTAATGAAAAATGTGTGAACTGTTGCTTTGCATGCAAGACATATAACATCAAAGTTCAAAAACAATGGTATTTGGCAAAGCAAACATCAAAAGGGTTTCCATAAGAAGTCAAACCAATTTGCACCCTTTTGTCATAAGCAAACATGATATAGTATTTTGAAAAGAAATTTTCAACGCACATAAAACTATATCAATCTTTAAAAGCAAATCAATACAATGGATCAAGAGATCCTTTTAGATTTTTCCGGATAATTATCCATATGATAGTAGTCTTGATTAACAATTAAGAAGAGAGAGAAGACTAATTTGGATATAAAATCCTTATTGATTGCATGGATACAAGATCCTTATTGATAAGTCTTCACATTTGCATTCACACACATTTGCATTAAAGTAATCAAAACATATTTCATGCATATCATTTAAAGCATGTCATAAAAACAAGTTCACATGTCATGGAGATAAATTATAGGTCATTCAAAGGTACTTCCCAATTAATTCTCCTAGTCCAAAAATGCATGTTTGAATATAGAGGTGACATGGATTGCAAACCAAGCAAGGCACACTTATTGAATAAAAAAACCATATAAGAATATATATAAGCACAACCAAAAATGCTCAAGCAATTAATAAAGAAGCATAAAGTTGATCAAATTTTTGCTTATTTCAACATGCAAGGTTGCTCTCTTTGCTTGAGCTCCCCATAAGGGGTCAATCCCAACCAAGTCATTAGGAGGCAAGAGCCCCTATAGACCTACCAAAACCATTAGACCTAGTTGAGTCTATGGGTGACATATTAGCACAATAGCATGCGGGTTCATCTTTTCTAATCCACTTAGGTGATATACTTTCATTCCTAGTGGTCTTAGTCAACATATTGCTAGACTTCTTAGGATCATTTTCTCTTGCTTTCACAGGCACATGCATATTGGCCTTTTAAAGTCAATTCCTCTCCCTTATGCTCTCAACCCTACATTTCTTAATGTACCTATGGCAATTAGGCCTACTATGCCCATCAACACCACAAAAATGACAAGTAGGTATAAAGTGAGGAGTCATACCATATCCTTGTAAGGTCATTGGAGACTTGTCAAGCATTTGATGTGGCCTTTGGTGTTGAACCGGTTCTTTCCCTTTTTGTTGTTGAACCGGGTTGGGATGTCTTTTTGGTTAAGGTTTCATGGCTTGCCTTCTTGGTTGGTCATGATGAGAATGTTGAGATTGAGCTTCATTCTTTGATGGCATCTTCACTTGGCCACTCTTGGATGACTCTCCAAGCTCAATCTTCATCCTTGGATGTTGTGGAGGTGAGGCTTTCTTCACTCTATTTCCCTTGACAAACACCGTCTTGCCTATTGGGGGAGTTTCCTTGTCATGAACGTATCCAAGGCCCATCTTATCATTGGACTTCTTTCCAATGCCCAACATATGGTCAAGCTTTTTTCGGTGCCGGAGGTCATTTTGGCAAGCAACTCCTTAGCTTCCTCAAGCTCCTTTTTCATCTTGTCTTCACTTTCGTTGACTCTCCTCACTTCTTCATTCAAGTGAGTTACCTTGGTTGAAAGCTTGAGATTCTCCTCCTTTAATTTTTGAATCTTCTTTTTCTTTTTCAACCTAGAGTCTTCAAAGTGTTTGATGAAGCCTTCAAGGTCCATGCCTTCACAAATTCCTCTAGAGTGAGGAGAAGACTTCTCATCACTAGAGTCACTTCTTACACTAGAGAATGAGACACTCTTTTCACTTTGCCTCTCATCAAATGAGTCAACTTCCTCATCAAGGCTTTTGCCTTGGTCACAAGACAAGGCACTCTTGCCTTCTTCTACTTCAATATAGGAGACTCAAAAGGCCGTGTAGTTAATGGCAAGTTCTTCATCATCCGAGGAATCTTCTACACTCTCACTATCACTTGATAAGATAGCCATCACCTTTCCTCTTCTCTTGTCCTTCAAGTTAGTACAATCCTTAGAGATATGCCCGAATCCTTAGAGATATGCCCGAATCCTTCACATTCAAAGCATTGAATCCCGGTTATTGAAGGATTCTCTTTACTTGGCTCAATCTTCTTGAAGTGGGTTTTCTTCTTGAAGTCATTTTCCTTAGAGCCATGGCCACTCTTTTGTAGCTTCAAGAATTTCTTGAATCTCTTCACCATTAGAGCCATGTCTTCATCTGAGTCATCATCCCCTTTCCCAATCTTGGAGGTCTTCAAGGCTAACCCCTTTTGCTTCTTGGGAGGTGTGGAGGTAGGACCTCATCTAGACTCATAGGCAAGTAGCCTTCCAATCACTTCACTTGGCTTCATAGTCTTGAAGTCCTTATTTTCTTCAAGAGCCGTCAGTTTGGATTCGAATCTAGCGGGAAGTGACCTCACGATCTTTTGCTTGAGCCTCCTATCCGAATATGGGTCACCTAGTTGATGGCTTTGATTCACAATGTCCATCAACTTCACTTGGAAGTCATTAAAACACTCATGCTCCTCCATCTTGATCGTCTCAAATTGTGCTTGGAGGACTTAGAGCTTGGAATCCTTAACCATCTCGGTTCCCTCATGTGCCGTCTCTAGGATCTTCCAAGCTTCATGTGCATTTTTGGTGATTTGGATGAGTTTATATTGGCTCTCATCCATTACACAAAGCAAAGCATGCATTGCTTTGTTGTTCCACTTCGAAGCTTCAAATTCTTCGGAACTCCATTGAGCCTTGGGCTTGGAGACTTCACTTCCATCTTCGGTGGTCATAGTTGGAGGCGTGTAGCCATCCTCTATTGCCATCCATGCACGGTCATCTATTTGGCAAATATAGGACTCCATCTTGCCTTTCCATGAGGCATAATTGTCCCACTTGAGTAATGGTGGTCTCATACTCGACGCTCCCTCTTTACTCATCCCAAAGTCACTCATAGTGTTTGGGTAATATGAATGCAAGTGAATGCAACCAACAAAATGCACACAAATGCAAGACACACACAATCAAGAGCAAGGATCACCTAAATATGTCTAGGAACCCGCTCTGATACCAATTGAAAATACTGCTCAAGCGTGTGTCTAACAACCTAGAGGGGGGTGAATGAGTTGTTAATCGATTATTACCAATTTTTCGATTAGTCAATATTAATAATATAACCCAACATAAACAAACATACAAAATCAAGTAAACGTGCGGAATATAAATAACACTTGATTTTTACGTGGAAACCCTTCAACAAGGGAAAAAACCACGGGCTATCATTCTAGCCACACACGATCCTCAAATCCACTATTGTAATGATGTTTACAACCTAGGTTGACCTCTAGTCACACCATTCTCGGTCACTAACCCACCACTACTACCCAACGGGCCATTTTAGTGAATCCTTGATCACTTTGCTTGCCAACCACACCTTGGTTGCAAGACTTCACTTGCTTGTGCACTACACCTTGTAGTAACAAGACTTAACTCTCAAAAAGAGATTAACAACCTAAGTGAATATATGAATACTCAAAATGCAAATAATGCTAGGCAACACTAAATGCTTATCTAGGGATTAAATATGACACTAAGTACAAATCCTAGATATCAATGTCTATATGAATGCTCATAAAGACCTAACTAGATATAGATGTGCAAGTCTAAACTCTAGTCATCAAACAAAGCCATATCAACATATGTTGTCATTAATCATGGCAAGGACAATCAATGAGTCCTAATTAGCTAGAGGGCAAACATGTCCTAAACATTAGCTATCAAAATACAAACCCCAAACATGTCATGACATCAATAGATATACAATAAATATGAAGATTTGCTAACCTAAGCAATAAATGACATGTCTTGATAAGCTAGAACAATAAATGAGCGAGGATGTGAGTTCTACTTACCAAGTAAAGACATTAATGAAGACCCATGCTTGAATGATGCTCTATATGCAAGATGATGATGGGTTTTGGGATTCGGAGAGTCAAGTAACAAAGCTTGAAGCTTTCTCTCTCTAGGGTTTGTTCTCTCTCATAAAAATTGGTTCATAAATCTCTTATTCGAGTTGGGGAAGAAGAGAACATATATATAGAAACCCTAGACAAAACTGCGTCGTTTTGGGCTTGGGAAACAAAATCCCGTCAATACCGCTTGCTAGACCGCGGCTCATGTAAGTGCCCTGACTGCGGTACACGCAGCAGTGTGCCTACTGGACAACATCGCGGTTGGGACCGCTGTGCGTGCAGTGCACAGGCCGCGGTCAAGGAAGCATGGGCCTACTAAAGTCTACCGCTTCAGGGACCGCTGGGCGTACATGTGTGCAGGACGCGGTCAAGGCAGCATGTGCCAACTGATGTATACCGCTCTGTATGCCGTTGTGCAAGCAGAGCCTGCCAAGGGGTCTAGGCCGTGGTAAGAGAAGAAACTCTCTTTTCCAGGCAGACTCAACACACTGATTAATGTGCAATTTATGCAATTGTGGAGTGTGAAAGAATGCACACATGAGCAATCATGAAACAAATGCATAACAATCCAACTGCACGTAAGTGTGTGAGTATGCAACAATCAATGCATGTCAATACAAATGCATGAGAAGTGAGTGTGTGCAACTAAATCTCTTCAAGAGTTAAGAACAAGTGAACTACCTCTCTTGAAGATCTTTAGGATGACCGGAAGCATGTCTTCGAGAACACCGCACATGGAGAACCTATGCTACCCGTTACAAACATCCCCAATGTGATTTGTCATGAAATAAGCCAATCATAAAACTGAGGTTCTTACAATTCCCTTCTGTAAAAGTTTACAGTAGCTCTTGAAGAGGCATGTGTACTGTAAAAATTGAGATCTTCTATACTATTGCTCTGCATATTATGAAATGATGAGGGTCTTGAACCACAAATTGTGGATGAATGTCAACATAAAACTATTGTCCAAAAGATAGAGCTATATTCATTTGAAAACTGGAAATGTTTTGGACATGTAATATAAAGGCTTGAAGACATCATACATTTATGTTAAAACGATTATTCATACGAAAATTAAGATAACGAGATATAACTTATATGACGAAACAAAGGGTTTACTGTAGAAGCCCAATATTAATTTTATGCAAATATTTTATTGTATAAATAATATTTCTATGATGAGAATAATCCTTGAAGGATTCAAAATGCCAAAAGCATATGGTTTAAAGCAATTCGGAAGAATCTGGTATGATTGTCTTAATGAACACACCTCATAAAAATTGGTATATTAAAGTTCCTATATGCGTCCTGTGTATTTATAAAGACATCAAAATCTGGATGTGCAATTGAAGCAATATATGTTGATGACATGAATTTAATTGGTACTCCTGAAGAGTTTCAAAAATTGTTGAATATTTAAAATGGGAATTTGAGATGAAATTTTTAGGGAAAATAGTATATTGTCCGGCCTGGAGATCGAGTATAATGGAATACTTTTCATTTTTCTATTTATATTAAAAGATTATGAAAAGATTCAATGTGGATAAGTCTTATCATTTCAACAACTCGATGGTTGTACGGTCTTTAGATCTTAAGAAAGATTTATTCTGACCTAAAAGATAATGATGAAGTTATACTAGGTCCATATGTACCGTATCTTATTTGTGCACAATGCACAAGATATATCATCAAAGTTATTCTACACTATAAGAAAGTTAGTAAATGGCATCAATATGTGTCGACTTTGCCAACTACAAGACTCATAACAAAGTTTTTTCAGGGGGAGTATTCTTCACTTTGGACATATATGCATTGTACTCTTTTTCCCTTGATTAGGTTTTATCCCACTGGGTTTTCCTGTCGAGGTTTTTAATGAGGCAGTATTTAAGCACGACAAATATATTTTGTGTGAAGCTTTGAGGGTTTTATCAAGGTGGCATACGTCCAAGGGGGAGAGTTGTGATAATATGAACTTATCACAACCTAGATAATTATATGTTATTATCTTGTAATTTAAGAGATATCAATTGTAGGGATAATCCTCCATACGGCTATATATAGTCCTATTAGGTAATCATTCATGAAGAATCAATAAGATTGACTGAAATGTTTTCTCCCTATATTCTCTCTCTTGCTTAGTGTTTTATTTTATGTTCTTGCTTTTAGGCTTTAATTCATAAAACAAAAGACAATTTAAATAAAAAGTAAAAAAAATCATGATTTTTAATTTAATTCCAAATCATTGGATTGTATTTAATATATTTTCTTCTAAGATTATCCTCACTAAGATAAGATATTTCCAATTTTATCATAATTTTATATTGTACTAGTTTATTTGTTTTAACCTATTACATAGGATAAACAACTTAAAAAAACATTAATCACGTCGTCACTTTAAACATTATTGTTGAACCTTTAATTCGAAAATCAAAACCATTTCTACATTATTATTTATCATATATTAATCATGAATAATATCTTATTAATATTACATATAAATGGTTTAGGATTTATTAAATTATTTTTATTTACTTGTTTGTTTCATATAAAATAAAAATACATAGTAATTAATAGTAATAAGGGTATACATGTCAAATTATTTATTTTCAAACCATTTTATCATTAAAAAACAAACAAGTTGACAATATATCCAGTGATGTGACAAGCATTTTGTAGTGGTATGTGTAAGGTGTTGGAACCCAATTCACTGGTAACGCAGCGGAAATAGGTTTTAAAAATTTTATTCAGATCGTAAACGATCTGGAACCAGTGCACTTGGGATCGTAATTATTTTTCCGGAACTAATACATACATTATGTAAATACAGGAAATTGTAATCAATATATATATATATATATATATAAAATTTAGAACCTTACTAACATTTGGAGGCTCCTTCACTTTACGATATGCTCCTGATCTGTACCACGGATCTTCCTAGCTATTCCCGGAACTGGGAATTGGAACTGTGTGTGGGCGCATCATGTACTCAGGAACTTATGAGGATATAGAAAAAAGAAGAAGAAACAATTTCTTCCAAGAGAAAACAAAAACTAGAACAATTCTAGTTGTTCTTTAAAACAAAAATATATTATTTTTTTTCTTTTCTTTCAAATAGTGCAGCCACACCAATTGCCTTTTTTTTTGTTTCTCACGCACATCACTTTTTTTCTCTTTTTCTCTTTTTGTTTCACTTGTGCACATTGATTCACGCAAAAAGTATATGTATCCTATACAAAAACTAAATTATATGTATGCATATCCTTCTTGTTTTTGTTATCTAAATATATATCATATATATATATATATAGTCATTTTCCTGTCAGTGAGCACTGATAGAATTATATAAGGACATTGAATGTGAGCCACTTATTTATAAAAGAGTTTTGACAAGTGCATACATACCAAATCAAAATATGTAAAACGAGTGGCTCACATTCAATGTCCTTATATAATTCTATCAGTGCGCACTTATGTGAAAATTATTGTATATATATATATATATTATGGATTATAACTAAATACTTTTAAATTGATATCTTTTTTATTTTAAAACTAAATCTTTTAAAATGATATCTTATATCTTTTTTTTAAAGATAATTAAATATTTATTTTGAATTAAACATTTTAAATTCAATTTCAAATATTTAGTTTAATAAAATAAAATAATCATATTATCTTATTCTATTTAAAATCAAATATCAACTATCACCCTCCATTTAGTGATTAATAACATAATTAAATAATCTTATTATTTAATTTATTTAATCACCATTATTCATTAATTAAATAATCTCATTATTCAATTAATTACAGAATAAATACGTATCACTTTCGTAACACAATTAATTGGACAATCCAATTAATTAATTGTGACCCTTGTTACCTCAATCGACCGGGCTAGCAAGGAGACCTAATGGATCCACAGTATTTTGAATTCCAATAATCCTCAGAATCATTAATTAAACTCTTTAATTAATATTCATTGATTATTAACTCCGGTGTTATTCCACTAAAAACCCAGAGCTGCACTCTCTTAACTGCAGAAGCTTTTACACAGACCGATATAACTCCAGTGTCCATCGATATAGCTATTACACATGGTGTGATTCTCCACAGTAGTTCATAATTAGAGCTAGGTCATAATGTCCATTATACCCCTCTAATTACATATATCCTTTAAGTACCGTTGATTCTCTAATGGACAATAAATCCTATTTCCTCACGGAATTTGGAGAGCGCTCATATTGTCCAAGCTCTGAATCAACCCTTAAGGGAACTACCATCTACTTCTCACAAGAAGGACTTGATTCCACTATTATGTACATACCTTTCTAGCCACAAGCCAAACCGTAATCCCAACATACAGAGCATATTGATCAGGAACTGCATCCGACCTCACCCATGGTATATCAAAGACCATGATCAAACCTGAGGGTGTTGATAAGACACTCAGGATTAAGATCATCCACATATAGCCATCATTAGTTGACATATATGAATCTCATCCGTAAACCGATCTTGGTGAGAGATTCATATAGATCATGGCCCAGTCCTATATGATCACATCATACAAGGTGCCTCGATTCCCATATCTCATATGAATGATTAAGGATAGAATCACCGTATATTACGGAATGGACCGCAGCTATAAATTAACCACAAATAAAGTACCCAGCTTTACTTGCTATCTATGGACTCTTTAGATTACATGTCTCTTACTGTATCCATCCGTATATGACACTCATATACACAGTTCGAGATTACATTCGGCAATCTAGGATGTTAAGATATGCACAAGTTAAAAAATAAACAACACAACAAGAATGAATTGAACTTTTCTTTTTATATATTTCATAAATCCATTTACAAATTACATCTTTAAGGAATAAACCCAAACAATCTCCCACTTGCACTAAAGCATGTGAGGCATGTTTCATAACCCTAGACCATCCAGGTGACCCAGAAACATTTTAGCCGGTAAGGTCTTCATAAATGGATCAGCATGATTGTCCTGTGAAGCTATCTTGGTGACAATCACATCTCCTCTCTTGTGATTGTCTAATGAGATGATACTTTCTCTCTATATGATTCCCTCTCTAGTGGCTTCTTGGTTCTTTGAAATTAGCCACAACATCACTGTTATCACAATAAAGTGTGATGGGCTTATCTAGATCTAGAACAACTTTCATATCACTCAAGAATTTACGGAGCCAAATAGCCTCTTTAGCAGCTTTACAAGCAGCTACCTATTCAGCTTCCATGGTGGAGTCAGCAATGCAAGATTGCTTCATACTTCTCCACACAATAGCTCCATCACCTAGGGTGAATACTGATCCAGACGTGGATTTTCTAGAATCCCTGTCTGACTAAAAATTAGAATCTGGTATCCTAACAGGATCAATTCCTGTCCGGAATATACTAGCATATAGTTTCTTGTTCTCCGAAGATACTTGAGAATTATCTTGACAGCAACCCAATGATCCAATCCTGGGTTGGACTAGTATCTACTGACTACTCCCATTGCATAGCAGATGTCCGGTCTCGTGCATAACATAATATACATGAGACTATCTACCGTTCATGCATAAGGTACACGTCTCATATCCTCAACTTCTTGAGGTGTCTTAGGACACTGTTCCTTAGACAAGTGAACTCCATGCCTAGGAGGTAAATTACATTTCTTGGAGTTCTGCATCAAAAATTGCACAAGAATCTTGTCAATATATGATGCCTGAGATAGTGCTATTAGTTTTTCCTTACGATCCCTTATAAGTTGGATCCCTAGAACATAACTCGTCTCTCCGAAATCTTTCATTTCGAATTGGCTAGCCAGCCAGCCCTTTACATCAGATAATATTCCCATATCACTCCTAATGAGTAGGATGCCGTCAATGTATAGGACCTAGAAAACTACCTTTTTGTCAATGATGCGCCTGTAGACAAAAGGCTCATCGACATTCTGCTCAAAGCCATAGGTTTTGATCACATCATAAAACCTGATGTTCCAAGATCTAGACGCTTGCTTAAGTCCATAGATGGACCTTTGCAACTTGCAAACTTTTTGCTCTTGATCTGGAGACACGAATCCCTCCGGTTGCATCATATAGATGCTCTCGTTAAGATTGTCATTCAAGAATGCAATCTTGATGTCCATTTTCCATATTTCATAATCAAAATAGGTAACAATGGATAAGAGAATCCAAATAGAATTAAACATGGCTACTGGCGAGAAGGTCTCTTCATAATCGACCCCCTCTTTCTAGGTATAACCCTTAGCCACTAACCTTGCTTTGAAGGTCTCTACCTTCCCGTCTACTCCTCTCTTTCTCTTGTAGATCCACTTACATCTTATGGGTTTTACCCCATCTGGTAAGTCTACAAGATCCCAGACTGAGTTGGAATACATACACTCCATCTCGAGATTCATGGCTTTAAGCCATTCCTTTTTATCAGGATATTCCATGGAATCCTTAAATGTCAATGGATCATCCACACTATTAGCATAGACAACACTTTTTCCCTCACCTATACCTAAATAGCGTTCAGGCTGTCTTACAACCCTCCCACTACGTTTAGGTGATAGTGTATCGCGATTAGGAACCATCTGCCTCTCAGATGTTTGTGGTTCAACAACTCTTGTTGATGAAGCACTAGTCTCACCAGGCTCCAACTCATTTAATACAATCTTAGAATGAGGTGTATGGTCACTAATACAATTGTCCTCAAGAAACGTTGCATTTGTCGATACAAATACATTGTTATCTTCGGGACTATAGAAGTGTCCACCTCTGGTCTCCTTGGAGTATCCTACAAACAAGTAGACCACAGACTTGGGATCTAGCTTTCTAGTTCTGTTCTTTAGTACGTGTGCTGGACACCTCTATACGTGGAAATGTCGCAAACTAGCTTTACGACCATTCCACAACTCAAGGGGAGTCTTGGGAATAGATTTTGATGGCACTACATTCAAAATGTATGCCGCTAATTGTAACGCATATCCCCAAAAGGAATCTAGTAATGATGAGAAACTAATCATATATCTCACGATTTCCATCAGGGTTCTATTTCTCCTCTCCGATACACCATTTTGCTGAGGTGTACCGGGAGCTGTGAGTTGGGAAAATATCTCATGCTCGACCATGAAGTCTTCAAACTCTTGATAAAGGTACTCACCTCTACGATCCAATCTTGGTGACTCAATAGTCCTACCTAATTGATTCTCAACTTCAGTTCGGAATTCTTTGAACTTTTCAAATGTTTCCGACTTTCTTTGCATCAGGTAGACATATCCGTATCTTGAGTAGTCATCTATAAAGGTGACATAATACTCATAGCTGCCCTTAGCTCTAACATTCATCGGCCCGCAGATGTCTGTATGTATGAGTTCTAGTGGCTCTATTGCTCTAAGCCCTTTTCCAGTAAAAGGTCTCTTAGTCATCTTACCTTCTAAACATGAGACGCCAACAGGTAAGGTGCCAACCTTTTACTCACCTAAACGTATGCTTTTTACTAGTCTGTCTATTCGGTCAAGGTTGATATGACAAAGCCTTAGATGCCAAAGATACGTGTCATTATCTGGAGAAATTTTATGTCGTTTAGTTTTTGGTTTTTCAACCTTAAATATTTCGGTGTTAAGCAGTGTAGTATGTATTAACGATCTTAACACATACAAATTATTTTCATTAATTTAGAACAAATATTTAGACCATTCTTTCCAATAATAACAGACTTATTATTAAAAGAAACAGAATACGATTGTTCTAACAATTTAGAAACTGAAATCAAATTCCGTGTAAATCCAGGAATATAAAAAACTATTATGATTACAGTATTGCAATCTTATTGCTCCCACTGCTTTGGCTGACACGACATCCCCTGACCCCACATGCGTTGAGAAGGCTCCCTCCTCTAGTTGTGTCCAAGAATCAGTCCACTGCAAAGAAGACCAAATGTGGTTAGTTGCCCCCGAATCAATTATCCAGGGTGAAGAATCATCTTCCACTAAACAAAATTCAAGAACAAGTAAATCATATTTACCTTTCGTCTTTTCTTCTTGGCTACCTCCTGCAGGTACCGAGGACAGTTCCTCTTCCAGTGCCCGACCTTGTTGCAATGGAAACATTTTCCCTTGCCCTGGTCGGTAGAGGCGCCCTTGTTTTTGCTTTGGGCCTTCTTGGGTTTTGGCTTACCCTTCTCCTTCCTAGCAGACCTCTTCCTCTTATTATTATTATTTGAAGAGGAAGATGGCTCGGCAAAATTTGCCTCACTAGTCTTACCCTTGTTGTCATTAGTCAAGGACTCAAAAGTGGCGAGCTCATTGAGCAACTGTGTGAGAATGAACCTTAACTTGTTCATCCCGTAGTTGCTCTTAAACTGATCGAAACTCTTTGGAAGAGTCGTCAGTATGATGCTCACTTGACTGGGTTCGTCAATGGCCCCGCCATTGACTTTTCCCATTTTGAAGTAGGACATCATGCTCAGGACATGTTCCCGAACTGATGTACCTTCCTTCATGCGAGCGAGCATAGCGGAATGAACAGCTTCATGTCACTTTTGCTCGGAGGGATGCCCGAACATATCTTGCAATGACTCTATAATTTTGAATGCTGTATTCATTGCTTCGTGCTTTGTGACAAGCACGTCTGTCATAGAAGCCAACATATATGTTTGGGCCTTCTCATCAGATGAGACCCATCGCTGGTATGCCTCACGAATAGTTTGTGTGGCATTGGCAGTAAGCACTGGAGGACATTCCTCCATAAGCACAAGCTTGAGGTCTTTGGTGACCAATATTGCATTAATATTAGGTTTCCACTTAGTGTAGTTATCAAAAGTAATTTGTCGTTTGCGAGAATTTGAAGTAATGCAGAAGACATAATTGCTGAAACAAATAAAACATTCATCCAGTCAATTATTAAAAAACAAGTGCGAGTGCTTTGGCATAGATTTAAACATGATGCGTGAACATGTTTAATGAACTAGAAATACCCAAAAATATAGTTACTATACCACAACAATCCAACATACCACAAAGAAGTTCCGTCTTAGGGTCGGTCAAGTCTTCTGCATGTTGGACCGAGACATTTTCAATCAAATGATATTCTAGAATAACTTTTATTCCATA
This sequence comes from Dipteronia sinensis, assembly GCA_033220585.1. Lineage (NCBI taxonomy): Eukaryota > Viridiplantae > Streptophyta > Magnoliopsida > Sapindales > Sapindaceae > Dipteronia > Dipteronia sinensis. The sequence goes on from CM065640.1 coordinate 49,563,891, forward strand.
TCATTCAACCATCGTTTATGTGTGAGGGAGTCACAGTTCGTAATCCAAAAACGAATTTAAATCGGGAGTTCAGAGGCCAAAGATATGGCAGAAAGAAAAAGAGTGTGCAAGAGGGATGAGAGGTGCCAAACACCTCCTCCCCGTGGAGGTGCATTGTCTCCACGGGAAGGAAATGCTGCTGGTCCCGTGGAGCCCATGTGCCTCCACGGGAAGCCAGCATGGCAGCCACCCATTGGTTGGTGTTTTCCTTCCTTGTTTCCCTCCTTTAAAAATCAAACTTCTCTCTCATTTCATTCAAGAAGAAAATTTGAAAAACAAGTGCAGAATTTTCTCTCCAAATTTTCTCAACTTCCAAACACCATAACTTTCTCATTTGGAGTCCGTTTTGAGTGAATCAAATTTGAGAACCTTTGTATACCAGTTATCTATCATTTCCAGAAGAGTTTGGAGTCAATAGATTGAGTTTTTTGGTAGGTCTACTCATAAAAACGAAGCTGCACGTTTTTCTTTTAAGGTGTTGATTTCTATCTTCCTCTTGATCTTCAAGTCTTCAATTGCCTTGGGATTTCTTCCTATATATGTATATGTTTGTTGTGTTATCATTTATTAGAGAAATGATCTCTAATAGAAATAGTTTGAGCTTCAATTGATCAACATGTTGAGTTAGGTTTTACTAAATCTATGTTTTCACATGTTTGAGTTGTTGTATTGTGCTAGCTTTAAATCTAGGACTATCTTGTGTGTTTATTGACATGATTTTATTGATTGATAGTCTTTTCATATGCTAGGTAATTTTAATTGAAGATTTATTGAAATAGCATATTTGATTGATGATTTAGAACTTGATTGGATTTAAATGATTAACTTGAGCATATAAGTTCTATTATTTTGCTAGAGATGTGTATTTGATTTTATCAAATTTATTCTAGCATTTTTATGTGATTGAACATAATCTAGACTTTTGTATGTGTTAGGTGTTTCACTTACTCTAGGTTGTTTGTTGATCGAGCCAAAAATTTCATACATTATGGCCTTCATATCCTTTCTCTTTGCCTCGTTCTTGGGTCTTTTATGTGTATTTATGGATCTTTTGGTTAATGTTGCATGCATTAGATGAAAAGGCATGAAGAGGGACAAAAATGACAAATGGTGCAAAAATGTGGTGAAGAAGGCCATAGTGCACGGGTAGCACACTCGTGCACTACCCGTGCATCAACCAGTGCACCGGAAGATAGATTTTAGGAAGACCTCAGTGCATGGATAACTACACGGGTATCACCCATGCACAATCCATGAACATTGCCTAGACCAGAAGACACAAAAAGTGAGATTTGGTGACAAAAGGGCTGAAATGGTAAACAAAGTGTGTTCAGATCATCCAACTTCAATGGATCATATATCCCTCCTCAGATTGAAACATGTTTTGAATTAAATATATTCAAAAAGCCCCGGGAGTCTAGTTTCCAGTGGTTTTTACGGATTATGATTCCGAGTTGTCTAGAAGAAGTTATGGCTGTTTTAGTAACTGTTGCGCGGCTATCCACGGAATTGCACGGGTATTACCCGTGCACTACTCATGCTATACCCGTGCACTACTCATGCTATACCCGTGCACCACACTTTCTAGCAACAAAAATGACGGGTTTTAAGCATTTTTTTAGAGGGGAAATGATGTCTTTTCAAGCCCAAATCATGCCCTAACCTCCCAAACATATAAATACACCAGTTTTATGATTTAAAGCTCTTCTTCTTCTCTCATACACTCTCTTCCCTTCTCTCATACAACTATCCCAAGAACACTAACCTCACAAAATCTAACCATCATCCTCATCTATTCAAGGGCATTAGAGATTGGAATCAAGCTTCAAGAAAGGAGGAGTTTCTCAACATGGGTCTTCTCTATCTCTCTTCTCCTATTTATTTTATTATATTTGTCATGAGTAGCTAGATATCTGAACACGCAATATTTAATATGTCGTGATATGTACTATTCAAACAAATTTATAAGATCCCAAGGTGCACTCAAAACAAGTATAAAACTAGTATGTGGCAAGTATGGGTATCGTTCCTTAGAGATTGAGCGATAGTTATGAGTAAATCAATGCTTTAGTTACTAATGCTAGAAAAGTAAATTGTAATGGATTTGGAGAAGAAATAAAACTAAAATGTAAACTAAGCTAAAATGCACTAAAATGTACTATTCTAAAAAAGGTATGGATATGTGATATGTAGATTAAGGAATTGATGAATTCAACTAACAAACAATGGGTAAAGAATGAACTCACAATGATTGTCTTTAACTATTGTAACCACCCTAGGATGTATAGGAGTGATTATTTACCACTTGTAAATGCTCAAACCATCATGTATAGCATTGGCCACCCATAATTGGTTATACAATAAAAGAACATCTATCTCATAAGGGAAAAATCTCTTTGTCAAAAATCACCAACCTATCATGTATAGTGTTGATGCTTAATCTATCATATGCAAACAATCCTAGGATGTATAGTCTTGATTACCCATGAAAGATTAGAATTAGGTGAGATTAATAAGTCCGGATATTACTTGGGTCATGTACCCTTGTTCAATCCTCCTATTCAATTGAGCTTAGAGAGACAAGCATCATGTATACTTGATTCTCTACACATATAACTTCTCAAACAACTCATGAAGAGAGTCATGTACAATCAAACAAAAATTGCTTTTGAAATCAAATAAAACATTGAATAGAACAAAATGAGATAGATTTTTAATAGAAGATATTGAGTTCATTACAAATAACTATATTTACAAGTGAATCACATCAATCCCTTAATAGGATTTAGCTATTCATAACAAATGGAATACAAGAATAAAAAGGAGGGAAGTAGAAAAGACCCATGTAGAACCTTCTTTCTTCAAGCTTCAATCCACCTTATATGTCCTTGTGAGTAGCAATTGATGAAGATGATGATGGGTTTTTGGTGAGAAAGGTTTTTGGGATTTAGAGAGAGAAATAATCAAAGGAATGGTGTATGGTCATGGGTCTCTCCTCTTGAAAATTAGAATTGAAAATGATTTATACTTCCTTCAAAAAGTAGGCCAAAATACTGATGTGGCGAGCTGGATTTCCCGTATAGCACGAGTATAGCACGGGTAGGTTACCCGTGCATTCTTCATTTCTCTTTAGATTGGCATAATGTGCATGGGTGTGTGCATGGGTGGATGACTCGTGCACCACTCGTGCAGTTCCCTTCTCTCGTGGCCTTGCTCCCTGGTTTAGTGAACTGTACAGGTGGGTGCACGGGTGTGACCTGTGCAAGTACCCGTGCAGTTTGGTCTTCTCAAAATCCACCTTTCTGTGCACGGGTAAGTGCATGGGTAGTGTACGGGTATGCTACCCATGCACTTCTGCTTTCTTCACTTCATTTGTGCACTAATTGGTCCAATTTGCCCCCCTTCATGCCTTTGTACCTAATGCCTGCAATACGAACCAAACGAGCCATAAATACACATAAAAATGATCAAGAACAAAACAAAGAGAAAGGATATGAGGGCAGAAATGTATAACATTTTTGGCTCGATCAAATACCCCCAAACCAAACCTTTGCTCGTCCTCGAGCAAACTTCAAACAAAGCCAAATATAACTCTAAATACGCAAACATGACTCGATCTAAAAACACCTAGACTCAAACAAATAAGCTGCAAGCCAACGAACTGAGAGATAAGTCAGAGATAATGGGAGTGAGGCAGATGCTAATGCAAAATGTCCTAAATAACTCCAAGGCACCACAAGAGGAAACTCGCACAACACGAATCCCACACTTTAAATCCTCTCGCCTTGGAAACTACTCACTCTCACGCCCTGAGCATAATTCGTTTCAACCTAAATTCTCACATGGTTTCTCTCTTATTTTTCGTCTCAGAACCTAGGTTCACACTCATGTAATATGTATGCAAAAGAATTTATGTAATGGAATCAAAGTTGTTGCACACATTTCATACGAGATAAACACTATTTTTAGTGAAACAGTCTCATGAAAGAATCAAGTGCCATAAACGTGGAAAGAGCATGCATCAACAAATATTCCCATGTTAGACTTCCCCTAAGATCAACTAGGTCTTTTCCATTTGGTTGTAATGGGGTTAAGGTGATTGGTGATTAGAAAGAATGGGAGTTTAGGCACAATGCACTAATCAACCAAGTTAAGGCAATACATTCTACTTATAAACATTTCTCTTCTCATGCAACTCCACTTCTAAATACAAGTATACATTAAGGCATCCAGGCTTACATAAATTCCAAGTGCAATCACTAACTACTGTTGTTATCCTTTTGAGTAGTGTTTACAATTTAAACAAGGCAATTGAAGCATCTTTCTTTTCTAATTGCTTTATTTTTATTTAGATTTGTTTCTCTTCCTTTCTTTTCTTCTCTTTTGATTGTTTCTTTGCTCTATTTTCTTGCCTTTGACTTTTTCACATATTTGTACAAACGACACTTATTTGCCTTGTTACACGCCCTTTGACAATTAGAGCACATTTACATTTAGTCCTAAGCCTTAACAAGATCAATCAAGTGAGGGTTGGCTTAGTGCTTGGGTTGCGTGGGTTATGGGTAATAGCGGTGTAGAATGAACAAGTCTAAATGTGTTTGGCTTCAAAATTGGCTTGGGAGCACACACATTATTGGGTGGGAAGTATTTGACATTTTAAAGTGGCTAAACACACATTGCCTAACATCACCTCAAAGAATCCATCTACCAAGGGAATAAACGTTTCAGTCAAGCAGTCCACTTTAATGATGCATGTTCTATGACACATGATGATTTTGGAGCAATGAAACTATGTGTGGTGTTTGAAAAGTGTTTAAAGAATTGAAAAACATTTTCCCTTGAATTGAGCACTTTTGGCTTGTGTTTGTAAAACTCACAATGGTTGTCTCCACTATTAGAACAAGGTGCTTAAGCACCGAGTCCCCTCAACTTAGACACCAAAAGATGGGACTAACCCATGTAATGCAAGTGAGACCCCTAAAGTAACTAAAAACTATGAACAAGCACACAAAGCATACACAAATTTGCCACAAACACTTTGCTCAGGATTATCTCACCAAGCTAATTAAAGCTCAAAAATTTTGGCTAGACAACAAATTTGAAAAAAAATAGACATGAAAAATGACTCAAGACACAAAAAGAACGACTCAACAAGGCGTCTACACCCCCAAACCAAAACCCAACATTGTCCTCAATGTTGAAGACAAGAGAGCCTGGCTTAGCGGCACGCACCAACTGAGGCAACACAAAATCCTAGGCACTAATCAAACATAATCAATGCCCATAAAATAAAAGACACAACAATGGCTCATCACAAAATACAGCATCTTATGTAAATATGGCAATTAAACTTTTAAAATTCACCCACATCAAGCATCTATTACCAAATTTTCGGAAAGTGGGTATTAACCCCCAAACCGATTCTTATCATATGTTCATCATGTACAGGTTTATGCATGCAATCAAAACCCCCAAACCAAGTTGGGCCATATAAAATGGAAACTTGTATATCCACAAGAGCCTTCTGCTCATCCAATCAAGAAAGAATAAATCAATAAACTCAACTTTCATGCAACGCAAAATTGATATGTACCACAGAAATTCACATTCATTCAAATATCCACATACGCTCAAAAAGAAAGATAGAAAATTAAGTGCAAGGGTTAAAGTTGAAAGGAATAAACCAATGTGGAAGCTAGTTGTAGACTCAAAATGAGTAGGTTCTCGCCCGTTTTATGAGCACTCTTGGTTTGCTCGCCTCTCCAAGACTTGCAAGTGGCTGGTGTGTTGAATCCGAGAGATAAAGAACCTAGCATTAAAGCCCAAACATCTATCCAGAAATATATCAACCACATAAATATTTCAAACCAAAATATCTCTCAAAAAAATATCATCAACAACTAATTATCTAAATCATCCACCAAATTATTTAAGCTAAAACAAATTAAAGATGAAATAGAATATGCAGAAAATTAAATAGGACACAATCTTAAAACAAATTACACAATAGATTTTCTCCTAACTCAACTCTACCCACATACAATGAAGCACACTTTCAATCAAAATAGAAGGGAACATAAAGACAAAAGAAAATAAATTGTGTAACTCAAAACATGCATCAAAAATTTTCAATGTGATGCTAAAGGTGGCTTAACCAAGTTGGGAAACTCTTTCTTCTTTGCAATCCAAACAAATTTAGGTAAGTTTCCATTTATGTCATACCCCATTGTCCTTACTTGGTTAATCACATATTTCCTTACCCATATTTTCTTTATTTTGGGAGGGCTTTTCCTATTCCTAGGACTTCTTGTTTTCCTATATCCATTAAACTTATAGTATCCACTCTTAGCATGCTCTCTTCTTGAATAAATATTGCAAATAGGCAATGAGTTAGAAGAACTCCCTTTTAACGAGTGACTTTGAGGTCTTTGGATTCGCTTAAGTTGTAGTGACTTGACCTCCTTCTCGCCTTTGTCTAGTTGAGCGATGAAGTCACTCTCCTTCACTTGTGCTATCTTGAGAGCCTCTTCTTTCTTTCGAAGTGCTTCTTTCACTTTCTCGAGAGCATTGTCTTTTCGTACAACTTCCATTAACATCCTCTTTGACTTGCAAGCTATGTCATCTTCAAATTCCTTTGATATCTTCGCTAAGTCCATCAAGTCTTTCAATGCCATAATCTTTTTAGCTTCAAGTCTCTCAATTTGTGCTTCAAATTCTTTGTTCTTATCTGAGACTTCGCCATTCTTTTTCTTGAGTGTACTATTTTCCACTTGGAGCATCTTTACTTCAAGTAAGAGTTTCTTGTTTAACTCATGAAGCTCATTCTTCTTTGTTCTCTCTAAGGCTTCCTTGCCTTCTAACTCCTTCTTTGTGAGCTGCAACTTCTTCTCAAATTCTTCCTTCATATCTTCTTTTTCTAGGGAAGTTTTCTCTATTTGCTCTTTAAGTGCTCCATTCTCTTTTTTCAACAACTCCATTATCTCCATTAACTCTTTCCCTGCCCCTATCATTTCTCTGCACATTTCTTCCATCATTGTGCTTTGTTCTTCTTCAAGATTTGAGGCTTGCACTGGTTTGGGTATTCCAAGATGGAGGCAATACTCATTGGTTGAGTGTTGGGATTTAGAGTGCTCTTCTTCCTTTAATTCAAGAGAATGCTCCTTAAAGCTTTGATTTGTAGCTCTAATGGAGTTGATGTGATTATCTTCTTGAGTGGATTCTATTGCTTTGTCTGGCCAACTAGTTGACTCATAGAAGTTGAAATTATGCTCAGTTGCTTACTGAGAAGCTATAATTAGCTCCTTTGTCTAAAGGGAATCTTGCATGAGCTGTCTCAATTCATCTTTGAATAATATGCTCATTGGCTGGTAGCCAGGCCCTAAATTTTACATATAAAACTCCATAGAATCCTGAAACGAACAGAAACAAAAATACCAAATGAAATAAAAAGAAACAAAAGCAACTGAAATAATAAATAAACTAAACTAGAGCTAAATCTAATCACAACTATGTACGCCGATCCCTAGCAGTGGCACCATTTTGAACGCGCAATATTTAATATGTCATGATATTCACTATTCAAACAAATTTATAAGATCCCAAGATGCACTCAAAACAAGTATAAAACTAGTATGTGGCAATTATGGGTATCGTTCCTCAGAGATCGAGCGATAGTTACGAGTAAATCAATGCTTTAGTTACTAATGCTAGAAAAGTAAATTGATATGGATTTGGAGAAGAAATAAAACTAAAATGTAAACTAAGCTAAAATGCTCTAAAATGTACTATTCTAAAAAGGTATGGATATGTGATATGTAGATTGAGGAATAGATGAATTCAACTAGCAAACAATGGGTAAATAATGAACTCACAATGATTGTCTTTAACTAATGTAACCACCCTAGGATGTATATGAGTGATTATTTACCACTTGTCAATGCCCAAACCATCATGTATAGCATTGGCCACCCACAATTGGTTATACAATGAAAGAACATCTATCTCATAACGGACAAATCACTTTGTTAAAAATCACCAACCTATCATGTATAGTGTTGATGCTTAATTTATCATATGCAAAAAAATCCTAGGATGTATAATCTTGATTACCCATGAAAGATTAGAATTAGGTGAGATTAATAAGTTCGGATATTACTTGGGTCATATACCCTTGTTCAATCCTTCTATTCAATTGAGCTTAGAGAGACAAGCATCATGTATACTTGATTCTCTACACATATAACTTCTCAAACAACTCATGAAGAGAGTTATGTACAATCAAACACAAATTGCTTTTGAAATCAAATAAAACATTGAATAGAACAAAATGAGATATATTTTTAATAGAAGATATTGAGTTCATTACAAATACCCATATTTACAAGTGAATCACATCAATCCCTTAATAGGATTTAGCTACTGATAACAAATGGAATACAAGAATAAAAAGAAGGGAAGTAGAAAAGACCTATGTAGAACCTTCTTTCTTCAAGCTTCAATCCACCTCCTATGTCCTTGTGAGTAGCAATTGATGAATATGATGATGCATTTTTGGTGAGAAAGGTTTTTGGGATTTAGAGAGAGAAAGAATCAATGGAATATTGTATAGCCGTGGGTCTCTCCTCTTGAAAATCAGAATTGAAAACTATTTATACTTCCTTCAAAAACTAGGCCAAAATGCTGATGTGGCGGGCTGGATTTCCTGTATAGCACGGGTATAGCTTGGGTAGGTTACTCGTACATTCTTCATTTCTCTTCAGATTTGCACAATGTGCACGGGTGTGTGAACGGGTGGATGACCCGTGCACCACTCGTGCAGTTGCCTTCTCTCGTGGCCTTGCTCCCTGGTCTGGTGAACTGCACGGGTGGGTGCACAGGTGTGACCCGTGCAGTTTGGTCTTCTAAAAATCCACCTTTCGGGGCACGGGTAAGTGCATGGGTAGTGCACGGGAATGCTACCCGTGCACTTCTGCTTTCGTCACTTCATTTGTGCACTAATTGGTCCAATTTACCCCTATTCATGCCTTTGTACCTAATGCCTACAATACGAACCATACGAGCCATAAATACACATAAAAATGCTCAAGAACAAAACAAAGAGAAAGGATATGAGGGCCAAAATGTATAAGGCTCGATCAATATCCTACTAAGGGATTGATGTGAGACACTATTGGATGCTGAGCTTGTAATGAACTTTATATTTTATATTAAATCTATCAATTATGTTTCATTCATTATTCTTAATTGATTTCTAGAATGATTTGTCTTTGATTGTACATGACTCTCTTTACAAGTTGTTTGAGAAATTATTAGAGAAGAGAACTTGGTATACATGATGCTAGGTTCTCTTCAACTCACTTGAATGGAAGGATTGAACAAGGGTACATGACCCAAGTGAAATCCGGACAAATTAATCTCAATATTATCTAATCTTAAATGAGTAACCAATCCTATACATGATTTGATTGGTTGCTTGTGAGAGATTAAGCATCAACACCATACTTGATGGGTTGGAGAATTTAAACTAAGAGATTAGTCCCTTATTTGATAGATATTTATTCATTGCACAACCATTTGTGGGTGGCCAATACTATACATGATTTGATTGGTTAAATTCGATTGATGAACATTATTGCAAGTTCATGATTTTCCCACTTTTCACTTGTGGATCTATTAATTCCTTAGTTCTCACTAATATCATTCTAACCTTATTGCATTTAGTCTAGTTTAACTTAATTGCTTTTTAGATTAACCTTTCCAACTAACCATTGATATTTACTTTATTCATGTTTAGCTTAGGTTTAATAGTAGTAAACTAGCTTTAGCCATTTAATTTCCCTTTCCCTGTGGACGATACCTTTATTTGCCATATACTAGGTTTATCTTTGTTGAGTGCATATTGGGATTTTAAATTATTTTTGAATATTGCATACCACGACAAAATGCTTGTTCATTTGTTCATGTTACAAGTTCTAGATATAATTGATTTGTGCTTTTGATGATAAAAATCTAGTTCTTCATGATTTATGCCTAATCCACACATTTCATTTGTACATGCATCATTCAATGTGATTGCATTGTTTTTAGGATTATAAACTAGAAAACATATGACATGTGCTTATTTGCTCATTTCTAGTTTTTATAGGATATATTGATCATATATTCTATGTTGTATGTGTTTGCATCATTTGCATTCACTTAGATCACATGCCTAGTGAAAAGGTTGGAAGTCACATTTCATAGAGTGAATCTTTTATTTGTGCATGGAAGTCACATTTGGAGAGTGAATCTTCAAATTGTGCATTGGAAGTCTCTTGTCTTAGAGTGAATCTTTGACTTAAGCATTGGAAGTCACACTTGGAAAGTGAATCTTAATGTTGTGCATTGGAAGTCACATTTCTTAGAGTGAATCTTTGATTTGTGCATTAGAAGTCACACTTGGAGAGTGAATCTTTATGTTGTGCATTGGAAGTCACATTCCTTAGAGCGATTCTTTGGATTGCGCATTAGAAGTCACATTTGAAAAGTGAATCTTCAATTTGTTCAAGGTGGCATCATATGCATTGTGTAGGGTCAAAGGGTAGGTTTCTAGGTGAAGTGGTCACTTGAGAGATTGTATATTTTATCTTACTAGTGGATTTGTTTGCCAGTGGTTGTGGAATCAACCGATGGATGTTTCCTCTTAGGAGTTTTACCATGTAAAAATCATGCGTTGATTTTCTCTATCCTTAGCTCCTTATATTTGTGTATGTGTTGATATATATATATATATATATCTTAGTTGATATTTTTGTAAGTGATAATCATATCATATCAAATTTGTTTGTGTTGGAGCTTTACGAATTAAAGCCAAGTGATTATTTGTGTTTGTATCACATACAAGTTAATGTTTACATTGATCTTGTTTGAATAAGCGTATCTCTAATTTGAATTGATATTGCTTGTGATTGTTTTGAAGTGTGATACAAGCAACTTGGAGGGACAAACTTTTGTTTGTTTCAAGGAAGTGAAAATTGAGTTTTATATTGTTTGTGTTGATTGGCCATCTCTTGTTGATGAAACTATAAAGGCATGGGATATGCTTCAAGCTATCCGTGTATATGGCTATTTATTTTCTTCTTGGTATTTGTCTACTAACAATTTTGTTGATAAGCTTAAAGAGAATATTAGTGACAAAAGTGAAGACGAGGAGGAACTAGATTCCTTGGAAGATAATGTTTATATAGGTAACTACCTATGTGACACGACTTCACATCAAGAAGAAAATAAATAAGAGGATGAGGATTTCCCGATAGGCAATCAAGCTAGACATGATCACTTGTCTTTGCAACTCAATGATAAGAATTGCAAATCAAAGACCAACAACTTCAACTTGATGGCAAGAGTTCAAACTCTTGAGAAGGAAAGAGATGCCACTTTGAAGGAAGTTGAAGTGAAGAGTGAAGTGATCGAATGTCAAGAAAAGAAGATGGTTGAAGACGCTCATGTGTTAGAGAATTTAATGAATGTTTAATTATTTATTTTTCTTGAAAGAAACAATCAAAGGCAAGGAAGAGGAATCGGAAATCATGAAGGCTAAAGAGCTTGGTATACTTCATGAAGATTCAAGTGACTTAGGCTTTGTAGATGAGCAACTGGAGTCTTATACAGCTAAAAGCAAGTCACTAACGAACAAGAAGATTTCAAAAACCAATCCTTCCAAGGTCAAGAGCAAAATCAAGAAGAGAAATAAGCCTTCAACGTCGGTACACTCTCACCTAAGTAACATCTCTAAGTTTATCCAAGTTTATCATTTTTGCAATGTTGTAAGGCATATTAAAACTAGATGCCATGAGTGTATTGGACAATGCAAACTAGGGAATGAGATGCATGCTAGTGAGATGAGAAAATCTTCTATGAATTGTTCTAAGCTTGACAACACTTTGAATGTTGTGCATGACATTGATAATCATGTGAAGAAAATTGTTAAGAAGATTTTGGTAAAATAGAGTGTTTCACATGATCATATGCATAGTCTTGATGATATCTTTGTCGTTGGCAATAATGATGTGTTTAACATGAGTAATATATTTATAGAGATGATTGTTAATGATTTATCTTCTAGATATAATATTGCCATGAGAAATGATCATGATGGTTTATGTGTTTGTGCACCCAAGACCAAATGGGTCAAGGTGAGTGTTCTTACCATTAGTGTAAGGTACACATGTGAGTTAGCCTTAAGATTAGTGTCAAGTTGTTGAGAGATTTAGCTTGTTAAGCTTTGTTTCTCTATAACTTGACATAAACTTAGCTATCTCACATAATTTGTTACGATAGTCAAAATCTATTGGTTAACTTTATGAGAAGTTCATTTTTGAAATCTATATGGTGTTAATTGTTGTTAAGACTTTTAGAGAAAGTCATTTTTTATGTATATGTTGAGTTGAAATGCTTAGTTTTAATCTCTTGGAATGAAACACCAATAACTTGTTGTCATGAGGACAAACAAGCCAAGAGAGCTTATAAAAAGAGCAAGGCTTAGCATTTGATGGAAAATTGCTTGCTAATGTATTCCAATATCCTAAAGCTTGCATTCTTGAATTTTCATCTCTCAACTCATTGTTTGCACTACATCATGTAGAATGTCATTTTTAGAGAGGTAATGATCTTAAGTAAATCTCTTTATATTGCTTTTAGATCATGTGCTTGTAAGCCATGAAACTTGGTTTTCAAAAAATGCACTTTGCAACCTCTCTTGTATGTATTGTTGTAGTAAGTTGAATTTGAAAATATGTAGGTTATGGATACACCTTGAAGTCTTATGATTAGTACATTTAAGATGGCCTATGGTAAGTATCCATTTTGCTTCGGCAACTACATAGAATTCAACGAGCACCTTCATGAAAAGGGCTACACACCTTGGTTGTAAAGCCGCCCAATGTAGGAAAGGGCTATACCATTGTGATAAGTGAAAGCCGTCATGAAGAGTATATGTTTATGTTAGAAAAAATCAAAGAAGTGTTGAAAAGAATCAATATAAAAAAAATTCTTTGATACAAAGCCTAAAAATAAAAAAAGGGCATAAAGGAGTATAGTTGAAAATCATGAATGCTTGAAGTGAAAAATAGAAATGGGATGAAGAGCCACATGCACACACACGCTCATTTGTTGAAATCTGTTATCTTTAAAGCAAAAATTCTAGATGATAATCGGTTTGACCTTTTATGGAAAAGCTTAAGATGAATAGATGTGGATATGATTTGCATGTTGATTATCAAATTACTCCTCTACATACGCTTGGAGAAAATCTCACACACATACACTTTTGTTTATGAGTATTTTGATATTCTAGCAATTTGAGAAGAATTATGAGAGAGATTGAAAATCTTTGTGTATCTCTCATAGTTTGTGAAGCTTATTATTGTTGAATTTATTTTGAAATTGCTTGAATATGTGATTGTGTGGATATCATTGTGAACTATATTCTATCTTGATCTTAGATAGAGCACTTATCAAGGGGGAGCATAGTATGCTAGACTTTTTTCTCTTTTATGATATGTTCACATGATTTGCTTTGCTATGTGTTGACATATTGATTGATTAGAATAATTGAATGATGAAAAAATGCATGATATCTTTTATGGAATAATTGTATGAATGTGTTGACAATTAATTCTTCCTATTTGGGGTTGATAGTAGTTGATATTGCAATGAATTCCTTTATTCTTGAGGTTGATAGTAGTTGTAGTTACAACCAATTCCTCCAGCTTGAGGTTGATTAGGTTCCTTCTTGCTTTGAGTTGATAGTAGTGGTTATTATGACCAGTTCCTTCATGATTTGAGGTTGATAGTAATTGTGATTGACACCAATTCCTCTATGTGTGGATGAATTTTTTGTTGTTAAATACATATGTTTATTTTGGTAAAATGTACCAATGAGCTTAAAAACGAACATTTATGCATTTATGAATCATTATTTCATCATATGTCTTTGTTATATATTTGTTTTTGTTATCTAACACTCACTTGTGTCTCTTTCCACTCATGTGTTTTGTTTTGTTGTGTTAACAACAAATCATAGGAAGAAGCAAAGTTTCTAACTCTATCCATCCATCTAATCCCATAACTAAATCCAAATCTACTCCAACAACCTCTACAAAATCTAAACCTAACAAGTTGAAAGCTTTAGGAGTTATGAGAACCAAAAAGCTTATCCAAGATAGAGGTGTAGACTTGGTTGAGGGTTCTTACATTCATCATTCTATATGTGATAGGCATTAGGATTCATGGATTAATTCTATTGGGGTTACTAATGAAAGTCTTATTAGAGAGTTATACTTTGAGTATAAAGAGAGTTCAACCTTTGAGAATGCCTTGGTGAATGTGAGAGGAAAAACTTTTAGAGTCTCCTCGGATAGTATCAATAAGTTCATTGGGTTGTCAAATGAGATTGTTTCGGAATTTCTTGATATAGATAATATTGATCATCCAAACCTTATGGGGAGGACTTTATGTGAGGATGATGGATTTGAGTGGGGTAAGAGAGCTTATTTTAGTCAAGGTGAGTTGACCAAGGTTAGTTCCTTTTGGCATCTCTTTGTATGTGCCAATCTTGTGGGTTATACTAATGGATCCGAGTTGAACAAAGAAAAGATCAAGATTGTGTATGCCTTGGTGACAAACAAGCCTTTGAACCTTGGCGATCTCTTGATTGAACATATTGAGAGTGTTGCTACTTCATCTATATTGGATAAGAAGTTAGCATTTCTAGGGTTTCTTACTTGTTTTTGCATGAAGCAAAGAGTTCCTACACTTGATGATGATGTGCTTCTAGCTCCTTTGGAGAAATTTTGTGACAAGCGCTTAATGTCCATGTCATACAAAGATAAGGGAAAGGTAAGTGACACTTTTAGACTTTTTGGTAAGAACCATGAGTCATGTGTTATGACAAGCAAAACTCCTTTACCGGAATGGGCCATGCAATTTCAAGAGGGGCTTATGGCTAAGATTGAAGAGCTTGATGCTAAAGTGGTGGATCTAGGAGCAAAGGTGATTCAACAAGATGAGAAGATCAAGTACTTGGAATGCAAGCTTGCCTCTAGCAATTCATTTACTACAAAGCATTATGTGAGATCAACAACTCGAAGAACTTTCTTTGGTGATGCTTGATCTTGAGGTATTATGTTTTCTTAAACTTTGGGCTTCATTTTATGTCAAAAAGGGGGAGAAAAATAATGATACTAAAACTTATGTCTCTTAATCTCTTAATCTAAGGAATTGTTTTTAGTTTTTGGTATATTTTATTTTTGTTTCATTTGGTATCTTGGATTCTTGGTTCGTAATATTTGGATATTAATATTTTGTTGGTGGATATTATGCATGTATTTAGAGGGAGACATGTGTATCCATTTGAACTTCAAGTGATATGTATCTAAATATTATCTTGCCATATATATGTTTCTCTTGTATATGCCTTGTGTTTCAAGATGATTTTAGGTGGTGACAAGAGAAGACTACATTGAATAATTCAAGATTTGATGAAGATTAGTCTAAAAGAACTAACTCATTGTAATGTGAGGGTGTGATTAAGTGACCAATCTTCATGTTGTATGTTTTAGTATTTGTATAGGTTTTTTGACATAGAATTTGCCAAAGGGGGATATTGTTAGGTTTTTGAGTCTTGTGTTGGCATTATTCTATATCCAAACGACATTTGCTTTGTATTGATTAGTTTTTTAGGATTTGGGGATAATCAAGCTTCAAGAAGATTGGACAACTTTCAAGCAAAGTGATGGCTTCAAGAGGGACAAAGCAAAATTGTTTAACAAAAGGTATATCAAGATATCCTTCCTCTTGCAAGGCCTAGGAACACACATACATTGCATTCATATGTGTCCCTGCGTAGTGTTGCATAATATTGTTTAACACAATACACACACTTGTTCATGTATGCACATGCATTAGACTTAAAATTGACAATTTGTATAAATTGCATGTTCTAGGATTAGTTCTAAGAAATAGCATACTTGTGTGTTCTTGTGTTTATTGGTTTGTGTTTATATGTTAATGAACTTGATTTTGAGCTTATATAATTCCTCATTGAGTTTCAATTAATTTGGTTACTCATTCAATAAGCTTCAAGTTCAAATTAGGTAGTTAAGAAACTTTCTATGATTTCATCGTACATGATTTTCATCCTTATTTTTCATGATGAATTCTATATTTTCTGGGAAACATTTACGATGTCATTTGTGCATGAGGGAGTCTCAGTTTGTAATCCGAAAACAGATTCAAAATTGGAGTTTGGAGGCCAAAGATATGGCAGAAAGAAAAAGAGTGCGCAAGAGGGATGAGAGGTGCCAAGCACCTCCTCCCCGTGGAGGTGCATTGCCTCCACGGGAAGGAAATGCTGCTGGTCCCGTGGAGCCCATGTGCCTCCACGGGAAGCCAGCATGGCAGCCACCCATTGGTTGGTGTTTTCCTTCCTTGTTTCCCTCCTTTAATTTAAAAATCAAACTTCTCTCTCATTTCATTCAAGAAGAAAATTTGAAAAACAAGTGCAGAATTTTCTCTCCAAATTTTCTCAACTTCCAAACACCATAACTTTCTCATTTGGAGTCCGTTTTGAGTGAATCAAATTTGAGAATCTTTGTATACCAGTCCTATATGATTTCTAAAATATTTTGGAGTCAATAGATTGATTTTTTTGATAGGTCTACTCATAAAAACGAAGCTGCACGTTTTTCTTTCAAGGTATTGATTTCTATCTTGTTCTTGATCTTCAAGTCTTCAATTGCCTTGGGTTTTCTTCTTATATATGTGTATGTTTGTTGTATTATCATTTATTAGAGAAATGATCTCTAATAGAGCTAATTTGAGCTTCAATTGATCAACATGTTGAGTTAGGTTTTACTAAATCTATGTTTTCACATGTTTAAGCTGTTGTATTGTGCTAGCTTTAAATCTAGGACTATCTTGTGTGTTTGTTGACATGATTTTGTTCATTGATTGTCTTTTCATATGCTAGGTCATTTTAATTGAAGACTTATTGAAATAACATATTTGATTGATGATTTATAACTTGATTGGATTAAATTGATTACCTTGAGAATCTAAGTTCTATTATTTTGCTAGAGATGTGTATTTGATTTTATCAATTTTATTCTAGCATTTTTATGTGATTGAACATAATCTAGACTTTTGTGTGTGTTAGGTGTTTCACATACTCTAGGCTTTTTGTTCATGTTACAAGTTCTAGATATAATTGATTTGTGCTTTTGATGATAAAAATCTAGTTCTTCATGATTTGTGCTTAATCCACACATTTCATATGTACATGCATCATTCAATGTGATTGCATTATTTTTAGGATTATAAACTAGAAAACATATGACATATGCTTATTAGTTCACTTCTAGTTTCCATAGGATATATTGATCATATATACTATGTTGTATGTGTTTGCATCATTTGCATTCACTTAGATCACATGCCTTGTGAAAAGGTTGGAAGTAACATTTCATAGAGTGAATCTTTGATTTGTGCATGGAAGTCACATTTGGAGAGTGAATCTTCAAATTGTGCATTGGAGTCTCTTGTCTTAGAGTGAATCTTTGACTTGAGAACTGGAAGTCACACTTGGAGAGTGAATCTTCATGTTGTGCATTAGAAGTCACATTTCTTAGAGTGTGTTAATAGCCAAAATTGGCTAAGGACTAAAGGAAAATTTTCCACCTCCCAGCCCTGGTTCCATACCCGAGAGTTTCCACCTAGAGACCTCTCTATCCAGAGCCGAACTACGATACCACCCAGGAACAAGGACGGGCTCCGGAAACATCCGGGATAGATCCCGGAACGATCATAACTAGCCCGCATCACCAAAACTAGAAGCTCCCCGAAGTCGAGGTTACCTCGTAAATGCTCCAGAGACTCGCATGTACCTCGATTGACACAGAAGAATGTCCCTAGAAGGCTGCACCTAGCTTTTAAAGGTTAGGGAAAGCCACACCTAGCTTCAAAAGGTCAGGGGAAGCCACACCTAGCTTCGAAAGGGTCAAGGGAAGCCAGATCTGTGCTCGAAAATAGGTAAAAGATATGGAATTGAGGGCCAAAATGTACGACAATTTTGGCATGATCAAATACCCCTAAACCAAACATTTGCTCGTCCTCGAGCAAACAAAAAGACAAACAAAAGATATAAGACAAAACAAACAAGACTCTATCTAGAAATTTCCTAACACAAAGAAAACATGTTGTAAAGCCAACTATTAGAGAGATAAGCAAAAGAGAGTGGAAGTGAGGAATAGGTTCATGCAAAATGTTCTAAATAACTCCAAGGCACCACAAGGGGAAACTTGCACGATACGAATCCCACAATGCAAATGAGTTTGTGTAATGGAATCAAATGGTTGAATACATTTCATATAAAATAAAAGTTCTTTTTAGTGAATCAGTCTCATGAAAGAATCAAGTGTCATGAACGTGGAAAGAGCATGCCTCGGCTCGTATTCCCAAACTAGACTTCCTAAAGGATCAACTAGGTCTTTCCCTCAGGTTGTAATGGGGCCATGGGGTTTAATGTGGTGAACAAAGAAATAGGAAAAATTTTGAGTTCAAAGATCACCAATCATGCTTAAACATACTCACACACCCCATATTAAGCTTTATTAAACATTAATTATAATCTAGCGACTAGACATCCTTTTCATACACATTTGTGCTTTCACATTTGAGTACTCCAATTTCTTTGAGTACATTTACATTTACACTTTAAGACTCTTTTCTGCTTTGTTTTTCATCTTTTTCTTCTTTTTCTTTACTTTTCTTTTCTTTCATCTTTTTGCTTTTTCTTTTTTCACATTTATCTTTTGACATTTTTACGCTCATAAGTGCTCATTTTTGGCACTTTTACATTTTTGAGCTTTTGCTTAGCACATTACACAACATATTGCCTAAGTACACGCTAACTTCACATGTAAGAGCTTACACCTTCAACCACTTTTACACACACACACAACCTACATGATTGGCAATTAATGGGTTGGTTCGTGTTTGGCTTATGGCTATATGGTTTATTGTGGTTCCAAAATAAAGGGTAAGTGTTTGGCCTCAAAATTGGCTACGGAGCACACGTAAGGGATATAGGAATGTGTTTAGGCTATTTTAGTAGTTCTGCACACACATTGCCTAGGATCATTTCCAACATTGTATCTAAAAAGGAAATACAAGCTTTGGTAAGCAGTCCACATATATGATGCATGTTATATGACACACGATGATTGTTGATGTAATGAGACTATACATGGTGTTTAAATAGTGTTTAAAGATTCGAAAACATTTTTCCCTCATATTTGTACGCTTTTGGCTCGTGTTTGTGAACTCAAAAGGGTATCTCCACTATTAGAACAAGGCGCTTGAGCACCGAGTCCCCTCAACTTGGACACCAAAAGATGGGACTAACCCATGAAGTGCAAATGAGACCCCTAAAATGACTACGAGCTATGAACAAGCACACTAAGCATACACAAATTCGCCACAAACACTATGCTCAAGGTATCTCACAAAGCTAAATTCAGCTCGAAAATTTTGGCAATACAGCAAATTTGAAAAATTGACACTAAAAAGACTCAAGACTCAAAAAGATGACTCACAAAAGACGTCTACACCCCCAAACCAAAACCAAACATTGTCCTCAGTGTTGAAGACAAGAGAGTCCGGTCTAGCGGCGCGCACCTAACATGACTCAAACAAGGCTCACAAATGAAATAAGGCAAACAATTGAATTAACAATTAAGCACAAAGGCACATAAGTTCATGCTCAAAACCTACATCATGCATTTACCAAAAATGACGGAATGGGGGCATAACAACCCCCAAACCGAATCTAACTATATGCATCAAGACCCGTACAAAAATAATGCATGTACTCATAACCCGCAAACCGAGTTGGGCTATATATGGCAATTAAATATGTACACTCGCATGCAATCATCCATAAGAGCCTTCGGCTCATTCATCAACAAAAGAATAAATCAATTATATCCAAAAATCAAATATCATCATTTACAAGTGATCTATCAAAAATCCATCATGAAAAATAATCAATAAAATCAAAAACATATCCAACCAAAAATATTCAATTTATGCACAAGTTATACCTACCACACCCTATACACAAAAATCTCCACCAATTATTCAACAAAGCAAATAAATCAAAAACGAGAAAAAGAAAAATTAAAAATGCAAACTCAGGTGGGTTGCCTCTCACAAGCGCTCTATTTATCGTCTGGGTAAGACGTTGTTTGTGGCACGTCGGCTCTTCAAAACCTAATTTACTGCTATCCTTCATGAAGATTATGATCTTGCTTTTCTTATCAGCACTATTGGCTTGCTTGTCCCTCAAAGACTCGCAAGTTGTCGATGTTTCTTCTTAAGAGATAAAGAACCTTGCTTAAAGCACAAGCTGCAAAAACTGCTTCCTAAAGAAGCTATAGACAATCTACACACTCATAAAACCCATTAGAAAGTTCAGGCAACTAAGATTCACTCAATACATGCAATTAGCAACAAAAGTCCGAAATACCACTTTGTTAAAGAAAAACAAACTAAACAACTCACAATAGATCCCCCCTGCCCCCCCCCCCCCCCCCAAAAAAAAAACCTAGCTCCTCCCATACATTCATGCTCATAATAATAAATTGAGGGATAAAAACTTAGTTTACAAAAGAAAAATAAATTGTGCAATCATAAAACATTCAAAAGTAAATAAAAATGAAAACATGCATAGCATTTTAATTATGAAGCACACAAGTGGTTTACGCCTCAATGTCAACAACCTTACCCACAAGCACAATTCATTACATCAAACCCTTCCCAATGCATTTAAGCACATATATCGGTGCACTCCAATCAACTCACTCACACATGCGTCAACAATATGCACATTACCCATAAACGTTTAAGCTACACTCACAAAAATAGGGTAATCTGAAAAGAAAGAAACAGTGAGAAAAGTCGATACTGAAGTTCCAAATTTTGGGAAGAAGTCTGCAGAGACATTACCTCTAGCTACTCTTTGACCTCTTTTCCACTTGATGCTCTTTTACAGCACTCCCTACATCCTTGGTTGTATCAACCACATAGGTCGTCATTGCACTGCTGTGTTGCTTTGTGAAGTTGTTGTAGTGCAATAGGGCACTCATTGTTCTCTTGAGTTGTACGGGGCTTGGCTTCCTCGATTGTTGGTCATTACTCCAACCATGATTTGATTGTTCGCCAACCGGAAACTTTTGCTTTCTTGCAAAAACACAACTCAAACCACATTACATGCATATGCTTTGAACAAAAGAAAAATAACCAACAAACAACCAAAAAAAGAAAACTAACAAAATATTTACATTACTACATTATTCGCTAAAACAAGAAACAATTAACGAACATGCCACCTCTCTGGCAGTGGCGCCATTTTGATGACTCACTTTTGTGTCATTACCAAATTGCGAATACCAAAAGATAATTATCAAGTTGTTCCTACACAATGTGCTCTAAAGTTTTGAAAACCTAATAAAGTGGTAAGCGAGCATATCGTCCACAGGGAGGTGTTATTCGTCGATTGTCTCTCGTTTTAGTGATTATTGAAAGCAATGTAAATAAGAACATGGCAAGGGTGAGAGTGGTATGTGTGAAATGTAAGCATTTGAGTGTGTGTGTGTGTGTGTGAGAACAAGAACAATGAAAAGAAACAAATAAAGAAAACATAAGAGAACATGGAGGGGTGAGAATGATGATTAAAGTTATAAATATAAAAGGATGGATATGAGAGATGCAAGTAAGTGGATACATATGGTACTAATGACAACCCAAAACATTCGCGCCACCTACAATAACTAACTGCAAAGACACTCCTATATTGGGTTCAACCTAGCCTTTAGTACGACCTCTAGATATGGCAATGGGAGAGTCGTCTGGTCCTCTAAGCTACTCACTGAGAGAGTATTGTATGAGCAACCACCAAGGTCCACATTTAAGCACATACATTAAAAAGATAACCATAAGATCAACCACTGATCGCTACTCACCTGTCACATGTAAGCAACAACCAATAGAGGAATTAAGCATAGATGAACCCTTAACCACTACTCGCGGAAAGGGTATCAAATGATCAATGGCCATGAGTCGCGGCCCGATTGCTACTCGTCGAGAGTGTATCGTATGAGCATCGCTCAAGGGTCGCATAATCATGTAGGTTTATAGAACCGAAACCCACAAATGCAGAGTGTATGCTCTTAATGAGTTCCACCCATAAAAATAAAAACACTTAAGTCAATCCAAAACATGCATTTCAAATAATCCATCGACATATGAGCAATCATGGGATGCTTAATTAACCTACTCCTAAATTACATTAATCTACTCCTAATCCCAATCATAGACACACATCAATTTCTACTTTACATGCCATGAATGTAAAGACAAGAGATATCCCAAAACATGCATCAATAGTTGGGTTGTCAATCCTACTTAACACAAGTCAATGAGCAATTAAGTGCAATTGAATGGGACAATACAATAAGAAGTCAAATATAAGTCAATCAAATAAATAGAACTAGTATTAGGGTTTACATATTTCCCAAATGGGGATACATATCCAATAAAGAAAATACAAGAGAAGAGTAAAAGAAGAAACCCAAGGGTGTCAATCCCAGATCTCTAAGCTCGGATAGTGGCCCAATTGTCACCTCGAATTTCCAAGCTCCATTGAAAGCTCCTCCTCCTCATAGACAAGGTAGGGTGCTCTTTCCTTTTGAATCTCCTCCAAAGATTGGTGGTTGTAAATATAGAGTGATGATGGGGAGGCATCCATGGAGGAAAACATCCATGGGTGCCTTTGGAAGCTTCTCTATCCTCTTTATTTGGTGGAGAAGGCTCTAGGGTTTGGTGGATTAATTGAATGATTAAAAAAATGGATTAGTTAATGATGGGTATTGCGGCTAAGTGATATATTTATAGGTTTGAGAGGCTAGGGCATGAAATAGGTGTGAAAGGATGCATTTGCCCCTCTAAAAATGGCTGAAAACCTGACTTTTGCCTAGTTGAAACATGCAGTGAGAGCGGGTTGTGCCCGGGTAATAGACCTGCGCAGTGACCCGTGCACAAAAAATTATTGGCCTTTGATCTCCTAGTGCTCTGGTGGTTTTGCTGGAATGGACTAGCAAAGTCTTTGATGTGCGCGGGTATGTTTACCCGCATAGGGACTCGCTCAATTCACTATTCTTTTGGCTCACTTGCCTCGTTTTAACCCCGAAAGTCCTGGTTTTCGTCTCCAGCACCTGAGATCCATTGAATGCTTGAAATCACTATAAAACAATCCACTAGACACCAAAATGTGCTCGAAAACAAGGTAAAAGATATGTAATTGAGGGCTAAAATGTATGACAATTTTGGCACGATCAAACACAAAGTTGATTTCCCCGAAATAGAAAACCATCCACCAACAAAAATTTAGAATTTTCCCCTGCTCGTACAGCAGCCATCACCTCAGAAAAATACGGGTCAGAATCAAATAATTCACGAAAGGAATCAAAACCTAGTACCTGGACAATCATTGCTAACAACAAATTGACTCTTTGACTCAAAGCAATGGCCACTCGGTTTGTAACACCCGCCTTATGCTTTAGAACAAACGTAAATTGTTGTAGGTAAGCGGACCATGAAGCATGTCGGGCAGAAATCTTATCTTGGCTATGGAGATGCCACAACGAATCATGATCAATGTACAGAATGAATTCACGGTGTAATAAATAATGTCACTAGCGTTTCACCACTTGGACCACAGCATAGAATTCTATATCGTACCTACTGTAACGAACTCGAGACCCCGTCAGTTTCTCACTAAAATATGCCACCAGCTTCCCAGCTTGATTCAAAATAGCTCTGATGCCCACTTTGGAGGTGTCACTATGCAACTCAAATGGTTGAGAAAAATTTGGTAAGACTAGAATAGGGGCTATTGTCAATTGCTCTTTTATTCGGTGAAAACCTTATTCTGCTTTGGATGTCCACTGAAACTTGACTCCATTCATACATTCAATGTCAGGAGCCATTATGCTACTAAAGTTTGGAATGAACCGGCGATAGAATGATGCTAACCCATGAAAACTATGAACCTCAGTAATTATTTTCGGTTGGAGCCACTGCCTCACTGCCTCAATTTTGGACTCATCCACCTTTAGTCCCTCTCCGAAAATATTATAACCTAAAAACAGCACCTTTGGCGTCATAAAAACACATTTTTTTGCTGCCGTAACAAATCTTTCCTTGCGTAGAATACACAACACTTCCCGAATGTGCTGAATATGCAGCTCGGGGTTTCCACTATAAATCAAGATATCGTCAAAAAATACAACTACAAACTTACCAATAAATGGTTGAAGGGCTTGATTCATTACTCTTGTGAAGGTGCTGGGCGCGTTTGATAACCCAAAAGGCATGACTAGTCACTCATATAAACCCTCTCGTGTTTTAAACCCTGTCTTCCATTTGTCCCCAGGCCGAATACGAATATGATGGTACCCACACTTCAGGTCCTGTTTGGTAAACACCTTAGCCTCACTTAGCTGATCTAACAAATCATCCAGTCTCGGAATTGGAAAACGATACATCACAGTGATCTTGTTAATTGCATGGCTATTGACACACATCCTCTATATTCCATCTTTTTTGGTATTAAAAGGGCGGGAACAGCACATGAGCTAAGACTCTCATGAATATACCCCTTTGAATTTAGCTCCTCAACCTAACTCCGTAATTCTTCATACTCAGTAGGACTCATACGATAATGTGGCTTGTTTGGTAACACAACTCCTGGCTCTAGATCGATATGATGTTGAATATCACATAGGGGTGGAAGTCCTTCTCGTAACTCTTTCGGAAACACATCAGCAAATTTTGAAATCAGAGAAGCTGCAGCTTCAGGAACCTCCTATTGAGCATTTGTTTCTTTTCCCACCAACACATATACCGTTTTTGATTCCTTTACCTCCAACTCAAATTTTGCATAGGACAGCAAGTTAGTATTATCTCCAGGCTACTTCGTCTTTTCAGAAGGTTTGCTTGGTAGTAACACAATCTTAGTATCATGAAAAACAAACGAATAAGTATTTTTAAACCCATCATGATGAACTTTTATGTCATATTGCCACAGTCTCCTTAACAACAGGTGACACGCATCCATATTCACCACATCACACCACATCTGATCTTTGTAGTTGGACCCTATAGAAAACGAGATTAATGCCCGTTGTGACATGGTTACCTCTCCTCCCTTTTGCAGCCAAGCTAACCTATACTATTTTGGATGTTTTTTTGTCTTCACCCCTAATTTTTGCACCACTTCGGCTGGCACACCTTACCCAGATTGGTACAAGTAGACTGAAATATATTATTTCGAAGCCAATCTCCCTCTTCAGTTATTAGTGCCAAACAATTACGTCACACCATTAACGTTGTTCGTGTGTCGCCGTCTACAAGTTCTTCACTCGTTACTTCCTCTACACATATTTGCAGATCTTCACCTATTTCTGCATCTTTCTTATTAAATTCTACAGGATCAATAAACCATACCTTCTTTGCTGGTCTCTGACATTCAAACAGTCGATGACCCATTTCTCCACATCCGAAACATCAAAATCTACCCATGGTTACCCTGGGAGGTTGAACGTTATTTGTAGGGTTTTGTTGTCTAGAATTTGAATTGCCACTAGCACCTGAACGGTTCCTAGTATTATTGCCACTACCACTGTTTCTACTTGTCCTGTTTCGACTGTTAGGACCTCCTCTGAAACTTAAAAACGGCCTACTGCTAGATTTTCGAGACAATGTTTTCTTCAATTGTAAAGCTCTTTGATGTGCCTCTGTCACTATTACTGGATAAAAGAGATTAATCATATCAAGGATTTGCATTCGCAATCTGCCGCAGTAGCACGACACCAACTGATCCTGTGTCTCTTGAATCTCGTTTCGCACCAACAGTTGATAGAACTCTATGGTATTTTCATTAACAGATCTCATGCGATGACGTAAATTCTACAATCTCTGGTATATCAACATCTGAAAATTGTGAGGTAAAAACTCATCACGCAGCTTTCGTTTCATCGTCTCCCAATCAGAAATCTTGGACTTTCCTGAACAATTCCTAGTGAGTTTGAGTTGCTGCCACAGTGCCGCTGCTCGACCCCAAAGTCTCGTGGCCACCAACGCCACCTTCTCTCTCTCAAGAACTCTTTTGAATTCTAGGATTTCTTCAACAATTCCGATCCCACTGGAGGTAATCCTCTTGCTACATACTTCCATAGAACTCTGGAACATCTATCCGCATCCCTGACTCCCGGGGCCTGATGTCTTCAGCTTTGTCATCAGGTTTTTCATCAGCTTCAGGTGCCCTTTATCGACGTTGTGGTTATGGTTGCTGAATCTCTTCCTGTTCGTCACTGTCACCACCCGTTTTAGGATTTAAATTCTGAAAAGGGTTTTGGTTGGCCCTCATTGTCTCAATCTGCTCCCTTAATTGCTCAACCTGTCGCTCCAACTGTGCCATGCGGTCACGTTCAATGGCTTTTTCTACGGGAATCTGGTTTGGTGGAGGTCTTCTCAACGGCATGGTGATATCGTCCCGAACGAACCACGCTCTGATACCAAATTGATGTAGCAGAAGCTCTGTCGAGAAAAACCTACAAGAAACAATCGAAAACAACCTACTAACGCTCCGTTGATTCGCACACGAATACCGAAATATTAGGCTTCAAGTTCGTTGATTCACAAAGAATACTGAAATTGGAGATAATTATAGAAAATTTAAACTTTGTAAATCAAAAACCGAATAGCCTTTCGGCTTATATGATTATTAAAACCAAACAAATCCTAACCCTAACCGTATTCCTTGCAAAATAAGAAAACAAACCTAAATACGAAAAATTACCAAAATAGGAAAAATTTAGATTAATGCAGAAATTAATACTATTAAGAATCCTAAGCAAGCCAAAATTGGCGGAAGTCGATTCGGAGTTGGAAAACTGAAATTATTGCAAAAATGAAACTTTCCTAAAACAACAAAAACAGCCTTTTCGGGAACCAAATGATGGAATTCAGCTAAAAAATGCTATGCCACACATGTGATTATTGAAGATCTCTCCGAAACGCATCAACTATGAAAGTTTCACATCATTCCGACTCCATCGCGTGGACTAGTAGGAATGAATTGGCCTTTTTTCTTGGTCTTTTTCCGATCCCACCCCTCTATATAGTCCAATGCCATGTAATCCAATGTTGCTGCATCAGCTTTCCACTACTTATCTATAATTTGGTATATTATTTCAATTCATTGATCTTAATAAATTTAATATCTCTTTGGATTAAGTAGGCATACCAACTCTTTATTCATTGTTTGTTGTTGAATTTCTTGAATGTTTCTAAAATTTGTTTAAACATCTCCTTGGATTGGGTAGGCATCCCAACTCTCAATCGAAGTTGTGATACACTCATTAAGGTAATAAAACTAGCTATGTTGAATTAGGGTGGGGGGGATGTATTGTGAGCATACCAATCCAACATATCCTGGCTAAAGAGTGGAAGGGGTACCAACCCAAGCCATCCCAACTACCCTAAATCTATCTAGGCTTAATTAGAAAGCCTCTATACACTCAATAGAGCGTACCAATCATTGTTGTGTAGAGAGAGTTAAGTGATCTTAGAATCACATCTAAAGATAGATTTAGCCATAATAGATTGAATTGGTGTTAGCCAACCATTTGTGTAAAGATTGGATTAACTCCCACATCACCTTATTAATATTCTATCTGATCATTTCGCATTCTTGTTAGTCTTAGTTGCATGCTAGTTTAGTGTAGTCATAGTTTGCATCTTAGTTGTTAGTTCAAAATCAATCTCTACATTTTCTTTTATTGTAATTTTAGTACTAGAGTTCAATTTGATCATTGCTATCCGATAGATCCATGTGGATGATACCCGACTTGACACTTTACTCTTTTTTGTGAACATTTGAGGCATAGTTGCAGTTTTTTTATAAATTTTGTTTGAACGCGTACTTTCTATAAACGGCATAGCAAACGAACGCCTTCAAAATGGCGCCATTGTTGGGGATCAACGTGCTTAGTAGAGATTAGATCTTGCTTTAGTTTAGTTTATTTGTTGTTTTAGCTTGTTTCAGTTTTGTTTAGTGTCTTTTATTTCATTGAAATGTTTGTTTGTGAATTTTCAGGTTCCTAGGTACATGCACAGTAGACATTCTTTGAGAGTTGCATTGTTTCCAACTTAAGATAACATTTATCGGATTGGAAGGTTGATAAGACAGTTTGAAGGAAATTAGTTAGGTGAAGATATCATAGAAAGAGTGCCACCGGAAGTGCAAGAGCAAGTTGCTCATGATGAAGAAGATTTGGGTCACTTTTGGGGGGTACACTCTTTTGTCTATATGAAACCAGCCCACATCTATGGTCTTAGACAATGTGGTGAGGCAGTACAAATTGAAAGGGATGCATATCAACCTACTGTTGTCGTTCTATGGACTGCCCACTGATGATTTTTTGCAATTTATGAAGGAATACAGTGCGGTCATAGAGACGTTCCCGATAGTGGCTTGAAACACAGTACTTACTGGGGAGCAGTTGCAGATGCGGTGTTTCTAGTATTGTTTGAATAAGTGTGCCAAGTAGTTGTACAGGGCGTTGAGAGCCGGTTCACTCACTTTGTGGGCATATGTCTACAAAGTTTTCTACAACAAGTTTTTCCCAACTGCCAAAGCGAAGGATTTAAGAGTGAAGATAACCACTTTTGCTAAAGAAGAAAGAGAACCTTTCCACTAGGCTTGGGAGAAGTTCCAGCTACTAATTGCACAGATGCCACCCCACACTTACCCAGATGAGTTAAGGATTACTTTGCTCTATAGTGGTCTCACACCCATTACACAGATGATGGTCGATAATGCTTGTGGAGGGACTATTGCAGACAAGAGTGCTGCCATAGCCCATGGCATTTTGGAGAAGCTAGCCCAAAATTCGCAACAAAGAACCTCCTGTACAAGAAGGGGTGGATGACTAGAGATAGATAGAGGCACGAGGATGGCTATAGAGATGTCAAGAATGGCAACAGAGATGCAATCAATAAAAGAATTTATGAAGAATATGATCAAACCAAGTACAAATGTAAGACAAGTGACAGGAGCTACAATGAGTGGAGGAGAAGGACAATTGGGGGAACAAGATAAAGCCCAAGTTTTAGGAGGCTTCTAAAGAAAGAGAAATGATCCCTTCTCAAACTCCTACAACCTAGGGTGGAGAAATCACCCTAATTTCTCCTGGTCAAACAACAACCAAGGATTTCAAGGTCAAGGGTATAATAGAAATTTCAACAATCAAGGTAGTTCAAGTAACAACAATCAATGGGGAAGCTCGAACAACAAACCACAAGGCAACTTCAACTCTCAGTCGAACTCTTACCAACAGAATACTAGGTCATTTAAGGAGGAGATGAGAGAGTTTATCCAGACTACCCAGCAAGCTTCTCTTGCCATCAAGAATTCATAGAGATCGACTGAGCACTTGTTGAACAGTTTTATTCAGTCGAATGATCAAAGGTCCAATGGCATGGATGCTTCTATAGGGAGGTTGGAGACTCAGATGACTCAGATATTGGATGCTTTGCAAAAGCAAGACAAAAGGGAAGTCTTATAGCAATAATGAACATGCCAAGGTCATTGAGGTGGTCTATGGTGAGAGTGGGAAGTTAGGAGAAAAAGAAGCAGCATCAAAATTAGTGAATGTGTTTGAAGAATGGAAGAATGAAAACTTGGTGAAGTTAGTGGAGTCTACAGATGGAGATGAGCAGAAAGTGAGGGAGAGTTTTCCCATCAAATTAGAGAATCCCCGGTAGCTTTATCATATCCGTCATGGTGGGAGACTCACCTAGGTTGGGAGCCGTGCTTGATATTGGGGCGAGCATCAATATGATGTCATTGAAGCTTGAAGAAGCCGTTTTGTATTAAAAAAAGGATATTTTAATTTAGAAAACAAAGTTGTTTACCACTTGCAATCACACTTAACATATTACATTAGTGTAAATGGCAAGCAAGGGATCGTTCCTCGGGGAAAATTGAGGCTGTTGACTAGATTAACAACTCTAATAGAATAAAAGTAAATCATGGATAGTTTGATAAAGATTGGTTTGAAATTGACAAAACGATAGGAAAAATAGAATGCTCAACAATCTGGATAAGGAATATGAATGAAACAATTAATGAGTAATTAGGGAATTGATGGAGTTGCAAATGGATTATAGGCAATGTTGTAGAACTTCTTTAATGAACCAATCCCACAATTATGGACCAAATGTAGTCTAAAATGTTAAATGGTCATTGAAACAAAACCAAGACACTTCCTACCAAAATTCCTCACCTATTAGAGAAAGAGGATAAATATGGGATCGATTAATTACAATCCATTGCCTAGATGATTGGGGTTGATATACCCTCCAACAATCTATCATATCTACTATGTGCTCTAACCAATCAATTTTTCCATTCTAAAGTAGTTGTATCATGAATTATTCTATCAATATTGCAATTAACAAGTGGCATACAAAATCAATCACATAATGAATAAAATCTAATTAAAAAGTGAATAGAACATAAAAGGAGATTCATATATTAAAGCTCAATAAATACCCATGTCCACAAGTTTCTCACATCAATCCCCTAGATGGGGATTTAGTTACACATAGTTACAACAAAGGAAAAAAGTTAAAGATAAGGAAATCACCCATGGGCCACCTTCTTGATTGCTTAATCCTTCCCTACCTAGTTATTCCTTGTGCAAAGAGTGGAGGATGAGGAAATGTCTAGATAGATGGATGTAATAATTGAGTGAAAGTAATCTAGATTTGGCGTTGAGTTTTTTGGTGGAATAGGTAGTTCAAGATGAGAAGTGGAGGATGTTGAGTTTTGGAGTTATGGAGGAATTTGGCTCTTCCACAATCTATACATTTCATGATTAGAAAAGCTCCCTTGAAAAACATGAAGAGAGCTATTTATATGAGCACAAGGTGATATCTTTAACTGCTTGAATAGCTGACGTGGCATGTATCGCGGTCTTGAGTTCAGGGTGTGCACCTAGCAAACATGACCACGTCTGACGGTTATACGATCTTCAATCTGATTGTCGCAGCCAATTTTCATCTTTTTAGTGATTGAATAGCAACGATGATTGGATCTCATTTTCCTTTTTTTTTTGCGGTTGCAAGGCAGCGATCCCCAATCCAGCGACAAATAGATCTGATGATGTCTCTATTGACTTGACCACGACACTTAGCAGCGATAGAAGACCTGATTGTTTTCCCAACTATTAGGTTCTTGAGATTTGTGTAGGCATAATTATATATCAAAAAGAAATTTTCTTTGTATTGATTGGTTGTCTAGGATTTGTGGATAATTAAGCTTCAAGGAAGATTGGACAACATTCAAGCAAAGTGGTGGCTACAAGGGGAACAAAACCAAATTGCTTAGCAAAAGGTATATCGAGACCTCTTTTCACTTGCAAGGCCTAGGCACACACATACATTGCATTCATATGTGCCCCTGCATTGTTGTGAAAAAATTTGGTATAACACAATACACACACTAGTTCATGTATGCACATGCATTAGATTTAAAGTTTACAATTTTAATAAATTGCATGTTCTAGGATTATCTCTAGGAAATAGCATACGTGTATGTTCTTGTGTTTATTAGTTTATGTTTTTATGTTATTAAAATTGAATTTAAGCTTATATAATTCCTCATTGAGTTCTGGTTGTTTCGGTTACTCATTCATTAAGTTTTGAGTTCAAAATAGGAAGTTACGAAACTTTCTGTGTCTTAATCGTACTTCATTTTCATCATTGAATTTCAAGTTGAATTCCATATTTTTTGTATGAAATTTTTTGTCACTTCCTTCTACGTGAGGGAGTCCTAGTTTGTAATCCAAAAATTGATTCAAATTCGAAGTTTTGAGGCTAGAGAACGGTCGAAAAGCATATAGGTGCGTGAGGGGAGTTCAAGAAGGCAAGAAAGGGGAGCCTTGCAACTCTTCCCAATGAGGCGCGTGGCCTCCACGGGAAGAGCTGCACTCTGCCCCCATGGAGGCCAAGAACCTCCATGGAAAGAAGAGGTGGCATCCCCTCATTGTTCCTTCATTCTTCTTTTGTTTCCCTCTCCTTTATATACAAAATTCTCTCCCATTTCATTCTAAGAAGAAAATTTGAAAAACTAGTGCTGAAATTTTCTCTCCAATTTTTCTAACTTCCAAACACCATAACTTTCTCATTCAGAGTCTGAATCAAGTGATTCAAATTGAAGAATATTTGTCTATTAGTCCTATATCATTTCTATAAGAGTTTGGAGTCATTTGATTGATTTTTCTAATAGATTCACTCACAAATACGAGACAGCACAGTTTTCACTTAAGGTATTGGTTTCTCTCTTGATTTTGATCTTCAAGTCTTCAATCACCTTGGGTTTTCTTCTTCTATATGTACATTTGATGTGTAAACATTGATTAGAGTAATAAACTCTAATACAACCAGATTGATCTTCAATTGACTTATATGCTGAGTTAGATTTTTCAAATCTATGTTTTCACATGCTTGTGGAGTTGTATTGTGCTATCTTCAAATCTAGGACTATATTGTGTGTTAATTGACATGATTTTAATGATTGATAGTCTTTTCATATGCTAGGTCACTTTAATTGAATATTTGATGAAATAGCATAATTGATTGATGATTTATGGCTTGATTGAAACTAAGTGATTATCTTGTGATTCTAAGCTCTAATATTTTGCTAGAAATTCATTTTTGAATTTATCAAGTTGATTCTAGCATTTTTATGTGATTGAACATAATCTAGGTTTTTGTGTGTATTAGGTGTTTCACATACACTAGATTTGTTTTTCATGTTATAAGATCTAGATAAAATTTATTTTGTGCTTTTGTTGATAAAATTCTAGTTCTTCATGATTTGTGCTTAATCCACACATTTCATATGTACATGCATCAATAGTGTGATTGCATTATTTTTAGGATTGTAAACTATAATACATTTGACATGTGCATATTGATCAATTCTAGTTTCTATAGGATATATTGATCATATATACTATGTTGTGTGTGTTTGCATCATTTGCATTCAATTAGATCACATGCCTTGTGAAGAGGTTGGAAGTCTCATTTCTTAGAGTGATTCTTTGATTTGAGCATTGGAAGTCTTGGCTAGAGAGGTGAGGTCTTGGATAGCTAATCATTGGAAGTCTTGGCTAGGATCGGGGTGAGCCGGATAGCTAAGCATTGGAAGTCTCATATTGAAGAGTGATTCTTCAATTTGAGCTTGGAAGTCACATTTTGGAGAGTGATTCTTCAATTTGTGCATGGAAGTCTTGACTAGGATCGGGGTGATCCGGATAGTTAAGCAAGGAGGTATCTATTTCATTGTCTAGGGTTGAAGGGTAGATTTCTAGGTGAAGTGGTCACTTGAGAGATTGTATCTTTTTATCTTCCTAGTGAAAGGTGTTTGTAGGTGGTTGTGGAATCAACCCCCTGGATGTTTCCTCTTCATAGGTTTTACCACGTAAAAATCATGTGTTGATTTTTCTCTATCCCTACCTCTTGATATTTGTGTATGTGTTGATATATATCTTGTTTGATATCTTTGTAATTGATAATCTTGTTATATCAAATATATATGTTGGAGCTTTATGATTAAAAGCCAAGTTAAAAAAATTGAGTTTGTATCACATTCAGGTTATAGCTTATATTGACTTCGTTTGATCAAGCATATCTCATATTGAATTGATATTGCTTGACCTTGCCTTTTAAAGTGTGATACAAGCTACTTAGAGGGATAAACTTTTGGTTTGTTTCAAGGGAATGAAAAAGGTGTACTAACCTATTCACCCCCCCTCTAGGTTAGCTTAAGGCAAATTAA
Source organism: Dipteronia sinensis (assembly GCA_033220585.1). Classification (NCBI taxonomy): domain Eukaryota; kingdom Viridiplantae; phylum Streptophyta; class Magnoliopsida; order Sapindales; family Sapindaceae; genus Dipteronia; species Dipteronia sinensis. Next base: position 49,597,936 of record CM065640.1, read on the forward strand.
CTATTTTCGTACTTTTCATTTGGTATTAGCGCAGGTCATTAGATTGTACTTAGTGAGATTCTGGGATACATTCACGGTGATTTGTTGAGTTTTGAAGCAATGGGACTTCAAGATGATGTAATGGTAGAAGGAGCTTCAAATACAAGGCCACCAGTACTTAAGGGTAATAACTATGGGTTTTGGAAATTGAGGATAAAGGCCTACATTCACTCAATAAATGAAAGAGCATGGATGGCAGTTGAAGAAGGCTATACTCTTCCTAGTAAGGTTCTAGAAGATGGAACCAAAATCCCCAAACCTAGAAGTGAATGGACATTTATTGACTTTGAGGTTGCTAAATGGTATCATCGTGCTATGAAAGCCATATTTGGAGGAGTGGATGGACATCAATTCTCCTACATACAAAATCTTGAATCTGCCAAAGAAGCTTGGGATACATTTCAAGTCACAAATGAAGGCACTTTGGCGGTAAGAAAGTCAAGGCTTCAATGTTGACATCACAATTTGAAAGCTTGCAAATGAGTGATGAAGACAAGTTTGAAGATTTCTAATTTCTTCTTCTTAATATTGCTAACCAATGTCAAGCACTTGGAGTACCAATCTCTAGAGAACGTCTCAATTGGAAGATCCTAAGATCTCTTTCCAAGAGATTCAAGGCCAAGGTTACAGCCATAGAAGAAAGCAAGGATGTAAATTGCTTAAGCATTGATGAATTGCTTGGGTCTCTCCAAACTTATGAGATGTGCTTGAACCCAATGACCAAGAGTAAGGGAATTGCTCTCAAAGCTATAGAAGAGGAGAGTGATGATAAGAATGAAGAAATGGCTCTTATGGTTAGGAAATTTAAAAAGTCTCTAAAAAGAGGTACCAAGCCCAGAGGTAGCTTTTCTAAGGAAAAGGAAAACAAGAAACCATCTTCTCCAAGAGTTAATAGAAATGCCCAAGCCAAGAACAAGAAGAATGTTCAATGCTAAGAATGTCAAGGTTTTGGACACTTTGCAAATGAGTGCACTAAAAAGAAGTCTAAGAAAGACAAGATGGACAAAGCTATGGCAACCACTTGGAGTGATAGTGGTTCTAGCGATGAGGAGAGCTCTAGCGATGAGTCCTTGAGTGAAGAAGAACATGTTAGCAACTTTGTTGCTCTTACGACTTCTTTCACAAAGCTAGAAGATGATTATATAGTTTCCGTGGATAAAGAGATTGATCAAAGTCATCTAGAAGATACAAGTTCAAATACAACCAATCTCGATCTAATGGCCAAGATTAGGAGTCTTGAGGAGCAAAGAGATGAAGCATTGAGAGAGGTTAAGGAGAGAGATGATTTGATCAAAACTCAAGTGGATGAGTTTGTTGAGACCTCACATAGACTCATAAGCGTAAAGATTGACATCATGAAAAGACTAAATGAGGTTGAGAGACTTGTCTTTGAAAACAAAGAGATTTTTTCTAAGATGAAGGTTAGAGAGCAAGAATATATTGAGGAGATCCACATTGCTAAGCAAGCTATCGAAGACTTAGTCAATGGTTCGATCAACATGAAGACCATTATGGATCTTGCTCAACCTCAAGGAGGATCTAGCATCTTGAAAGGTACAGAGAAGCTTGTGATAGCACCACCTTCCTCAAGAAAGGTTAAGAACAAAAAGATCAAGAAGTCTCCTAAGAACAATCTTTCCAAAACTAAAGGTGAAAGGAAAGACAAGGTATCCGCACAAACTTCCACCACTTCTTCAATCCCAAAAGGTATAATCTCTAATTTTATTCCTGTTTGTCATTTTTGTAATACCTCAAGTCATATCAAACCAATGTGTTATAAGTACATTGAATCTTGCAAAATAGGAAATGCATTTAGAGATAAGGAGATTGAACTTAAACTGAAGCATGCTAGGGCATTAGTTGGTGACAAGCATGATGTTTCAAAGATGCATGTTAGAAAGAATTGGATGAAGAAGTTTAATGGATATGAGAATCTTGATAATGCATGTGTTGCCAGTAATGTTCAGGAGATGAGTATCAATTATATTCTTATGAATCAACTTGTTGAAAATCTCCACTATAGGTTCAACATTAAAGTCAATGATGGTCATGACTTTTGTGTAAGTTCACCCAAGATCAAATGGGTCAAGAGTGAGTGCTTTTGCCATTAGTCTTGTAAGGACCTTGATTTTATGATTGGCTTATTTCATGACAAACCACACCACATTGGGGATGATTGTGTAATTGGTAGCTTAGGTCCATGTTGGCAAGCTTCCAAGCATCTCCATGACTTCAAGAGCAAAATGTATACTCACTTGACTTTGTCTCTTGAAGAGTTTAGGTGCACATACACACTTCATGCATGCCTTGTTCATCTTGCATTTGTGTTCTTTATTGTTTATATGTGTGCATCCATTATACAACTCACACGAGCACGTTTTTGTTTGTCTTTAAGTGTGGTTGTTTCGTTTTACGTTTTCCGTGTGTGTTTGGAAACGTCCTCACTCGCACGATGGTGTTCTTGTGTTGTGTCCGCGCTTGCACATTAGTGTGCTTGAGTCTTAGCATTATTTGTGACCATAGAGAGGTTCCATTTGTCCTCTCTTGGATTGTTATTTGGTTACATGGTTTTATACCATGGTTGTGGGAATTTTTGTTATTGACCAATTCTCACCTTTGGTCACTCTTTTGACCATAAATCTTTCTATGTTTATCCAAATCTTCTTTTATTAATTGGAGTAGAAATTAGACTTCCATACCTTTGTAACTGTATATTATTCGTAATAGTTAATGACTATTTGGTTTGGTTTTGAAGTCTCCAAAGAGACCACTGAAACAGAGCATCTCTGTTGTTATCCGGTTTTGACCTTTGGTCACTTAAATGACCCTAACTCTTTCTACAGACATCAAAACATCATTCTGTAAATTGGGGTAGAAATGAGACTTCCATACCTTTCCAATGGTATATCATACAAAAGGTTTCGATTTTGTTTGGTCATGTTTTGGGTCGCTTGTCTCTGGAGCTGGAGTGCTGTCCAGTGTGTTAGGAAACATGCAAGGCCACTTGTGCATGTCACCTCCAATGTCGCCTTGGACATGTTTTTCTTCTCTAGAATGTTAGGCGACATCTTAGGTGACTTCCATGTAGCCTCTTAGGCGAATTTCATGTAGCCTCTCATGTCGCCTGACACCAAAAACAGGGCATTTTGGTCTTTTCACGTCAGCTCGTGTTTTCCCACTATAAATACATCTTTATCTCTTCTTCTTCATTAAGCTCTCTGAAATTGTAGAAACCCTAGAGAGAGATAGAGAGAGTCTAGAGAGAGAAAGCTTCCTTTAAGCTTCATTAACTCTCCAAACCCAAAACCCATCTCATTCTTGCATCATTCAACATCATATGAGCATGGGTCTTCATTGTTTCATGACTAGGTAAGCAAGAACTTCCTTGAATATCATTTATTGTTCTTCTTACTCTAGATTAGGTATTTATTGCTTGATTAAATACCTTGACTCACTTTATTGCATATATTTATGAGTCTAAATTGCATGATTGGGTTTGTTTGTGATAGCTTACATGATTAGGTTGATTTTCCCTAAATAGCTAACCCTAGAACATTCTTGTGATATTGGTTGATGATTAGGTTGATAGATTAATGTTTATTTATCTAGTCAAGCTTTATTGAATGTTCATGTGGATTTAATTGACAATTAGGTTGTTGGAAAATCTCTACACAACTAATTGAGTTTCTTATTGATAGCTAGAATTTGGGACCACATTGCCCTTCTAGCTAAGTCTTTATGTTTTGCATTTAGACATTGTTGTTTATGCCTCATTGATTGCATTTCTTGATTGCACATTTATTGCCCTTGTTATTTATTGTGACAACTTGTGTTGGGTGGACTTGTTTGACAATTAGGTTGCTAGAATCCCTTTGCATCTAATTGAGTCCTTATGTATGGGCATGTAGGCATTGTTTGATAACTAGGTTGTTAAATTGCATTATAACATCTAGTTAAGAATTTTGTGTGTGGTCTTACACATTATTGCATTTGAGCATATTGTCTCACATTCACTTAGACTTTTATACTCTTCCTTGAGTTAAAGTCTTGTGGCTTCGGGGTGAAGTTGCACAAGCATTGAAGTCTTGCAACCAAGGTGTGGTTGGCAAGCATTGGTTAGGTGCCACTATAAAAGGCCCGTGGGGTAGAGTAGGAGGTGCTCACGCCAAGAGTAGTGTATCAGGGGATATCACTAGGGATTGAACCAAGAGTGGCGAGTGGTAGTGTCCATAGCCTGAGGTTATCTAGAGTGAGAGTCCGAGTATCACTTGAGGATGTAATCTTTTATTCATATAGTGGATTTCTTTGATCGTCAGTGGCTAGAAGAATAGCCCGTGGTTTTTCCCTTGTCGAAGGGTTTCCACGTCAAAATCAAGTGTTCTTTATATTTCCGCACTTTTACTTGATTTTGTATGTTTGTTTTAATTGGGTTATATGTTTAATATTGACTAATCGTAAAAGTTGGTAATAATCGATTAACAACCCATTCACCCTCCCTCTAGGTTGTAGACACACGTTAGAGTAGTATTTTCAATTGGTATCAGAGCGGGTTCTTAGACATACTTAGGTGATCCTTGCTCTTGTTTGTGTGTCTTGCATTTGTGTGCTTTTTGATCATCGCATTCATTTGCATTCATCTCATTCCCTAAACACTATGAGTGGCATTGAGATGATAGAGGGTGATTTGACCTCCAAAGTTGAGAGGGAGATATATGACTCTGATGAGGAGATGACTCTCATGTTTGAGAGATTTAAGAGATTTACAAAATCTCAAAAGAAGGGCATGACCTCCAAAGTGAATAAGGAAAAGAAAAAGTCAAGGAAAGATGACCCTTGCCTTGAGTGTGGTGGAGTTGGCCACCTTGCCACCATGTGTGGTAACTTGAAGTACAAGAAGGGGGGAGAAACTATGATCGCTACTCGGAGTGATAGCGAAGTTAAAGTAGTTGAAGAGTGCTCTACAAGCTCGGTTGCTAGTGAGATCAACTGCTTCGCATTTCCGGGTTCCTACCATGAAGAAACTCAAGCCATCACCAAATGTTTATCACTTGAAGATTTCAAGATGGGTGGCCTTGAACTTGGAAACCGAAGAGGAGCATGCTTGAGTGAAACAAGCCTTGATGATATGACTCTCACAAGCACAAGTGGGAGAAGCCTTGATTGTGATGGCTCATGCTCCGGGAACTCTTGTGACAACATGGTGCATAACCAAGAGTTCATTGACTTTCTTCAAAAGTCCTTAAAGGAGAGAGAAAATGATATCCTTAGATTGGAAAAGGATAATCTTCAATTAAAGGCTAAGTTAGATGACTCCTCGAAGACGGACATGATTGATGTGTCCAAGTACGAAAAGGAGATTGAAGATTGCCACCAAATGATAAAGGCAATGAACGATGAACTTGCCATCAAAGATAATTCCTTGAAGATTGTCAAGGAAAGAGAGATGAGGTGTCTTGAAGAACTAAAAAAGGCCAAGATTAAACAACCTCAAGCTCAAGGCAAAAGCAAGGCCATATCCAAGCAACCTTCAACTCAATAGAAGTCCTCACAAGCCTTGGCAACCTAACTAAAGCCTAGGAAATTCAAGAAGAAAGGACAAGTCCTTGAGAAGTCTATCACCTCCTCCAACAAGCTAATTACGGAGAAAGGAGGTGATCTCAAGAGGCATGATCAACCGACTCAACCACCTCTACAAGTAAAACCACAAAGGTGCCACAAATTGGCTCAAGCTTCAAGGAAAAGCAAACCGATGCACCATCAAAGACAACCTCATCAACATGGCGATGCCTCGATGAGATCTCAATGCTATGGTATAAATCCTTACTTTGTACCTACTTGTCATTATTGTGGTATGATTGGTCACTTAAGACCAAATTGCTTGAATTACATTAAGAGGTGTAGATTAAATAGCATGAAAGAAAAACGGTTGAAAAAGGGGGCAAGTTTTCATAAACCTAGGGAACCTAGAAACATGGCTATGACCACTAAAAATGTTAAAGTGGAACCTAGGTGGGTTAGAAAGAATGAACCCGCTTGCCTTAGTGCCCATGTGACACCCGTAGATGCAACTAGGTCCATCGGACTTGGTAAGTCTATAGGGGCTCATGCCTCCCATTGACTTGGTTGGAATTGACCCCATGAGGGGAGCTCAAGCAAAGAGAGCAAACTTGCATGATTGGCCATATGCAAAAAGTTGATTAATTTTATGCTCTTTTATAATTGCTTGAGATGATTGGTTGTACATATGCTTATATGTTATTTTCATAATAAGTGTGCAACCTTGCTTTACTTGCAATCCATGTCATATTTTAGTTCAACAATGCATTTTTGGACTAGAAGATTTTGATTGGGAAAGTATATTTGAATGACCCATAATTTAACTCCATGACATGAGAACTTTTAATGACATGCTTAAAATGATATGCATGAAATGTTTTTGATTGCTTTAGTGCAAAATATGTGTGAAAGCAAATGAGAAGACTAAACCCAATAAGGATCTAGTATCCATGCAATAAATAAGGATGTCTCATCCAAATTTAGTCTTCTCTCTCTCTTTATTAGTTGAACAAGGCTACTATCATACGAGTATCCTACCCGGAAAAATAAAAAAGGGTGCAAAAGTCGCTCATGTCTTGTTTCGCTTATAAAGTTTGATATAGTTGCTCTTTTCATTGAAATTCTTTTTAAAAAACTATATCTTGTTTGCTTATGACAAAAGGGTACAAATTGGTTTGAATTCTTTTGGAAACCCTTTTGATGTTTGCTTTGCCAAATACCATTGCTTGAACTTGAATGCTATATGTCTTGCATGCAAAGCAACAATTCCACACATTTTTTTTATTGTAAATAAAACTCCTTGAATCTCTCTCAATTATTTAAGTTGCATAAAGTTTGTGTATATGATTATGCAATGTAATTGTGCGAATAGCTCTCTTTGCTAAAGCAACCTGATAGGGGGAGCTCCTTTGCCTATCTCCTGACAAAAAGGGGGAGAAGTCTTGAGAGATATAGAGGGAGCATTGTTTATGCTTTAGGGGAGATATCATGAGAGAGAGTAACCTTTTATGCATTACTTTGTATTGCTTTATTTGTTATTGAGTGCAATGCTTGTTTTTATTTGTTCACCTCACTTGCACTTGTTCTTGGAAAGTGCCTCTTGCTTTTGTGTGTAGGTACATTGATGATTCTATAAGGAGATAGAAGATATTGAAGATTTAGATTCTAGGAATCTCTTTTGTAATGTAGAAGTGATCATGGACAATAGCTTTATTTTATTTTGGGAGGAATGTTTGTAAGTGGTTGTTTTGTCATGAAATAGCCAAAGGGGGAGATTGTAAGGACCTCGATTTTATGATTGGCTTATTTCATGACAAACCACACCACATTGGGGATGATTGTGTAATGGGTAGCTTAGGTCCATGTTGGCAAGCTTCCAAGCATCTCCATGACTTCAAGAGCAAAATGTATACTCACTTGACTTTGTCTCTTTAAGAGTTTAGGTGCACTCACACACTTCATGCATGCCTTGTTCATCTTGCATTTGTGTTCTTTATTGTTTTTATGTGTGCATCCATTATACAACTCACACGAGCACATATTTGTTTGTCTTTATGTGTGGTTGTTTCGTTTTACGTTTTCCGTGTGTGTTCGGAAACGTCCTCACTCGCACGATGGTGTGCTTGTGTTGTGTCCGCGCTTACATATTGGTGTGCTTGAGACTTAGCGTGATTTGTGACCATAGAGAGGTTCCATTTGTGCTCTCTCGGATTGTTATTTGGTTACATGGTTTTATACCATGGTTGTGGGAATTTTTGTTATTGACCAATTCTGACCTTTGGTCACTCTTTTGACCATAAATCTTTCTACGTTTATCCAAATCTTGTTTTATTAATTGGAGTAGAAATTATACTTCCATACCTTTCTAACAGTATATTATTCGTAATAGTTTATGACCGTTTGGTTTGGTTTTGAAGCCTCCAAAGAGACCACTGAAACAGAGCATCTCTGTTGTTATCCGGTTTTGACCTTTGGTCACTTAAATGACCATAACTCTTTCTACAGACATCAAAACATCATTCTGTAAATCGGAGTAGAAATTAGACTTCCATACCTTTCCAACGGTATATCATACAAATGGTTTCGATGTCGTTTGGTCATGTTTTGGGTCGCTTGTCTCTGGAGCTGGAGTGCTGTCCAATGTGTTAGGCGACATGCAAGGCCACTTGTGCATATTGCCTCCAATGTCGCCTTAGACATGTTTTTCTTCTCCAGAATGTTAGGCGACATCTTAGGCGACTTCCATGTAGCCTCTCAGACGACTTCCATGTAGCCTCTCATGTCGCCTGACACCAAAAACAGAGCATTTTAGTCTTTTCACACTATAAATACATCTTTATATCTTCTTCTTCATTAAGTTCTCTCAAATTGTAGAAACCCTAGAGAGAGATAGAGAGAGTCTAGAGAGAGAAAGCTTCCTTTAAGCTTCATTAACTCTCCAAACCCAAAACCCATCTCATTCTTGCATCATTCAACATCATATGAGCATGGGTCTTCATTGTTTCATGACTAGGTAAGCAAGAACTTCCTTGAATATCATTTATTGTTCTTCTTACTCTAGATTAGGTATTTATTGCTTGATTAAATACCTTGAATCACTTTATTGCATATATTTATGAGTCTAAATTGCATGATTGGGTTTGTTTGTGATAGCTTACATGATTAGGTTGATTTTCCCTAAATAGCTAACCCTAGAACATTCTTGTGATATTGGTTGATGATTAGGTTGATAGATTAATGTTTATTTATCTAGTCAAGCTTTATTGAATGTTCATGTGGATTTAATTGACAATTAGGTTGTTGGAAAATCTCTACACAACTAATTGAGTTTCTTATTGATAGCTAGAATTTGGGACCACATTGCCCTTCTAGCTAAGTCTTTATGTTTTGCATTTAGACATTGTTGTTTATGCCTCATTGATTGCATTTCTTGATTGCACATTTATTGCCCTTGTTCTTTATTGTGACAACTTGTGTTGGGTGGACTTGTTTGACAATTAGGTTGCTAGAATCCCTTTGCATCTAATTGAGTCCTTATGTATGGGCATGTAGGCATTGTTTGATAACTAGGTTGTTAAATTGCATTATAACATCTAGTTAAGCATTTTGTGTGTGGTCTTACACATTATTGCATTTGAGCATATTGTCTCACATTCACTTAGACTTTTATACTCTTCCTTGAGTCAAAGTCTTGTGGCTTCGGGGTGAAGTTGCACAAGCATTGAAGTCTTGCAACCAAGGTGTGGTTCGCAAGCATTGGTTAGGTGCCACTATAAAAGGCCCGTGGGGTAGAGTAGGAGGTGCTCACGCCAAGAGTAGTGTATCAGGGGATATCACTAGGGATTGAACCAAGAGTGGCGAGTGGTAGTGTCCATAGCCTGAGGTTATCTAGAGTGAGAGTCCGAGTATCACTTGAGGATGTAATCTTTTATTCATATAGTGGATTTCTGTGATTGTCAGTGGCTAGAAGGATAGCCCGTGGTTTTTCCCTTGTCGAAGGGTTTCCACATCAAAATCAAGTGTTATTTATATTTCCACACTTTTACTTGATTTTGTATGTTTGTTTTAATTCGGTTATATGTTTAATATTGACTAATCGAACAAGTTGGTAATAATCGATTAACAACCCATTCACCCTCCCTCTAGGTTGTAGACACACGTTAGAGTAGTATTTTCAAGTCTGAGTTGCACATGTGAGTTAGCTTCGAGATTAGTGTCAAGTTGTTGAGAGTTTTAGCTAGCTAGCTTTGTTTCTCTAGAACTTGACATGAACTTAGCTATCTCACATATTTGTTATGATAGTCGAAATCTATTGGTTAACTTTATGAGAAGTTCATTTTTTGAATCTATATGGTGTTGATTGTTTGTGAAGACTTTTAGAGAAAGTCATTTTTTTATTTTGTTGAGTTGAAAATGCTTAGTTTTCTATTCTCTTTGGATGACACAGCAATAACTTGTTGTCATGAGGACAAACAAGCCAAGAGAGCTCATAAAAAGGGCGAAGACTTAACATTTGATGAAAAATGCTTGCTAAGGTATTTCTATATCCTAATGCTTGCATACTTTGATTTTCATCTCTCAAATCATTGTTTGCACTACATCATGTAACATGTCATTTTTAGAGAACTTAGTATAATATACATATGGTTCTCATTGACAAATGCTCTCTAAAGATCTTATAGTGATGTTGTTCACAAAGATCTTATATATGATGTGTGAAATATTCGTTTGAATGATGAGTGGCATATGTTTTGAAAACTATGAGCTTCATATTCTTTGAAAGCTACTCTCTTGAGAATAATTATCTTAAGTAAATCTCTTTTATTGCTTTTAGATCATGTGCTTGTAAGTTATAAAACTTAGTTTCCAAAAATGCACTTTGCTTCTCTTGTATGTTTTGTTGTAGTAAGTTGAGTTTGAAAATATGTAAGATGTGGAGACACCTTGAAGTCTTATGACTAGTACATTTAAGATGACCTATGGTTAGTATCCATTCTACTTCGGCAACTACATAAAATTCAACGAGCACCTTCATGGAAAGGGCTACACACCTTGGTTGTGCAGCCATCCAATGTAGGAAAGGGTTACACCATTGTGATGAGTGAAAGCTGTCGTGAAGAGTATAAGTTTATATTGGAAAATTCAAAGAAATGTTGAAAAGAATCAATAAAAAAAAATCTTTGATTCAAAGCCTAAATAAATATAACAAAAGGCTTAAAGGAGTATAGTTGAAAATCATGAATACTCTGGTTGAAAAATAGAAATGGGATGACGAGCCACATGCACACACACACGGTCATATGTTGAAATCTATTCTTTTTAAAGCAAAATATTTTGGATGATAATCGGTTTGACCTTTTATGGAAAAGCTTGAGATGAATAGATGTGGATACGATTTGCATGTTGATTATCAAATTACTCCTTTACAAATGCTTGAAGCAAAATTCACACACACACACACACACACATACACTTTTATTTATAAGTATTTTAATATTCTAGCAATTGGAGAAGAATTATGAGAGATATTGAAAATCTTGGTGTATCTCTCATAGTTTGTGAAGCTTATTTTTTTGAATTTATTTTAAAATTGCTTGAATGTGTGATTGTGTGGATATCATTGTGAACAATATTCTATCTTGTTCCTAGACAGAGCACTTATCAAGGGGGAGCATAGTATGTTAAACTTTTGTTCACTTTTATGATATGTTCACATGATTTGCTTTGTTATTTGTTGACATATTGATTGATTAAAATAATTGAATGATAAGAATGCATGATATCTATCTTGAAATAATAGTATGGATGTATTGGCAATGAATTTTTCCTAGTTTGGGGTTGATAGTAGTTGTTATTGCAATGAATTCATTCATTCTTGAGATTGATAGTAGTTGTAGTTACAACCAATTCCTTCTATCTTGAGGTTGATTAAGTTCCTTCTTGTTCTGGGTTGATAGTAGTTGTTACGACCAATTCCTTCATGTTTTGAGGTTGATAGTAATTGTGATTGAAACCAATTTCTCAATTTGTGGATGAATCTTGCTGTTAAATGCATTTGTTGAATTTGGTAAAATGTACCAATGTGCTTGAAAAAGAACATTTATGCATTTATGATTCATTATTTCATCATATGTCATTTTATGTGTGTTTTTGTCAACTAACACTCACTTGTGTCTCTTTTCCAATCATGTGTTTTTATTTTATAGTGTTGACAACAAAGCCATGGGATGAAACAAGGTTTCTAATTCTATCCATTCATCAAAACCCATAACCAAACCCATAGCCAAACCCAAATCTACTCCAACAACCTCTTAAAAACCCAAACTCAACAAGTTGAAATCCTTAGATGTTATAGGAACCAAGAAGCCTATTCAAGATAGGGGTGTTGATTTGGTTGAGGGTTCTTACATTCACCACTCTATACATGAAAGGCATTAGGATACATGGATAAATTCTATTGGGGTTGTTAATGAGAGCCTTATAAGAGAGTTTTACTTTGAGTATAAGGAGAGCACAACCTTTGAAAATGCCTTGGTGAGTGTGAGAGGGAAATCGTTTAGGATCTCCTCGAATAGCATCAACAAGTTCCTTGGCATTTCAAATGAGATTGTTTCAGAACTACTTGATGTGGATAGCATTGATCACTTAAATCTTATGGGGAGAACTTTATGTGAGGGTGGTGGATTTGAATGGGGTAAAAGAGCATACATAGGTCAAAGTGAGTTGACCAAGGTTAGTGCCTTTTGGAATCTATCTATATGTGCAAATCTTATAGGATCTAGAAATGCTTCTGAGCTTAACAAGGAGAAGATCAAGATTGTGTACGCCTTGGTGAACAAGCCTTTGAACCTTAGTGATCTCTTAATAGAACATTGAAAATACACAAAGTGTGTCTTATACAACCTAGAGAGGGGGGGGGGGGGTGAATAGGTTTTAGTTGATTTATTACCAACTTTTCGACTTAATCAATTTTAATAACCTACTCCATATTAACAATCAATCAATCTAATATAAATATGCGGAAAACAATAAAAACACAAGGATTGATTTACGTGAGAAACCCTCCAACTGGGCAAAACTCACGGGCTATCCTCCTAGCCACAAACGGTCCTCAAATCCACTATTTGAACGAAAGTTTACAACCTAGGTTGACCTCAAGTCACACCTACTTGGTCACTAACCCTTTCACTCTACCCAACGGGCCTTTAATAGTGATTCTTGACCACAAGCTTGTGCACTAACTCACTTAGTCACAAAGCTTAACAAACAATGAAGAGGTTAAACAACCTAAGTGAATATGTAAAAGATATTCAAGTATGCAATTAATGCTAGGCAACAATAAATGCTTATCTAAGGATTTAAGGATGACAATAAGTGTAAATCCTAGATATCAATATCTAAATGCAAATGCATGAAGATTTAGCTAGAAGGGTAAAATCGTCCTAAATGCTAGCTATTAATGAACAAGTTTCTCAACCAACACACAACAACTCAATCATGTTATAAATGCCAATAAACATAAAGATATGCAATAAAATCACATAAAAGAGCTAACCCTAGGCAAACAAGAACATAAATAAATACAAAGAGATTTAGGGCATGTTCAAGTTACCTAGTCAATGAAAGCAAGAAGAATCCATGATGAGATAATGCTTGAAGAGGTTAGATGCACATGGATTTGTGTTTGGTTGAGTAAAGATGAGTTCTTGGGAGTTTCTCTCTCTAAGGGAAGCTTGGCCTATTAAAAATGGCTTCTTGAACTCATAAAAAACGAGCAAGGAAGAGGATAGAGCATATATATAGGAGCCCTAGTTGAAACAGCGTCGTTTTGAACTTAGGGCACGAAATCCTGTCAATACCGCTAGATGGACCGCGTCGTAGGCAAGTGTCCAGACCGCGGTACACATAGCAGTGCACCGTCTGGACAACAACGCGGTTCAGGTCGCTGTGCATGCAGGTGTACGGGCCGCGGTATGGGCAACAGAGGTTTACTGGACAACACCGCGACTTGGGTCGCTTTGCGAGCAAGTGTACAGGAAGCGGTACACGAAGCATGACACTGCTGAGATATACCGCTCTGTGTGCCGCGGTGCAAGCAAGTCTTGCCAAGCGGTCTAGGCCGCGCTAAGAGAAGAAATTGTCTTTTCTGGGCAAACTCAACACACTAAGTGATGTGCAAAATGTGCAAGTGTGGAGAGTGAAAAGAGGCATACAATAGATCATTCAATGATATGAAGATAAGAACAATAATGCATGCAAGTGAGTGTGTGCAACTAGATCTCTTCAAAGAAAGTTAAACTGGTGAGATACCTTTAAAGTGCTCTTTGAGAGAGATGATGTCCTTGAAGCTTGATCACACTCAAGAGGCCTAAATTACCCTTACAAAGAATAATCCCCAATGTGGTTTGTCAACGAAATAAGCCAATCAAAATATGAGGAACTTACAATCTCCCCCTTTGGCTATTTCGTGACAAAACCACCACTCACAAATCATCCTCACAAAAAATAAAAACTAAAGGTCAACAAATAGATATTCTACATTACAAAAAGATACCTAGATACTAGGTCTTCAAAACTTCAAGCTTTTGTAGAATAGCCATCCCTACAAAACACAGAGACTACACTTTCCAAGACAAGTGTATGTGAGGTGATCAAGAGAGATAGATAAATATGCAACATTACAATAAGAGCAATTTGCATAATAAAAGAAAACTTCAACAGGCAACATGCAAATGCTCTCCCCCTATATAGGTTACTCCCCCTCAATGGGACAATCTCTCCAAATATGCAATCCCCTTAAATAAAACCATTACTCCCCCTTTTTGTCATGAGATAGGCAAAGGAGTATTCCCCAACCGGGTCACTTTAGCAAAGAGAGCTATTTGTAAGATAAGTGCATAATCATATACAACAACGTTATGCAACTCAATTAATTGAGAGAGAATCATTTAGGGTTTTATTGTTTAGAAGAAGATGTGTGACTTAATTGCTTTGGATGTAAGACATGTAACTTCATGGTTCAAGCAAATGGTATTTGGCAAAGCAAACATCAAAAGGGTTTCCAAAAGAATTCAAACCAATTTATAGCCTTTTGTTATAAGCAAACAAGATATAGTTTTTCAAAATGAATTTCAATTTAAAGAGCAACTATATCAAACCTTATGAGCAAAACAAGACATGAGTGACTTTTGCACCCTTTTTGATTTTTCCGGGTGGGATACCCGTATGATAGTAGTCTTGTTCAACTAATAAAGAGAGAGAGAAGACTAAATTTGGATGAGATATCCTTGTTTATTGCATGGATACTAGATCTTTATTTGGTTTAGTCTTCTCATTTGCGTTAACACATATTTTGCACTAGAGCAAACAAAAAACATTTCATGCATATTATTTTAAGCATGTCATTAAAGGTTCTCATGTCATGGAGTTAAATTATGGGTCATTCAAGTGTACTTTCCCAATCAAAATCTCCTAGTCCAAAAATGCATTTTTGAACATAGAGGTGACATGGATTACAAATCAAGCAAGGCACACTTATTAAATAAAAAGCCATATAAGAATATATATAAGCACAACCAAGAATACTCAAGCAATTAATAAAGAAGCATAAAGTTGATCAAGTTTTTGCTTATTCCAACATGCAAGGTTGCTCTCTTTGCTTGAGTTCCCCATTAGGGTCAATCACCAAAACACATCAAGGCATATGACAAATCCCAATAGACCTACTAAGTGACTTGAACCTAGTTGAGTCTAAGGGCTTTGTAAATAAATCCGCTAGTTGATCATTAGTGCCCACATGCTCAAGTGCAATGCATTTGTTTTCAACTAGTTCCCTAATGAAATGATGCCTAATGTCTATATGTTTTGTCCTAGAGTGCTGAACAGGATTCTTTGAGATGTTAATTGCACTCATGTTATCACAATAAAGGGTAAGAACACCTTGATCAAAGCCGTAATCCACAAGCATTTGTTTCATCCAAAGGAGTTGTGTGCAAGCACTCCCGGCGGCTATGTATTCCGCTTCAGCTGTGGATAGAGAGATGGAATTTTGCTTCTTGCAAAACCATGAGACCAAGTTGTTGCCTAGGAAGAAGCAACTGCCCGATGTACTCTTCCTATCATCACAATTTCCTGCCCAATCTGCATCACTAAAGCCAACTAAGCTAGCATTAGTGTCAAAAGAGTACCATATCCCATAGTTGGAAGTCCCATTCACATACCGAATGATTCTCTTCACGGAGGAGAGATGGGATTCCTTGGGATCCGCTTGGTACCTAGCACACACACCCACACTAAAGGCTATATCGGGTCTACTTGCGGTCAAGTAAAGCAAGCTACCAATCATACCACGATAAAGACTTTGTTCCACACTCTTGCCACTAGCATCCTTGCTTAGTTTCAAGGTGGTACCCATGGGTGTGTCACAATGTTTGGCATTCTCAAGGCCAAACTTCTTCACTAGGTTCTTAGCATACTTAGCTTGGGATATGAAAATCCCATCATGCAATTGCTTGATTTGCAAACCTAGGAAGTAATTGAGCTCCCCAACAAGACTCATCTCAAACTCATGAGACATGACATCAACAAATTTTTGGACTTTGGATTTGTTGGTGGAGCCAAAAACAATATCATCAACATAAATTTGAGCTATGAAAAGCTCATCTTTGTTCCTCTTGATGAATAAGGTTTTGTCAACACTACCCCTAGTGTAGTCATTGTCAACAAGAAATTGAGTGAGGCCCTCATACCAAGCCCTAGGTGCTTGTTTCAACCCATATAAAGCCTTCTTGAGGCTATAGACATGAT
This sequence comes from Dipteronia sinensis, assembly GCA_033220585.1. Taxonomy (NCBI): domain Eukaryota; kingdom Viridiplantae; phylum Streptophyta; class Magnoliopsida; order Sapindales; family Sapindaceae; genus Dipteronia; species Dipteronia sinensis. The sequence goes on from CM065640.1 coordinate 49,614,337, forward strand.
TGGGGTGGTGTGGATCCACAAACCCCTTGGGTTGCTCAACAAACACTTCCTCATGCAAGAGACCATTTAGGAAGGCACTCTTAACATCCATTTGATGCAATTTGAACTTGTGCACACATGATATGGACAAAAGAAGCCTTATGGACTCAAGACGGGCAACCAGAGCAAAAGTCTCCTCAAAGTCAATACTCTCAATTTGAGAGTATCCTTGTGCTACAAGTCTAGCCTTGTTATGCACAATGTTGCCATTCTCATCCGACTTATTCCTATAAACCCATTTGGTGCCTATGACATTAGTATCCTTGGGTCTAGGAACAAGAGTCCAAACCTCATTTCTTTCAAATTGGTTTAGCTCTTCTTGCATGGCAAGAACCCAAAACTCATCATTCAAGGCTTCATCAACCTTTTTGGGTTCAATTTGAGAGGTGTAACAAGTGTAGCTAATTTGATTAGCTATTTGACGCCTAGTCCTAACACCCTCATTCATATCTCCAAGAATGTCATTCTTATTGTGGAGATGTCTAACCCATGGAGCGGGTTCTTTAGAGTCCAAAGATGGATCTCTATCAAGAGGTTGGATGACCTCTTCATCAAGACTTGACTTCACATCAATTGAAGTCTCACCATTCTTCTCCAGGAGAGGATCATCAAGCACAATAACCTCCTCATCATGGTCTCTAGTCTTAGGCCTACAATCATATATGACAACATTAGATGATTCCATGACACTTCGAGTTTTTAAATTGAAAACTCTATAGGCCTTACTATTAAGGGCATAGCCAATAAAAATCCCCTCATCACTCTTGGCATCAAACTTGCCAAGTTGATCTCGGTCATTTAGAATATAGCATTTGCTCCCAAATGAGTGGAAGTAGCTAATATTTGGCTTCCTACCCTTCCATAATTCATAGGAGGTTTGCCTAGTACCGGGCATTAGGAAGACTCTATTTCCTATGTAGCAAGCTGTATTGATGGCCTCGGCCCAAAGGTTCCTAGGGACATTGTTGCTAAGCAACATCACCCGGCCCATCTCTTGAAGGACCCTATTCTTCCTCTCAACAACCCCATTTTGTTGAGGAGTTCTAGGAGCCGAAAACTCATGGGAAATGCCTAAGCTATTGCAATAGCTTTCAAAACAAGCATTTTCAAATTCCCTCCCATGGTCACTCCTAATTCTTTTAATGCTTTTAATGTGTGAGTTCTTTTCATTTTGAATTTTAGTGCAAAGCATTTTAAATTTTTCAAAAGTTTCAGATTTTTCTCTAAGAAAGTATGTCCATGTAAATCTAGAAAAATCATCAACACAAACAAAAATGTATCTCTTGCCACCGAGACTCTCGGTTTGCATGGGACCCATAAGGTCCATATGTAGAAGCTCTAATGGCTCCTTGGTGGCGAGATACTTGCCTTTCTTGTGCATACTTTTGGTTTGTTTCCCTTGTTGACAAGGTCCACAAACGCCATCGACTTTCTTCCCAAGCTTAGGGAGGCCACGCACAACCTTGAACTTATCTAAGATCCTCAAATCTCGATAGTTCATGTGGCCAAGTCTTTGATGCCATAACTCAATTTCCTCACATTTGGACATATTGCAAGAGATAGCACTAGCTTCAAGATAATAGCAATTGTCACTAGATCTCTTTCCTTTTAGCAAGGTTTGTCCATTTGGCATTAAAATAGAGCAATCATTTTTGTTAAACAAGACAGAGAGTCCATCATCATTAAGATGAGAAATGCTTATAAGATTTGCTTGCAAGCCATCAACAAGTAAAGCATTTGACAAGGAGGGTAAATCGGGAATGGAAATGGTTCCTTTCCCTATGACTTTCTTTCTAGATCCATCACCAAAGGTGACAAATCCTCCATCCTCCAAGACAAGGGATTTAAAGAAGCTCTTGTTCCCCGTCATATGCCTAGAACACCCACTATCCAAATACCAAGTGTTAGAGGCATTTGCCTTCAAGGCAATTTGAGCCACGTAGCAAGAATAGTTATCCCTTCTAATCCACCTAGGTGTAATGTTCTCATTCCTAGTGGTATTAGTCACATTGGCTCTAGATTTCCTAGGATCATGCAAATTTGCTCTAGATTTCCTAGGAACATGCATTTTAGTTCTAGCTCTATTTCTTTCAATCATGCTCTTGATTCTACACATTTCAATGTATTTGAAGCAATTTGGTCTAATGTGACCATCAACACCACAAAAGTGACAGGTGGGAATAAAATAAGAAGACATACCATACCCTTGTGAGTACAAAGGGGCTTTCCCACGCATTTGAGCTTGTCTTTGGTGTTGGATTGGTTCTCTTCTTCTTTTTTGTTGAGTTGGAATGAATTGCTTCCTTGGTTGACCTTGCATGAATTGCTTTCTGGCTTGATGGTATTTCGGTTGAGGGAAACTTGCTTGATGCACTCTTGTTGATTGAGCTTGAGCTTGTTTCCCTTGTGCAACCTTGACTTGAGGATCTTTAGAGCACTCTCCTAGTTCGATCTTCTTTCTAGGATATTGTGGGGGTGGAGGCTCTTTGTTATCCAAACCCTTAACAAACACAATTTTGCTTGAGGATGAGGTCTCCTTGTCATTTTCATAGCCAAGACCTTTCTTATCACTTGGCCTCTTGCCAACTCCCAACATGTGGTCAAGTTTATTCGTGCTTGAAGTCATCTTAGCAATGATCTCTCTAGCTTCTTCAAGCTCCTTTTCCATCAATTCCTCATTCCTTTTGGCTATCTTCACTTCTTTATTTAAGTGAGTAGCTTCGGTGGATAGCTTGAGATTCTCCCCTTTTAGCCTTTGAATCTCCTTCTTCATCTTCAATCTTGAGCTTTGAAAATGCTCAATCAAGCCTTCAAGATCCATTCCTCCTACATCCATATTTGTTGAATGGGATGAAGAGTCACCATAGCTAGAGTCATCTTCACTTTGTTTCTCTACCTCTTCATCATCTATTGCTTCCTTACTCTTGAGAGAGGATGCGAATGCAATAAAGTTTGCCACATGATCCTCATCATCTGAGGACTCTCCTTCTTCTTCCAATTCATCACCATCGCTCCACGTGGCGGCCATGGCCTTTCCTTTCTTCTTATTTTTCAAATTTCCACAATCCGTGGAGATGTGTCCGAAACCTCCACATTCGAAGCATTGAATCCCTTTTCTTGTGGCCTTGTCTTCACTTGACTCAAACTTCTTGAAAGGAGTCTTCTTCTTTATTTCCTTTCCTTTGGATCCAAATCCCCTCTTCTCAAAATTGATGAACTTCTTGAATCTTTTCACCATGAGGGCCATTTCTTCATCTGAGTCTTCTTCCTCCTTCTCAACCTTAGAAGCCTTCAGAGCAATACTCTTTTGCTTCTTTTGAGGTGTAGGTGTGGGAGTCCATCTAGACTCATATGCTAGAAGCCTTCCAATAACTTCACTTGGCTTCATATTCCTGTAGTCACTATTCTCCTAAAGAGCCGTCACTTTTGACTCAAATCTTGCTGGAAGCGACCTCATAATTTTTTGCTTGATCCTCCTATCCGAATAGGGATCACCAAGTTGATGGCTCTGATTGACTATGTCCATCAACTTCACTTGAAAGTCGTTGAAGCACTCATCCTCCTCCATCCTAATTTGCTCGAATTGTGTTTGGAGGACTTGAAGCTTAGAGTCCTTGACCACCTCAGTTCCCTCATGGGCCGTCTCTAGAATCTCCCATGCCTCTTTTGCAATTCTTGTTGTTTGGATCAATTTGTACTGATTGTCATCCATTGCACAAAGAATAGCATGCATAGCCTTGTTGTTCCACTTGGATGCTTCAAACTCTTGAGTTGACCATTCCGACTTTGGCTTGGGAACTACACTTTCGTCTTCAAGAGTCTTTTCCGGAAGAGTGTAGCCATCTTCAATTGCCATCCATGCTCGGTCATTTATTTGGCAAATGTAAGACTCCATCTTGCCTTTCCAAGAGGCATAGTTTATTCCGGTGAGCAAAGGGGGTCTTGTGCTAGAGGCTCCCTCATTACCACTTCCGTTCCCACTCATAGTGTTTGGGTATGAATGAGATGAATGTTTATGATGCAACAAACACAAACAATAGGCAAGACACACAATGAGCAAGGATCACCTAAGTGTATCTAGGAACCCGCTCTGATACCAATTGAAAATACACAAAGTGTGTCTAATACAACCTAGAGGGGGGTGAATAGGTTTTAGTTGATTTATTACCAACTTTTCGACTTAATCAATTTTAATAACCTACTCCATATTAACAATCAATCAATCCAATATAAATATGCGGAAAACAATAAAAACACAAGGATTGATTTACGTGAGAAACCCTCCAACTGGGCAAAACTCACGGGCTATCCTCCTAGCCACAAACGGTCCTCAAATCCACTATTTGAACGAAAGTTTACAACCTAGGTTGACCTCAAGTCACACCTACTTGGTCACTAACCCTTTCACTCTACCCAACGGGCCTTTAATAGTGATTCTTGACCACAAGCTTGTGCACTAACTCACTTAGTCACAAAGCTTAACAAACAATGAAGAGGTTAAACAACCTAAGTGAATATGTAAAAGATATTCAAGTATGCAATTAATGCTAGGCAACAATAAATGCTTATCTAAGGATTTAAGGATGACAATAAGTGTAAATCCTAGATATCAATATCTAAATGCAAATGCATGAAGATTTAGCTAGAAGGGTAAAATCGTCCTAAATGCTAGCTATTAATGAACAAGTCTCTCAACCAACACACAACAACTCAATCATGTTATAAATGCTAATAAACATAAAGATATGCAATAAAATCACATAAAAGAGCTAACCCTAGGCAAACAAGAACATAAATAAATACAAAGAGATTTAGGGCATGTTCAAGTTACCTAGTCAATGAAAGCAAGAAGAATCCATGATGAGATAATGCTTGAAGAGGTTAGATGCACATGGATTTGTGTTTGGTTGAGTAAAGATGAGTTCTTGGGAGTTTCTCTCTCTAAGGGAAGCTTGGCCTATTAAAAATGGCTTCTTGAACTCATAAAAAACGAGCAAGGAAGAGGATAGAGCATATATATAGGAGCCCTAGTTGAAACAGCGTCGTTTTGAACTTAGGGCACGAAATCCCGTCAATACCGCTAGATGGACCGCGTCGCAGGCAAGTGTCCAGACCGCGGTACACACAGCAGTGCACCGTCTGGACAACAACGCGGTTCAGGTCGCTGTGCATGCAGGTGTACGGGCCGCGGTATGGGCAACAGAGGCTTACTGGACAACACCGCGACTTGGGTCGCTTTGCGAGCAAGTGTACAGGAAGCGGTACACGAAGCATGACACTGCTGAGATATACCGCTCTGTGTGCCGCGGTGCAAGCAAGTCTTGCCAAGCGGTCTAGGCCGCGCTAAGAGAAGAAATTGTCTTTTCTGGGCAAACTCAACACACTAAGTGATGTGCAAAATGTGCAAGTGTGGAGAGTGAAAAGAGGCATACAATAGATCATTCAATGATATGAAGATAAGAACAATAATGCATGCAAGTGAGTGTGTGCAACTAGATCTCTTCAAAGAAAGTTAAACTGGTGAGATACCTTTGAAGTGCTCTTTGAGAGAGATGATGTCCTTGAAGCTTGATCACACTCAAGAGGCCTAAATTACCCTTACAAAGAATAATCCCCAATGTGGTTTGTCAACGAAATAAGCCAATCAAAATATGAGGAACTTACAAACATATAGAGAGTGCGGCTACTTCTTCAAGATTGGACAAGAAGTTGACTTTTATGTGGTTCCTTACTCATTTTTGCATGAAGCTAGGTGTTTCGATGCTTAATATGATGTGCTTCTACCTCCCTTGGAGAAATTTTGTGACAAGCGCTTAGTGTTTATGTCATACAAAGAAAAAGGGAAGGCTAGTGACACTTGTAGGCTTTTTGGTGATCACCATGAGCCATGTGTTGTGACAAGCACAAATTCCTTACCGGAATGGGCCATTCAATTTCAAGAGGGGCTTATGACTAAGATTGGAGAGCTTGACTCTAAATTGGTGGAACTAAGTGCTAAAGTGATACAACAAGATGAAAAGATCAAGTGTTTGGAAGACAAGATTGCCTCTAGCAATTCATCCACTACAAAGCATTATGTGAGATCAACAACAAGAAGAAATTTCTTTGATGATGCTTGATCTTGAGATAGTATGTTTTCTTAACCTTTTGGCTTCATTTATGTCAAAAAGGGGGAGAAAAACAATGATACTAAAACCTATGCTTTGCTTTATTAATCTTAGGATTGTTTAGTTTTTCGTATTTTTTTTATATCATTTGGTATCTTGAATTCTTGGTTTGTAATATTTGGATATTGATAATATTTTGTTGATGGATAGTATGCATGTATTTAGGGGGAGACATATGTATCCATTTGAGCTTTAATTGACATTTATCTAATTATCTTGCCATATATATGTATGTTTCTCTTTTATATGCTTTGTGTTTCAAGATGATTCTAGGTGATTACAAGAGAAGACTACATGGAAGAATTCAAGACTTTATGAAGATTATTCTAAGGGAACTAACTCATTGTAATGTGAGGGTGTGATTTGTGACCAATCTTCAATTTGTATGTTTTAGTATTTGTATAGGTGTTTTGGCAAAGAATTTTTCAAATGAGGATATTGTAAGGTCCTTGAGATTTGTGTTGGCATAATTCTATATCAAAACGACGCTAGCTTTGTATTGGAAAGATTTGTCTAGGATTTGTGGATAATCAACCTTCGAGGAAGATTGGACAACATTCAAGCAAAGTTGTGGCTACAAGAGAAACAAAGATAAATTGCTTAGCAAAAGGTATATTGAGACCTCTTTCCTCATGCAAGGCCTAGGCACACACATACATTGCATTCATATGTGTCCCTGCATTGTTGTGCAAATATTTGGTATAACACAATACACACACTTGTTCATGTATGCACATGCATTAGATTTAAAGTTGACAATTTTCATAAATTGCATGTTCTAGGAAATAGCATACTTGTGTATTCTTGTATTTATTAGTTTGTATTTTTAAGTTATCGAAATTGAATTTAAGCTTATATAATTCCTCATTGAGTTTCGGTTGTTTCGGTTACTTATGCATTAAGTTTCGAGTTCAAAATAGGAAGTTACGAAACTTTCGATGGCTTAATCGTACTTCGTTTTCATCATTGAATTTCAAGTTGAATTCCATATTTTTGTGAAAGTTTTTATGACATCCTTGTGCATGAGGGAGTCCCAGTTCATAATCCGAAAATGGATTCCAATTCGGTGTTCGGAGGCCGGAGAACGGTCAAAGAACTTATAGGTGCACGAGGGGAGTTTATGAGGCAAAAAAGGGGAGCCTTGCAACTCTATCCGTGGAGGCACGTGGCCTCCACAGGAAGAGCTGCACAATGCCCCCATGGAGGCCATGTGCCTCCATGGGAAGTAGAGGTGGCAGCCCCTCATTGGTCCTTCAATCTTCTTTTGTTTCCCTCTCCTTTATATACCAATTTCCCTCTCATTTCATTCTAAGAAGAAAATTTGAAAACTACTGCTGAAATTTTCTCTTCAATTTTCCTAACTTCCAAGTTGTTAGGTTTTAGATTTTTGTTGGTTTGATTCCGTAACAAAACTCTATTTCTTTGTAATGTTTAGTTGCTTAGGTGGTTCGTGATTGAATCAAGCTTCAAAGAATAAAAGCAACTTCGCATGCAAAGCTCATCTTCAAGAGGAAAAATACTTGCTTGAATACTAAGGTATTGAGATCTTTCCTCCTCTTGCAAGGCGTAAGCGCACACACACATTTCATAACATTTGTGTCGTTGCATCTTTGTGCTAAATTTAAAAGCACACACATACATTGCATTCATATGTGTCCCTACATCGTTGTGCAAAAATTGTATAACACATTCACGCACTTGTTGAAGTATGCACATGCATTAGACTTAATTTGACAATATTTGTAAACTTGCATGTTCTAGGACTATATTTAGGAAACGGTACACCTGTGTGTTCATGTGTTTGTTTGTTTGTGTTTTTATGTTATTGAACTTGATTTTGACCTTATATTATGCTTCATTGAGTTCCGGTCATTTCGGTTACTCATTCATTAAGTTTCAAGTTCAAATTAGGAAGTTAAGAAACTTTACGTGCTTTTATCATATATGGTTTTTGTCCTTGTTTTTCAAGTTGAATTTCATATTTTTTTTGAGAAAATTGTTTGGACATCTTTTGAATGTGAGGGAGTCCTAGTTCATAATCAAAAAACAGATTCAAATTCAGAGTCCGGAGGCTGGAGAACGGTCGAAGAACAAAACAGTGCGTGAGGGGAGTTTAAAAGGAAAAATAAGGGTGGCAAGCAACTCTCCTCGTGGAGGCACGTGGTCTCCACGGGAAGGGCTACCTTCTGCCCCTGTGGTGGCCACATGCCTCCATGGGAAGCAGAGGTGGCTTTCCCCTATTGGTTGGCCAAATTGCCTCTCTTTCCCTCTCCTTTATATAGCACTTTCCCTCACATTTTTCAAACAATGGTGTTGAGTGAAAAATTGTGCAGAAATTTTCTCTCTCATTTTCTCAACTTCAAAACACCATAACTCTCTCAAATCAACTCCGATTAAAGATTTTCAAAAGCCAAAATTTTTGGTCTTGAAGAGAGGAAAAAGTTACAATCATTTTCAGAGTCAAAAAATGCTGAAAGATTTCGTGAGGACCTGATTTCAGTTCGTGAGTCATTGTTTGTAAGTGAATCAATTCTTTTCATTTTTCTTTCAAGATCTTCTTAATGATTCTTCTTATATGAGTTGAAAGAAATGTTTAGAATTATTTTGATTCCATTTATAGGATTTTTTTGATTAAGTTTCATGATTAGTTCATTCTTTGATTGAATATCTTTTTTTGCTAATCTTGAAGAACATGAGTTTAAATCTAGAATCTATTTTGTGTATTTGATCTTAATTGTTGATTTCTAGATTTGATCACATGATTTAAGAACTAGAATATTTTGATTGTGATTTTAATTTCTCATAACCTAGTTCCTGATTTTTGGTTTTGTTTGTTGAATATGGTGAAAAACTTCAAGTGTTAACTTGTTCACTTGATTTCAAAGTTGGTTGTGTGATTTACTTTGAAAACTTGTTATACTAGCTTTGATTGACATGAATAGGTTTCTAGATATCTTTGTGAATAATATTTGAATGCTTAATCTAGATTTCCTATCACATGTTCATAAGAATTAGCTACATTTGATTGTGGGCTCGTTTTGTGCAACAGTTAATTCTTCATAGAGTGTGTTTGATCAACTTGCTCTATTTGTTTTTGTTTGCATCATTTGCATTCACTTAGATCATTTTCCTTGTTAAGAGGTTGGAAGTCTCTTGTTAAAGTGAGTGAAGCTTTAACTGGAGCATTGGAAGTCACACTTTGGAGAGGGGATCTTCAATTTGTGCAAGCGGAAGTCTCGACTAGAGTCGGAGTGACTTAGATAGTTAAGCATTGTAAGACCTAGCTAGGATCAGGGTGATCCAGATAGCTAAGCTGTGGAAGTCACATGTTTGGAGAGGGGATCTTCAACTTGTGCATGGAAGTCTCGACTAGGATTGGGGTGATCTAGATAGTTGAGCAAGTTGGCATAGTAAGTTCACTAGGCCCGAGGGTAAAGTATGAGTTGATAGCTTAGAGAGTGGATCTTGTATTGATTGCCTCTTGAGTGTGTAATGCCTATTTTTCATAGTGAATTGCTTTTGCCGGTGGTTGTGGTATCAACCCGTGGATGTTTCATCATTTTGAGGTTTTATCACATAAAAGTCCCTTGTGTCGATTTTTGATTTTATTCTCCCTACTTACTTTCAACATTGTATTGATTCATCCATTGTTTAATTGTAATCATATTGTTTTGTTGAATCAATATACTTGTCAAAGCTTGCTTGTGATATTGTATATCTTGTAAAGAAAAAGAAATTGCAAGAATTTGGAGGATATACCTATTCACCGCCCTAGGTATATTTGACACTATAACAATGAGGGAATTTCAATTGGTATTAGAGCGGGTGTCAATAGGTAATTAGATAGATCCTTTTTATAGTGTTTATGTTTGTTTGTGATAGAATCATGTTGAAGGAAGTTTTCTCCTTCATGTCTTCCAGTATGTAAAATAAGACTATTAACCTAGGAGATCAAAAGATGAAAGATCTTGCTCAAGTGAATGAGAGAATCACTAGGTTGAATAGGTCTCTTAAAGAGGAACTAAAAAAAATTCGTGAGCTTAGCTTAAAAGAGAATAAAGAGCCTAAAGACAAAATCCTTATTCTTGAGAATAAATTGAAAGATAGCAATGAAAGACTAGGAATTTTGAAACATGAAATTGAGCTAAGAGATGACTCTCTTGATTATGCTAGGAGAATTGAGAATGTGCTTAAAGTCAAACTTAGTGAACATGAGAATAAAGAGAGAGTGCTTAATGACAAGCTTAGTGAGGCTAATAAGGTGATAAGCAACATGTCATCAAGTTCTAACAAAGTAGAAACTCTCATTAAGTTTGGAAAGCATCCTAGTGACAAAAGAGGTTTAGGATATGTTAATGAGAAGATTACTCATTTTACTAACAAACCTATTTTTATCAAAGAAAGTAGCAAATTGAATGTAGGTACACTCTCTAATGGTAAAGCTATGGATGCTACCAGAGGTGCCTCAACATCAACATCAACAATGAAGGTCAAAGAAAAGACTCAACAAGGCCAAAGACAATGTTCTTCATCTTCAAATGCAAAGGGCAAAGCATCAAGGCTTGTTCACCAAAGAGGTAAATATGTGAGAAAGCAAAATGCATTGGATGCTTAAGCAAATGGTAAACTTCTCAAATTCATACCTATTCGTCATTATTGAAATGTTTGTTATGAGGTCTAGGACGACTAAGAGAGAGGCAGTGACTGCTTTTATGAATCTTAGGATGAAACCTGAACAATCTTTGAAAAATCACATGATGAAAGTCATAGCACATCTCAATATTGCTGAACTAAATGGTGCTGAGATTGATGGTGAGACCAAAATTGATATGGTAGTTAACTCACTGTCAGATTCCTTTGATCAGTTCAAGTTGGACTACACCTTGAACAAAAAGGAATACACCTTGCAGGGCCTGATGCAAGATGTTCAAAGCGCTGAAAAGATCCTTGTGAAAAACAAAGGTCAAGAGATTCATTTGGTTGGTAAAGTTACTACTGTTAAGACCCCGTAAGAAGGTCAAGAAACAACAGAAGAAAAAGCAACTTGGGCCTACCAAGAAGGAAACCAAGAAAGTAACCAAGATCAAAGGGAAATGCTTCCTTTGTGGTGAAAAGGGACATTGGAAAAGACATTGCCCAAAGTCCCAGAAAAAGAAGGAAGAAGGTAATGTTAATTATCTAGAAACATGTTTTCTGGCAGATTCTACTGATTCTTGGATCATAGACTCGGGAGCCACTAATCATGTTTGTTATTCCTTATAGGGGTTTCAGGAAAAGAGAAGGTTGAATGAAGATGAAGTCAATTTGCGCTTGGGCAACGGAACGTTAGTGTCTGCAAGTGCAGTGGGAGATATTAGAGTTATTTTAGATTCTAGTAGGCATTTAGATTTAATAGACGTTTATTATGTACCTCAATTCAAGAGGAATTTAATTTCAGTTTCTTGTTTAAATAAGTTTGGATATTCGGTTACTTTTAATAAAACTTTTATTATTAGTAAGAATGACAAAGTTGTTTGCAAAGGTACATTGGAAAACGGTTTATTCTTTTTGCATAGAAATATCTCTCACTCTTTAGACACAGAAATAACGGAACCTAATCATAAAAGAGTAAAATTATCAAAAGATGAAACCTATCTTTGGCATTTACGCCTAGGTCACATTAACCTTAATAGGATTAAAAGATTGGTATGTGACTAACCTTTAAGTGACTTAAAGGTTGATGATCTACCAACTTGTGAATCTTGTTTGGAAGGTAAAATGACCAAAAGGCCGTTCACTACCAAAGGTGCAAGAGCCACTGAATGTTTAGGACTAGTACACACTGATGTATGTGGTCCTATGAGCATTCAAGCTAGAGGTGGATATGAGTACTTCATCACCTTCACAGATGATTACTCAAGATTTGGTTATGTGTATCTCATGAGACATAAGTCGGATGCATTTGATATGTTCAAAGCATTCAAAGCTGAAGTAGAAAATCAGCTTGAGAAACATATAAAAATCTTGAGATCTGATCGTGGTGGAGAATATCTATCTGGAGAGTTTCAGCAATATCTTATTGATAATGGGATAGTTTCTCAGCTTTCTGCACCAGGTACACCTCAACAAAATGGGGTAGCAGAAAGGAGAAATAGGACTCTTTTAGAGATGGTTAGATCAATGTTGAGTTATTCAACACTTCCTATTTCTTTTTGGGGATATGCTCTACAAACAGCAATATATATTCTAAACGATGTACCATCTAAATCTGTCCCTAAAACCCCACATGAATTGTGGACTGGGTGAAAGCCTAGTTTATAACACATGAGGATATTTGGTTGTCCTGCACATGTGTTGAAAGGAAAGACAGAAAAGATGGAGTCCCGTTCGGAAACATGTATATTTGTGGGGTATCCAAAAGGAACTAAATGATATTATTTCTATAGTCCTTCTGATCTAAAAGTATTTGTTTCAACAAATGCTTCATTTCTAGAAAAGGACTATATGAATAATTTTGTGCCCAAAAGTAGAATTGTCCTGAATGAGATGTCAGGAGATACAATTCCACAAGAGGTTTCACAACCCAGCCCAATTGTAAGTTCCACTCCAACACAAGATTAACAACCTACCATTCCTCGTCGTAGTAAGAGGGTTAGAACACAACCCGAAAGATATATCGGTCTAGGAGAATCTGTTCAGAATCTCCCGAACGACGATGATCCCTACACGTACAAGGAAGCTATGGAGGATGTTGATTGTTGTCATTGGCAAAAGGCAATGCAATCCGAGATTGAATCGATGTTCAATAACAAAGTCTGGTCCCTTGTAGACATGCCTTAAGGGATAAAACCCATTCGGTGCAAGTGGGTACACAAGAGGAAAAGAGGTATGGATGGTAAGGTGGAAACCTTTAAAGCTAGACTAGTAGCTAAAGGTTATACACAGAAAGAAGGTATCGATTACGAGGAAACCTTCTCACCTGTGGCCATGCTAAAATCCATTAGGATACTCTTATCCATTGCAGCATCTCTAGACCTAGAGATTTGGCAAATGAACGTCAAGACAGCTTTCCTTAATGGAAGTCTTGATGAGAGCATCTACATGATGCAACTAGAGGGATTCATTAAAAAAGGCCAAGAAGAAAGAGTATGCAAGTTGCAAAAGTCTATATATGGACTAAAGCAAGCATCCAGATCCTGGAACATAAGGTTTGATCAAGCTGTAAAGGGTTTTGGATTTATTCAAAACCCTTACGAACCTTGTGTATACAAGAGGATCAAAGGCAAAAAGTTGGTTTTCCTCATTCTTTATGTTGATGATATACTACTCATTGGAAACGATGTAGGTGTATTGACATCAGTGAAAGAATGGTTAGCAAAACAATTTGATATGAAGGACTTAGGAGAAGCAAGTTATATTCTTGGTATCCAAGTAATAAGGGATAGAAAGAATAGAACGATTGCATTATCCCAAGCTTCATACATTGATAAAATCTTGTCTAGATTCACCATGCAAGATTCCAAGAAAGGTATGTTACCTTTTAAACATGGAATCAAACTTTCTAAGGGTCAAGCACCTAAGAATGTGCATGAAGAGCAATTCATGAGTAGAGTTCCATATGCCTCGGCAGTTGGAAGTCTCATGTATGCAATGCTCTGTACTAGACCAGATATTTGTTTCGCTGTTGGCATAGTTAGCAGGTTTTAATCAAAACCTGGTCCTGGTCATTGGACGGCAGTCAAGCATATTTTCATGTATCTTAAGAGAACTAGAGATTATATGCTTGTATACTCTGGAGGGGATTTAATTCCCGTTGGGTATACAGATTCTGATTTCCAGTCGGATTCTGACTCCAGAAAATCCACATCGAGATCTGTGTTTACCATTGGAGGAGGAGCAGTCATATGGAGGAGTATCAAGCAATCTTGTATTGCTGATTCCACCATGGAAGCTGAGTATGTTGCTGCATGCGAAGCTGCCAAAGAGGCTGTTTGGCTCCGCCAATTCTTGATTGACTTAGAAGTGGTTCCTAGTGCGAATAAGCAGATCACTATACACTGTGACAATAGTGGTGCAGTGGATAATTCGAAAGAACCAAGAAGTCATAAGAGAGGTAAACACATTGAAAGGAAGTATCACCTTTTGAGTGAAATTATTCATAGGGGAGACGTGACGATCACCAAAATCGCGTCAGCAGAAAATCCAGCGGATCCTTTCACAAAGGCTTTACCTCAGAAGAGCTTTGATGGACATCTAGAGAACATGGGAATGAGAGATATGACACACTTGCTATAGAGCAAGTGGGAGATTGTTAGGATTATGCTCAATGGCAAGAGTGTAATATTGTAATTGACAATCTTCTCATATTAATAAAGTGAATTCTGATTCTTACAATTACTTACAGCATTTATTATTATAATTGTCAAGGTAAATAATCATAAGGTCAAAAGACTATGAGAAATGAAGAATTGTTCATACATCCGGATATGTATGAGGTAGACACAATTCTTTAGTTAGTCTTGAATAATGTTCACAACTTAAGTTAAAGGTTGGGCACCTCTACCTTGTTAAAGTTGTAGAATTCTTTTACTAGCATTTGAGTGGAATCAAATGAATATGATGAGTCTAAAATCATCGAAAGGTTTTCGAGTAAAAGAATCTAGTGCACTAGGTGCATTGAACTGGATCACAATGAAATACTTTATCTAGAACCGTCACTAGATATAAGTATTTTCATTAAAGAGGACAATCGGAGAGTCTATCTTAATCCTGAGATAAATGATGGACTTATGGTTGCAAGTGTTATCATTAGAGCTATCAATGAGTACGATTATATAGCATAGTCTACCCTCGATAGTTTGGTGGTATACATTTGTTAATCGATTGAGGACTTCATTTATAGATATGGACATCGTGGCTCCATTTATTAAATGAGAGTATAATATCATCATATGGATGTTTTGAGGTATTGGATATTAAATCTCAACGTTGAGTTTTCAATAATGATTATTGAAAACATGGCTTCTGGACAAGTCAAAGTATCCAAGTTCGAAATGTGGTCATATGAGGAAATATGGTAACTTGAAGAGCTATAGGCGCTCTATGAGCTCTTGGCGATTACTGATATTATTCACGAGGATACACCATCTCCTATAAGATTGTCTAGGGTATGAATGAGAAACATCTCCTTATTCTATCTTTATTTAAGAGTTCAATTTTAGCTCTTTAGTGGAATGAGTTAAAATTAATAGATTGGACCTAAGTGAATCATTTGTTGATTGTGATTAGGTTGTGTCTATTGAAGCTTAAATTTAGATAGCCCACCAAGATCCTCAATCCACACGTATTTGCATGGATCACTTGATATATTCTACCGGGCCGATTTAAGGGTCCATCTAGAATTGTTTTTAATATATCAAGAATATAATATGTCTATTATTTAATTAATGGGCTGCACTATTATATTAATATATTAAAAGGAGACATGTGAGCTTGTTTCTTTTAGTAAGAATGGGTTTGGTTCACATGTGGGCTTTTATTTAAAGTCCAATGGATTAAATGAAATAAGAAAATAATATATGCCCCATTTATATAAGTGGGGCGGCAAGGTGTATATTAACCTAATATATTATTTTGTTTCATTGTTTTAATTAAATAAGAATTAGTTAATTTATTAATTAATTGTTTAATTAAGAAACAAATCTTTTTCTGATCAGGAAATATATTTCCTAAAGTTATACTATTGGTAGT
The DNA here is from genome assembly GCA_033220585.1 of Dipteronia sinensis. Taxonomy (NCBI): domain Eukaryota; kingdom Viridiplantae; phylum Streptophyta; class Magnoliopsida; order Sapindales; family Sapindaceae; genus Dipteronia; species Dipteronia sinensis. The sequence continues at coordinate 49,630,272 of CM065640.1, forward strand.
AGTATATTAAAAGTAAAAGACTTGTTTGATAAGAAAATAAATAATTAATTTTATTTATTTAATCAAATAAGAAGTCTTTTTATTTAGTCAATAAAAGAATAAAAATATCTATGAGTTGGATTAGGTTTTGAAGTCTAAAGGTTGATGGAAATTAGGGTGCAACACAAACTCTTTTTGGTATGTGATTTGCGGCAACCCTAGTACATTTAGAGGAAGATTTCGGCAATTCTAAATAGAAGAGGAAGCAAAATTTCGGCCACCTATATAATACCACATATAGAATTCGGCCACCATAGTTGATTGAATGATTCAATTTTTCTTCTTCTTCTCAATTCATAGAAAAGGATAATTTTTATTCTACTAAACATAAAAGAGAGAAGAGATTATTCTTTGATAGTACACTGATTGCTTGTTCATCAATAAGCTTGTGTGTACAATATCGAATTAGGTTCACGCGAGTTTCGATCATTAGATTGAGAACTCAAAAGTGACCGGAATAATTTTTGTCTTCTTTTGATTGTTTTGTGACTAACAAAAGAAAAAGAAAACTTTGTTCATCCATTCTCAGGTTTGTAATTCAAAGAAAAAGGGAGACCACGCTCCTAGGTGATTCACGTACGTGTTCAGATTGGAAGATCTCGCGGTACTATTCACGATAACTGTTCACGGCGAGGGTGCTGTTCACTATCACTGTTCACGCGGGTACTGTTCACAATCACTGTTCACGCGGGTACTGTTCACGGGCATTGGAAAAGATTTTGCGGATTACCAATCGACGTAAGTCAATCGGATCACGCGTCAAGAGGTATTTAACTCTAACCGTATATATTTGAGTTTAATTAATTAAAAGGTTAAGGTTCAACTTTGAGAAAAATTTTAAAACCATACGAAATCTATTTTTCGTTTCTTCCACTGCGTTTTATATCGATTTTTCCCTACAGGTTCTTCATCTCTTAGGAAGAAACATGACAACTTGAGAGTCTGGGATAGACAAGCAAGCCAAGAGTGCTCATAAAAAGAGCAAGGGCCCTATCTTCTTGAATGGAGTTTCTTCCTTATTGATTTATGTACTGAATTGAATATTTTTATTGATAATTGTGAATTTAGAAAATTTTGTGTGGATGGAGTACATTTTGGATGTGGATAAGATAGACTATATTGTGAAGGTTGAATGAAATTTTGCATTTATTGATTTATTATTTTTGGCTGATGGATGAGCCGAAGGCTCTTGCGGAATGTGAGTGTACAAGTTTTTAACTGCAAATATATAACCAATTTTGGTTTGAGGGTTTTGGTACATTCCATTACATATTTTTTTTACAGGTCTTATGCTTGCATATAGTCAGATTCGGTTTAGGGGTTATTGTCCCCCATTCCGTCAATTTTGTTGAATGAATGTTTGATGTTGGTTTTCAGTAAGAATCTGTGCTTCTGTGCTTACATTGCCATATTGTATTGCACCGACTTATTATATTTGTTTGTTTTGTGTCATGTCAGGTGTGCGCCGCTAGCTTTGGCTCTCTTGTCTTCAACATTAAGGACACTGTTGAGTCATCTTTTTATGTTTTGAGTCATTTTGGTTTTTTTGAGTCACTTTTAGAGTTAAAATTTTCGAGCTTTAATTAGCTTGTGTGTGATGCCTTGAGCGTGTGCTTTTGGTGAGTGCATTTATGCGTAGTGTGCTTAATTGAGTAGCTTGTTGTCAATTTAGGGTCTCACTTGCACGTCATGGGCCAGTTCCACCCTTTTTGTGCTTAAGTTGAGGGGACTCGGTGCTTTTGCACCTTGTTCTAATAGTGAAGATTAAAGGAAAAAACATGCGGTGGAAGCGAAAAATATGATTGGTATATTTCAAAAAATTTCCTTTTAAAAGAAAGAACCTTAACCCTAGTTTAATTAACATATAGTTAAAAGTATCATACATTTTTCACGTGACGATTGATATTGCATCGATTTGAATCCGCAAGATCTTCCAATCCAATCACGAACGTGAATCACCTAGGAGTGTAGGCTCCCTTTCTTTGAATTGTATACCTGAGGATGGAAAACAAAAATCTTTTCTTTTGTTAGTCACAATAATCCTCCTATAGAAAATAAAGAACGTTTGGTCACTTGTGAATTCTCAATCTTTTAATCGAAAACTTGCATGAACCTAAATTCCATGTTGTGCACAAAGCTTTTGATATAAAAGCTACTAGTACACTATTGAAAACAAAACGCTCTTTTTCCTTATTTCTTTTGGCTGAATTTCACACTCTTTTTCTATAAGTTGGATGATTTTTTTTTATAAAGCAAGAGAATAATTAAAAAAAAAACTTCTTCTTAAAATTATCACTATGGCCGAACTCCCTTGATATATATATATATATATATGGTGGCCGAAAATTCTCCTTTCATGTGGAGGATTTGTTTTTCACCAAAACTATTAATAGCCAAAATTGGCTAAGGACCAAAGGGAAATTTTCCACTTCCTAGACCTGGTTCCATACCCGAAAATTTCATGTGAAGACCTCTATATCCAGAGCCAAGCTACGATACCACCCCAGGCACAAGGGCGGGCTCCAGAAACATCTGGGATAAAGCCCAGACCCGAGAGCTTCCACCAGGAGACCTCTCTTTCCAGGGCCGAACTGCAATACCACCCCAGGAACAAGGGCGGGCTCCGGAAACATCCGGGATAGAGCCCGGAATGATCAGACTTAGCCCGCATCATCAAAACTAGAAGCTCCCCGAAGTCAAGGTCATCTCGCAAATGCTCAAGAAACTCGTCTGTACCTCGATTGACACAGAAGAATGTCCCTAGAAGGCCGCGAGGTCAGTCGAAGCCACACCTAGCTTCAAAAAGGTCAGCCGAGGCCACATTTAGCTTCGAAAAAGTCAAGAGAAGCCAGATCTAGCTCCAAGCAGGATGAAACTTCTCAGACATCAAGGTCGAAATACTAACCAACCTCCCTGGTTGATGCATCATACCATATCGTCATGTCCCACGACTTCTATAAGGATCATACTGAAAGGATACGAGGAATGCATTAAATCATACCTGGAAGCGTTATCTACATGCAGAACAAGTAATCGAAAAAGGAAACAAACTGATATCCACCACGATACTCTCAATTCGGACGTCAATCTAAAAAGTCAAATGATATTAACGCAAGAAATCTCGCCCGACAAGGAAGAGACTGAGACAATCACTGAGACAATCAAAGGAGAATCAGTCTATTGACCTACAAACCATGTATAAATAGAAAAGAAAAGAAATGAAAAAAAGAGACTACTATTCGACAGTCATACGACTAGCAATCGACCATTCACCAAAGAGAGTTGAGAGAAAAGAGAGAAGAATCTTTGTATTCGTGTACCATGCATGCTAAATAAAAACGTTCTTGTTTATTTGTCACTATATAAACCACTGTCACATATATAAAGAACTTTGGCCACCACCTACATGGTAGTGGTCTCGAGGGCGTTAACAGAGATTTCTCATCCCGAGCAAAATTTCCGTTAACACTTTCTGGCGCCGTCTGTGGGAAAAAAAAAATCCTACACCCAACTAACCAATCGTTTGTATTTATATTTTCATTGTTTTATAGGAACTATGAGGCTCCGCTCCTCCCAAGGACAACACAGAGTCCCGGAGCAATCTCCGACGAGGCCAACCCGAAAGGCTCCAGGAAGGGGGAGAAAGTCTGGATATAGTAGTCAAGCTCTGATCCAGACAACCAATACACGAACTGCTGGCCACCCCATAGTGAGCCAGGCAGCGCTCGACCAACAAGCTGCGGCCTTCGTAGAATCCATCCGCGTCCGCCTCCTCGCTGAAGGCATCACAGTCCAGCCGACCAACCTGAATGATCAGGGAGAGCCGAGCAGGCTCGGAGCTAGACCACCTGCTTTCGATCGCCTAGGCCCTCCTCCTCCCGAGTCGGCTCGAGATAGATCAGGGCCCCAACGTTAGATCCGGGATAGGCTGGGACCCATGCCCCCAGTTCCTAAAATACTTTCACAATATCAACCCCGGCTAGTTAAGTCTGCCGCCGATGTTTTTACCCGGAAGCCGCGAGGGCTATCTCATCCAACTACATCTAGGAGAACTACCCGGGCCCTAGAGGAGGAAAGTAGACAAACTCCCCGAATGGATCATGTCCAGGAGGAGGACCGGATAGAAATTGCCAGTTCATCAGAAAGGTTCGACAATGAGGAATATGAGGCTAACTCGAAGAAACCAGGAAATAAGCGACTGAGGGATCAGCTGGCAAAGCTACAAAAAGAGGTCCATCAGATAAGGAAGGGAAAGAGTAAAGAGGACAAAATGAATCCCCTGAGCGAGATGAACGCTCCCTTCACTAGGAGGATCCTGGAAGCAGAGCTCCCCCCAAAATTCAAAATGCCAGCAGATAAGTTCTCTGGAACGGAAGATCCTCTAAGCCATTTAGAGAGCTTCGTTCAACAGATGGAGGTCCAGAACACTACCAGAGCAGCTATATGTAGAATGTTTCCAACAACCTTGACCGACTATGCGAAAACCTGGTTCAGGAAACTGCCAGTTGGTAGCGTGGATTCTTTCACAAAATTGTTAACCGATTTTTGCTCACAATTCCAGGGAGTTAAACCTCGCTAGAAAGATCCCATACACCTCCAATATATGATCCATGAACAGAGTGAAACTCTTCGATCATACGTGGAGCGGTTTCACAAGGAGGTCATACAGATGAGAGTTTTCACTGAAAAAGAAACCCTCGCCAACTTCAGATGAAACCTCTGGGCAGGAAAGCTTTTCCGTTCTTTTGCCAAAAGACCTCCCGAGACTTACCAGGAGGCCTATGACCGGGCTCTTGAGCAGGTCAAGATCGACGAACAACTCAAGGTCAAGATAGAACATGACGACATGAGAACGGTAAAATGTTTGAAGAAAGAAGCCCCCAAATTTGAGCCGGTGCAGAGAGCTCAGAATAAACCTCCCAACAGGTCGACCTATCGCCCCCCTGCTCCTCCGCATAGGCAAGAAAGAAATCCAGCAAAATGAACCCCTCTTTGGGCTTCGCCGCCTCCTAGGATCGTGGCTCCAGTAATGTAAGGGGAAAAAGGGTTTGACCACTATACCCCGTTGAATGCATCCAGGGAAACGGTCTACCATGCCATACGGGATAAATGGTTGCTCCAAAAGCCCGCTCCCATAAAGGCCCCAGCAGACAGGAGAAACCGGTACAAGTACTGCTACTTTCACGAAGACGTGGGCCACAACACTTCGGAGTGCTATGACTTGCGCAACCAGATTGAGGCCCTGATAAGGGGAGGATGCCTGATTGAATTTTTACAACAGGTCAGAGATAATATCAGAACTGGAAGGGAGGTACAAGCTGAAATCTGTGAGGACGCAAAAAAGAGGAAAGGGGAGCAGGCTGACTTAATGCAACAGATCCAGGTGATACACACTATCAGCGGAGGTCCTACATTGGCCGGCGTTTCCAATAACTCCCGAAAAAACCACGCAAGAAAGGTTCCCCGCCTCGGAGAGAGCCGGGGGATCTTCGAAGTCAGCCAGAGCCCGACAGAGCCCGCCCAGTCAGCTCAGATCGTGTTCAATGAAGCAGATGTCTTCAACACTGTGCAACCTCATGATGATTCTATGGTCATCACGATACAGATCGCCAACTGTCTGGTCCTTCGCGTTCTCGTGGATATAGGAAGCAGTGTAGATATCCTCTTCAAAGATACCCTGGAAAAACTGAACCTGAAGCAACATTGCTACAACAGCTGTACCACTCCACTTTACGGTTTCACTAGGGACTCGATCATACTAATGGGGTCGATGATCCTCCCAGTAATCATCGGGGTCACCCCGCTCCAACAGAACGTAATGACCGACTTTGTTGTGGTGGACACCCCATCGGCCTACAACGCCATCTTAGGGAGACCTTTCCTGTCCTCTTTGAAGGGAGTCTTGTCCATATACCACAACGTTTTGAAATTCCCGGTTGGAACCAAGGTAGGAGAGGTACGCGGAGACCAGCAGGCAGCCAGGAAATGCTACGCAGTATCTGCCAATCCTACAGCCCTAGCAAAGCAGTGTGTACAGGTGACAGTAATCCAGGAAGACATGGATACATCCCGGATAATCCAGGAGGAGAAGGAGCCCGCAGAACATCCTGGGCATCCGGAGGATGAACCTATCATGCCCTGCGAGGAAGAAAGGGGTAAGGAATGGGCCAGTGGGCAGCCCGTGGATAAACTAGAAGAGATATCCGTCAGGACTGACGATCCCTCCAAGGTCGTCAAGGTCGGAGCCACCCTTGATCCAGAAATAAAAAGAGGACTGATTGATATTCTTAGAGAATTCAGCGACATCTTTGCCTGGAACCATAATGAAATGCCTGGGATCCCGGCATCGTTGGCCACCCACCGGCTAGCAGTAGATCCAACAGTCAAGCCCGTCAAGCAGAAGAGGCGTCATTTCAACACTGATAGGAACGCGGCGGTGCAGGAAGAGGTTGATAAATTGATCAAAGCAGGGTTCGTCAGAGAGGTACGTTACCCCGAATGGATCACCAACGTAGTCATGGTCACAAAGGCGAATGGAAAATGGCGTATATGTGTCGACTACACCGACCTCAACCAGGCTTGTCCGAAAGACAGTTTTCCTTTGCCAAAGATCGACCAGCTGGTTGACTCCACATCCGCAAATAAACTTTTGAGTTTTATGGACGCATTCTCAGGATACAACCAAATTAGAATGCACCCGGCTGACTAAGATAAGACCAGTTTCATTACTGGGCAGGGCTTATACTGCTACAAGGTGATGCCGTTTGGTTTGAAGAATGCAGGGGCCAGATACCAGCGGCTGGTTAACAAATTGTTCAAGCCCAAGATAGGAAGGACGATGGAAGTATATATCGACAACATGATCACGAAATCCCCAACCACAAAGGGACATCAAGAAGACCTTCGCAAAACCTTCCTCATACTGAGGGAAAACCAGATGCGTTTGAACCCCTCCAAATGTGCTTTTGAGGTAACGGCAGGAAAGTTTCTGGGCTTCATGGTTCATGAGAGAGGTATCGAAGCCAATCCAGAAAAAATCAAAGCTATCCTGGACTTGGAATCCCCGACCTCGCTCAAGCAAGTACAGATTCTGACTGGACGGGTGGCAGCACTCAATCGGTTTATCTCTTGCTCCACCGATAAATGCCTCCCTTTCTTCAAGGCCATCAAACAAGGAAAGAACATGAAATGGAGCCAGGAAAGCGAGCAAGAGTTTCAAGCTTTGAAGGAATACCTAACAAGTCTCCCTTTGTTAGTCAAGCCGGTTCTCGGAGATGAGCTACAGATTTACCTGGCTGTATCAGAAACTGCAGTAAGCGGGGCTTTGGCCAAGGATTGTAGTGACGGTTTTCAAAGACCCATATACTATGTGAGTCATGCCTTGACCAAATCAGAAAGGAACTACGTTCTCCTGGAGAAGCTCGCTTATGCTCTGGTGATCTCAGGGAGGAAACTCCGTCCCTATTTTCAAGCTCACACAATAGCAGTGGTGACAGACCAACCCCTCCGTCAATTCTTACAAAGACCAGATGTGTCAGGAAGGTTAGTTTTATGGGCACTAGAGCTCACTCAGTTCGACTTAAAGTATAAGCCCCGGACTACGATTAAGGCACAGGCTTTAGCCGACTTCGTGGCAGAATTCTCAGCGATCCCAGATCCATTTGATCCCTCAGTATCAAACGAGGTCCCTGAGAAGATATCCGAGGTCGAAAATTGGCCGGAGGGCTGCAAGCCATGGATACTCTTTTCAGACGGAGCATCCGGACGAGCTGGGGGAGGAGCTGGCATAGTTTTGATAGATCCGGAGGGGACTGAATTCTGTCACTGTTTCAGATTCGAGTTTAAAGCTACCAACAATGAAGCGGAATATGAAGCCCTCCTAGCTGGGATGAAGGTAGCCATCGAGCTAAGGGCCGACTACCTGCAGGTCAAGAGCGATTTGTTGCTTGTTGTAAACCAGGTGACTGGGGTCTACCAGGTAAAGGGAGATAATATGGTTGCCTACTTAAATCTAGCTCGGTTGCTGAAAAGCAAATTTAAGGTACTCAAGATCGATCAGGTGCCTCGACACCAAAACCAACGCGCAGATGTTCTGGCTAAAATAGCGGTGAACGGAGGCCAATCCCTACCAAGGGGAATTCCCCTCCAAGTAATCACCCAGCCAAGCATAGTCACAAATGGAGAAATTTGTTCCCTGGATCGCCTACCTTGCTGGATGGACCCAATCGTCACCTATCTCCTTGAAGGAGAGCTTCCTAAAGAGCCCGACCAAGCCTGAAGAGTTAAGAGACTCTCAGTTCGATACTGTATGGTGGACGGATACCTCTACAGGAGGGGCAGATCCCTCCCCCTACTTAGGTGCTTGCATCCCGATGATGCTAAGTGGGCATTGAGAGAGGTCCATTCTGGGGACTGTGGGAACCACATAGGTGGGGAAGCTCTAGCCTATCAGGTGCTTCGTATGGGGTACTACTGGCCGACCATCCATCAAGATGCAAAGGGTTTTGTGCAATCTTGCGAACCTTGTCAAAGAACCTCAAACTTGAGCCACCAGCCACCCGAGCGACTATCGTCCCTCAGCTCACCTTACCCCTTTGCCATGTGGGGAATCGCCCTAATTGGGCCACTTCCTACCGCTCCTGGACAGATGAAACATGATATCGTGGCTATTGACTACTTCACAAGATGAGTCGAGGCAGGGCCTCTTGCTCGAATATCAGAAAAGAATACAACTAAGTTCATCAAGACTAACGTGGTATGCAGGTTTGGGACCCCTCTAATCATTGTAGCCGACCTAGGAAAGCAATTCGACAACACCCGATTCAAAGATTTCTGCAAGGGATTGGGGATTTACCTCAGGCTCGCTTCAGTGGCTCATCCCCAGACTAACGGGCTGGTGGAATCCACCAACAAGACAATCAAGAAACTTCTGAAGAAAAAGCTTCAGCAGAGGAAAGGTAAATGGGCCGAAGAGCTACCAGAAGTCCTTTGGGCATACCGGACTACAAAAAGAGCAGCTACTGGAGAAACGCCTTACTCCCTGGCCTTCGGGGTTGAAGCAGTCCTCCCCATCGAGCATAAATTGACCTCGTTCAAGGTACAGCACTTTGAGCCCGAAAGTAACGAAGTCAAGCTCCGGGCTAGTCTAGACCTCTTAGAAGAAAAGCAAGACCGGGTAGCAGAGAAAGTAGCGATATACCAGAGCAGGATCGCTAGATACTTCAACCAAAGGGTTAGAGCCCGAAAATTCAAGAAAGGGGATCTGGTACTTAAAAAAGTAACACTGAATACTCGGAAAAGGTCGGATGGAGTCTTAAGTCCAAATTGGGAAGGGCCATATTTGATAAAGCTAGTTGTTCGCAATGGAGCTTATAAACTCGAAGACATGGACGGACGACCCATCAACCACACTTGGAATGCGGACCATTTGAAGAAATTCTACCCTTGAAAGGAGTTCTCAAGCAGACTACCCCCACTTAGTTTTCATCACAGGTCCTAATAAAGATGTACTACATCTCAATCATCAATAAAGTCATTTTCCTTTTCTCTTCCATCTTTGTCTCCAACCATGTTCAACTTTAGTGACTAAACACTTGTATGGAAATTCGACATAAACCTCTCAAGACCAGGAAATAGCTCAATAGCCCTCCTGATGCCTTGGTCGGGCTACCACCCCCAAGAAGGGTCTGAGTGTAAGAGCATAGTTGCCCTCCAGATCTCGAGACCAGGAAATAGCTCGATAGCCCTTCTGATGCCTTGGTCGGGCTACCACCCCCAAGAAGGATCTAAGTGTAAGAGCATAGTTGACCTCCAGATCTCGAGACCAGGAAATAGCTCGATAGACCTCATGATGCCTTGGTCGGGCTACCACCCTCAAGAAGGGTCTGAGTGTAAGAGCATAGTTGCCCTCCAGATCTCGAGACCAGGAAATAGCTCGATAGCCCTCCTGATGCCTTGGTCGGGCTACCACCCCCAAGAAGGATCTGAGTGTAAGAGCATAGTTGCCCTCCAGATCTCGAGACCATGAAATAGCTCGATAGCCCTCCTGATGCCTTGGTCGGGCTACCACTCCCAAGAAGGATCTGAGTGTAAGAGCATAGTTGCCCTCCAGATCTCGAGACCAGGAAATAGCTCGATAGCCCTCTTGATGCCTTGGTCGGGCTACCACCCCCAAGAAGATCTGAGTGTAAGAGCATAGTTGCCCTCCAGATCTCAAGACCAGGAAATAGCTCGATAGCCCTCCTGATGCCTTGGTCAGGCTACCACCCCTGATGCCTTGGTCAGGCTACCACCCCCAAGAAGGATCTGAGTGTAAGAGCATAGTTGCCTTCCAGATCTCGAGACCAGGAAATAGCTCGATAGCCCTCTTGATGCCTTGGTTGGGCTACCACTCCCAAGAAGGGTCTGAGTATAAGAGCATAGTTGCCCTCCAGATCTCGAGACCAGGAAATAGCTAGATAGCCCTCATGATGCCTTGGTCGGGCTACCACCCCCAAGAAGTGTCTGAGTGTAAGAGCATAGTTGCCCTCCAGATCTCGAGACCAGGAAATAGCTTGATAGCCCTCCTAATGCCTTGGTCGGGCTACCACCCCCAAGAAGGATCTGAGTGTAAAGGCATAGTTGCCCGTCAGATCTCAAAGACTAGGAAATAGCTAAGTAGCCCTCATGATGTCTTGGTTGGGTTATCGCCCCAAATATATAATGTTTGCTCTAGTGTGCAGGATCAAAATCATCATAAATTGCCTACACGAATCTTAATTGACGCTACAGATGCTACTCTGGATACCATTCAAGACCAGAAACAGAATAAAGTTCTCAAAAAGGCACGTCAATTTATCATTAAGAGCAAGGGGAGCCTATCCCCCGATAAGGCTACATCCAAATGGGGAGCCCAACCCCCGAACTCGGGCTACAAAAAGAAGAAGGAAAAATAAAAAACTGAAAATGGCAAAGCAGGGTGCCCACCCTTTTTTCCTGGCAATCGAAAACAAGTCTTCCGCTTCAAGCTTTGGGACTATAATGGCTCCCCTCCGCTGGCCCTCCTCCTTCCTGCTGATCCGCGGCATCAACCCCCTCTACAGGTAGCTGTCCATCTGGGTTATCCTCGCCGACCGCTCCTCCATTTAGAGGCTCCATCGGATGATCAGCTGGATCTTCCTCTAAAACTTCATTGATTAAGTCCATAACTTTAGGAGGGATAGCCGCGTCAAGAAGAGCAGCCAAGGGCCCAGACTGGCTCCTGTCGACTTCCATCTTTGTTAAAGCTGAATCACCAGATAGGCTCTTAACCTCTTCACCAGCTCCTGATTGGTCCTCCTCGGATCGAGAAGACATCACTTTGCTGGAAGATTCCCTAAGACCTGAGGGGATAAAGGAAGGAAGATGGAATGAGGGATCTGACTGAACGGGCTGCTTCCCAGTTCCTGCCGGGCTAGAGGGGACCACCTTGTCACCCTTAGGGTGAGATAACTCGGTAGCTTTGAGCATTATTTCCTGTATGTCCCTGTTCGCAATAGACGATAAATCAAAGGGAGGAGGAAGAGCTTCCGCGGCCTGAAAAGAAGCATAAAAATACCCATCGCTGAAGGAGGTCTCCGCATCAGCTTGCAGCTTGGCCACCTGAGTGATCAGAGACCGGTTCTCGAGGTCCAGCTTCTTAGCCTCGGATCTCCAGGAATCCCGCTGCCTAGCCCGCTGGAGAGATTGAAGACGCTCCTGATCGAAAGATTGCTTCATCCTCTCATGATCGCAGCGAAGCTCAGCCATCTCGAGCTCGATTTTTCCCTGGCTGGAAGTCGCCTCTTCCACTAAAGACCGAGCCTGTTTGAGTAGTTCCCCAGCTTTCTCGGCTTCAGCTTCGGCTTTTGCAGCCTGATCATGGAGAAGGGCTACCTACTGGCCCATCGCGACATTAACCTTAAAGGCCTACAAATACAAAACCCGAGTTAGAAACTGAACGAATTAACAAAAAAAAATGGTGAAGGAAATACAATTACCTCAGCCAAGATAGCAGACCCCTTGGTTATAAGGACGTCCACAGGCATAGAAGCCATCTTGGAGATCCCGCCACCCGGACAGGCCGCTATGAACTGCTCCAGGACCTCATCCTGCCCTGTCGAGCTCAACTGAGGCCGGGAACGGTTGGAAGGAGCCTTCGCGACACATTTCCCAGGAGCGACATCTTTCCCAGAAACCTTCGAGGCTTTGGTTGTTGGAAGCACAGCTGAATCAGATGTTTGAGTCGAAGGGATAGCGACTTTAGCGGCCATGGCCGAGGGGGCAAAAACAGCAGGGCCAACCACCTGGGGATCTTTACCCAAAGACCGAAAAGCCCGCGAGGCTAGAGTGGCCATCTTAGACCCAGCCGGAGAGACAGAAGAAGCCAGGGCAGGCTCGACCCTAGAGGAGGGAAGAGAAGCTCCACCTTGAGGAGAGCGCGAGACGTGTCGGGTGGCTGGCTCCACGACAAAGACTGTGAATAAACAGATATAAAAAAAATGTTAAAACCAAGCTAAGTAATAAGAAGAAGCGACACAAGGATACTTACGAGGAATAGCGTCTGAAATCCGTAGATATTTGTTCACCCTACGAGGGTTAAAAGCTTCAGCGGTAGGGAACTTCGGATTCAGGTAATTCTAGACTAGAATAGCCTTTAAGATGGCTTCGGACTCGGCAGGCAGAGAGTCCCGGTCCCAGGAGGGCTTGTCACTGAAAGCCGTAGGAACCTCGAATTCATACCCTCCGATGAAAATCGAGCTCCCCCAGTCATCCCCCGCCAGGATCCGTTCTTTTTTCCACGCAGGATCCTTCTTTGAAGCACCAGGAACGATGAAATTGAGATTATTCTTGGCCTTGGCGTAGAACTGACCCCGAGGAGCCCCAGACAAGCTCCCAATCTAAAAAAAATAAGCCAGCTTCTCTGCACCTGGCTCCCTCATCACTTTACTCATCTGCCATTATTCCCTCCATAACATAAGGAAACTGATCAAATGCCTCCAGAAGCCCGGCGTTAACTGAAGGGGAGCGAGCTGGATGGCGTTTAGAGCCCGCCGAATGGTCGGATGGAGGGGAAGCCTGACCCTATTCTCAAGAGCGGCCACATGGATCGGAAGCACGCCTTTAGGGAGGTTGAAAAACTCGAAGTTCTTGGGAGGCACCGAGATGGATACACTATCGGGGATGCCAAACTTTGACCTCAAACGGTTGATCGACACTGGGTCAACGGTGGAATCTGGGATAACCCAGAAATCATAGGGAGGGAGCCTCTTCCCAAGGGGACCAGGAGCCGAGACCTGGTGCTCCCCCGCAGCGCCACCGACCGTTTCTTTATCGGGATCATCATCAACGATATCTAAAGGGTGGTCGGGATGATTGAAGAACCCAGTCCCGATAGATACATTCCTACTGGATCACCGACGTTGTGAGCTGGGCGGGGAATCATCACTGTCAGAACTCCTCCTGGCCCGCTTCCCTAGACTAAGACTGACGACCTCCTCACCGTCGAATATGGAATCATTTGAATCACGACTGTTTTTTGACATTATAGAAGACGAAGAATGAAGAAAGAATAAAAGACGAAGAATGAAGAAAGAAGCAAGCTTGGAGGAAAAACTGTGGAAATATTTCTCAACAAAAGGTTTTTTTAGCTCGAGAAGATGTGAGGAAGATGAGGAGGAAAACAGACATATATACAGGCAGGAGGGCAACAGCTCAAGTTACCAGGATACTCCTTTGGTAACGGTAAAAAATCGACTCGGTAACGTAACCAGATGAAACTCGAAAGCGGGCTAATCATCTCATGCCACATCATTTACGCAGTTAAGAGGAAGATCTCCCCAAGATCCTGGTAACGGTAAAAAATCTCAAGGACTGCCGTAACGTGATCAGATTAATTCAAAGATAAAACTCTGACTTCCAGCAGCTTACGGAACGAGTGCAGAAAAGAAGACATTCGACGGTAAATTCGGCGGTCACCACAACCGTCGTTTTGACCGCCGTTTCATAGCAGTAGGTTCCAGAAGTTCGGCGATCACACTATGACAACCGTTTCAACCGCCGTTTTAGTCCAGAAGAACACCAGTAATTCGGCGGTCAGTTAGGCGGTCACCCCAACCGCCGATCCAACTGCCGATCGACCAGCGAGAGTCCAATTCTGGCAAATTTTCAGGGGCAGTTTCATCCTTTCACCATCATTTCCAGCCCTAACCTCCCAATACTATAAATTCACCTCTCCTCCTTTTCTCTTGAGAATTCTTATTCCCCAAAAACTTCATCTTCTTCATCCATTAAGAGAGAGAGAGAAGCTTTCAAGCTTCCATGGAGGTTTTCCTCCGTGGAAAGCTCACCACCTCCATTTCTAACCATCACCCACCACATTTGTGAGTAGATTGCAGGAGATTAGGAGTGGTCCTTGACCAAATTCGAACCAAACATCATCAATGGAGTCTAGCACATTTTGGAGGGGCTCTCCACTTGGGTTTTTCTCCTTTTAACTCAATTTCTTGTGTTTCTTGTTTTCCATATGTGTAACCCCCACTTGGGAATATTTGTAAACCTAATTTGTGCTCAATATAATATGTGGTTGTTTTTATATCTAATATGTGTTTTGATTCATTCTTGATTTTATTGAATATATCTCTATCTTGAAATGCTTGTGTATGGAGATTGGAAATTAATATGTGTTCATGAATGGGATTAGGAGTAGATTAATGTAATTGTAGGAGTAGTTGTAATCAAATGTCTCATTTGTGTGTGTATGTTGATGGAATGTCGAATTGCATTTGTATGGATGGGTTTGAGTGAATTAGAGTTAGGATTGTGCTTTAGGAGGGCCATCCGGGCATAGTCTTGGCTAATTAGCTAGGATGAATGAATGAACTTGTTAATTGCCATATTTAAAGAGGTTTGGTTCATTGTTTTTGTTATACATTGGTCTTTAGTTATTCCTCACGCTAGGGGCTCTAGGTGAGTTATGATTAGAGATGCAATAATTGGGAATTCGGCTATTTCTTGCGCTAGGGGCTCTAGGCAAGTTATGGTTGGAGGAACAATTACTCTTCCCACATTCATTAGACTTAACGTTGCCATTTTACATTACCATGTTAGTATTGGGGCTCAATCTAGCATTGGTTTGTAGAATTGGTTCACATATGTTGGTTGCGGTTTCGTGTTTGAGAGGCTCTCGGCACACTCTTCAACCGTTAGCTCTATGAATGGGTATAAATCGGATTGAGGCAATAACGAACCCTTAACTTAAATTGGATGTGCTTAATGTCTAACAACCCACTTGTGTGCACTTATGTTTGGTGGATTTGTAAACCCTTGTGTGACCACTTTCATGCATCTCTCCTATCCACCCTTTTGTTATTTCTCACTTAATCAACATTCTCACCCCTCCACATTCTCTTGTTTATTTCTACATTTGCATATTTTCATTTTCATTTTCATGCACACACACACAACATCCTGCACACACCATTCTCACCTCATTCACATTCTATTTACATTGCTTTCTCTAAACTCTAAAACTTGAAACGGTTAACAACACATCTCTGCGGAACGATACCCTTGCTTGCACGCTGTACTAGTTTTATTTCTATATATGTCTTTTGACTCGTGCATTATAGCGAGGTTGATTTTATAAATTCTTGACGATGTTTTCAACGACACAAAAATCCACTCGTCAGGTTACCTACCCGTGCATTGACTCTTTTGCACCCATTTTCACTTTTCCTTGCATTTCTTGAATTCCCGTGCCCTGATTGGAGTCCCTGCACATGAAATTTTGATTATGGACTATACTTGCCTTATTCTTACATAAAAAATCTAATTACTCTAATTCAAACATTTCAAATTCAATAAAAAACACTCAAGGATTTCACAAGAGATTTTCTCTAGACTACGAACCACCTATACCCTTAAATTGCTCATGAGGATACTTCACAATCTAGGTGACTCACAATGCATGAGAAAATAACTTGTGACATCCAACACTACTGAATCAGTTTAAAGTATGTGAGGTGGGAATTGAGTCAACCACGGGTGGTTTGACTGAGTTAGGGGATCCGTGTTAGGATTATGCTCAATAGCAAGAGTGTAATATTGTAATTGACAATCTTTTCATATAAATAAAGTGATTTCTGATTCTGCAAAATCTTATAGCATTTATAATTATAATTGTTAAGGTAAATAATCATAAGGTCAAAAGACTATGAGATATGAAGAATTGTTTGTACATCCGGATATGTATGAGGTAGACACAATTCTTTAGTTAGTCTTGAATAACGTTCACAACTTAAGTTAAAGGTTAGGCACCTCTATCTTGATAAAGTTGTAGAATTCTTTTACTAGCATTTGAGTGGGATCAAATGAGTTATGATGAGTCTAAAATCATCGAAAGGTTTTCAATTAAAAGAATCTAGTGCACTGGGTGCATTGAACTGGATCACAATGAAATACTTTATCTAGAACCGTCACTAGATATAAGTCTTTTCATTATCAGGACAATCGGAGAGTCTATCTAAATCTTAAGATAAATGATAGACTTATGGTTGCAAGTGTTATCATTTGAGCTATCAATGAGTACGATTATATAGCATAGTCTATCCTCGATAGTTTGGTGGTATTCATTTGTTAATCGATAGATGACTTCATTTATAGATATGGACATCGTGGCTCCATTTATTAAATGACAGTATAATATCATCATATGGATGTTTTGAGGTATTGGATATTAAATCTCAACGTTGAGTTTTCAATAATGATTATTGAAGACATGGCTTCTGGACAAGTCAAAATATCCAAGTTCAAAATGTGGTCATATGAGGAAATATGGTAACTTGGAGAGCTATAGGCGGTCTATGAGCTCTTGGCGATTACTGATATTATTCACGAGGATACACCATCTCCTATAAGATTGTCTAGGGTATGAATGAGAAACATCTCCTTATTCTATCTTTATTTAAGAGTTCAATTTTAGCTCTTTAGTGGAATGAGTTAAAATTAATAGATCGGACCTAAGTGAATCATTTGTTGATTGTGATTAGGTTATGTCTATTGAAGCTTAATTTTAGATTGCCCGCCAAGATTCACAATCCACACGTACTTGCATGGATCACTTGATATATTCTACCAGACCAATTTATGGGTCTATCTAGAATTGCATTTAATATATTAAGAATATAATATGTCTATTATTTATTTAATGGGATGCACTATTATATTAATATATTAAAAGGAGACATGTAGGCTTGTTTCTTTTAGTAAGAATAAGTCTGGTTCACATGTGGGCTTTTATTTAAAGTCTAATGGATTAAATAAAATAAGAAAAATAATATTGGGCCCATATATACATGGTGTGGGCGGCAAGGCTAAATAAAATAGCCCAAGATATTATTTTATTTTATTGTTTTGATTAAATGGGAATTAATTAATTATTTAATTAATTAATAGTTTAAATCAAAATCTTTTCCTGATCAGTAAATTAAATACTATGTGTTATATTAGGGTTGGAATTCTTTTAAGTGATAGGAGTCCTAATGTGGTAAGGATTAAGTCCACATACACTCCTTATTATACAAAGAATTCTGCCACCACTAGTCCTACAAGGGTTAGGATTCTTGAATTGATAGGAATTAGGGAAAAGGATAATTCCTTTTCAAGTAAGGAAATTAACCAACCCTACTTGGTGAAGGAAAAAATTTGGCCAACCCTACTTGGTGAAGGAAAAAATTCGGCCAACCTATAAATATAAGGTTATGAATTTTCGGCCACGAAGAAGCAAAATAGAGAGAGATTTTTGTTTGTTTTGAAAATAAAAATCCTACTCTATACACATAGATTTTCGGCCAAGAGAGAAAAAGAAAATAAGTTCTCATTCGATAGTGCACTTACAAGCCTTTAACATCAAAAGGTTTTGTGCACACTTTCGATTTAGGGTTACGCGAGTTTCAATCATATTGATTGTGAATTCAAAAGTGACGGGAACTATTTTTTTAGGCTCTTGGTGTTTTACTATTGAAGATCGAGATCAGAAATTCCATACATCCATTCGAAGGTAAGCAATTCAAAGAAAAAGGGAGACCACGCTCCTAGGTGATTCACGTACGTGCTAGGATTGAAGATCTTGCGGATTACCATCGACGTAAGTCCATCGGATCACGCGACAAGAGGTATTTTACTCTAACCGTATATTTGAGTTTAATTAATTAAAGGGTTAAGGTTCAAATCTTTAGAAAAATTTTAAACTATACGAAAATTATTTTTTCGCCTTCTGCTGCGGTTTTAAGCAATTTTTCCCTACATATCACTTGTCTAAGGAACAGTGTCCTAAGACACCTCAAGAAGTTGAGGATATGAGACGTGTTTCCTATGCGTCAGTAGTAGGTAGTCTCACGTATGCTATGTTATGCACAAGACAGAACATCTGCTTCGTAGTAGGAGTAGGCAGCAGATAGCAGTTCAACCCAGGATTGGATCATTGGGTTGCTGTCAAGACTATTCTCAAGTATCTTCGAAGGACTAGAAACTATATGCTAGTGTATTCTGGATAGGATTTGATCCCGTTAGGATACATGGATTCTGATTTTCTGTAAGACAAGGATTCTAGGAAATCCACGTCTGGATCAGTATTCACCCTTGGTGGTAGAGCCATTGTGTGGAGGAGTATTAAGCAATCTTGTATTGCTGACTCCACCATGGAAGCCGAATATGTAGCAGTTTATGAAGCTGCTAAAGAGGCTGTTTGGCTCCGTAAGTTCTTGAGTGATCTGGAAGTTTTTCCAGATCTGGATAAACCCATCACACTTTATTGTGTTAACAGTGGTGCTGTGGCTAACTCCAAAGGACCAAGAAGCCACAAGAGAGGGAAGCATATGGAGAAGAAATATCATCTCATCAGAGAGATAGTGCAGAGATGAGATGTGACCATGACCAAGATAGCGTCACAGGACAATCATGCTGATCCATTTACAAAGACCTTACCTGCTAAAGTGTTTACGGGGTTGCCTAGAGGGTCTAGGTTTACAAGACATGTCTCACATGCATTAGTGCAAGTGGGAGATTGTTGGGGTTTTTGCCCTAAAGTTTGTAATTTGTAAATGTGAATTGAACATAAATAAAAGAAGTAGTTTATTCATTCAAATTGTCTCATACATTTATATCTAACATGTGCACTTAACATCCAAGATTGCCGGATGTAATTTCAAACTGAGTATATGAGTGTCATATACAGATGGATTCATTTTGAAACGAGTAATCTAAAGAATCCGTAGATAGCAAATAAAGCTGGGTACTTTATTTGTGGTTAATCTACAGTTATGGTCCATTCCGTGACGTACGGTGATCTTATCTTGGATCATTCATATGGTGATATGAGAACATGAGGCTCCTTGTATGATGTGATCATATAGGACTGGGCCACGATCTATATGAATCTCTCAATAAGATCTGTTACATGATAAGATTCATATATATATCGACAAATGATGGCTAAATATGGGTGATCTTAATCCTAAGTGTCTTATCGACCGTTTCAGGTTAGATCGTGGTTTTTGATATACCATGGGTGAGGTCGGAGTTACATTCCCAGTTAATATGCTTCGTATGTTGGAATAACGGTTTGGCTTGTGGCCGGGAAGGTTTGTACACAATAGTGGAATCCACTCCTTCTTGCGAGAAGCAGATAGTAATTCCCTCAAGGGTTGATTCGGGGCTTGAACAATATGAGCGCTCTTCTGATTCCGTGAGGAATGTAAGATTTACTGTTCATTAGAGAATCAATGGTATTTAATGGAAAAGATGTAATTAGAGAGGTATAACGGACATTATAACCCATCTCTAACTATGAACTACTTGTGGAGGATTATACCATATGTAATAGCTATATCGATGGACACCGAAAGTTATTGGTTTGTGTAAAAACATTTACAGTTGAGAGAATGCAGCTTCAGGTTTTTAGTGGAACAACACCGAAGTTATAAATCATGAAATATTAATTAAAGAGTTTAATTAATTATTTCTAAGGATTATTGGAGCTCAAAATACTGTGGGTCCATTGGGTCTCATTGCTAGCCCGATTGATTAAGGTAACAAGGGTCACAGTTAATTAATTGGATTGTCCAATTAATTGTGTTACGAAAGTGACACATGTCTATTCGGGAATTAATTGAATAATGAGATTATTTAATTAATGAATATTAATGATTATGTTAATTAAATAATTAGATTATTTAATTGTGTAATTAATCATTAAATGGAGGGTGTTGATTGATATTTAATTTTGAATGAAGATAAGATAATTTGATTATTTTATTTCCATTAAATTAAATATTTAAATTTGAATTTAAAAGAGTTTGAATTCAAATCAAATCAAATAAATTAATATTAATTAAAGATATCAGATATCTAAAAAGATTTGAATTTGAATTTAAAAGAGTTTGAATTTAAAAGAGTTTGAATTTAAATCAAATCAAATAAATTAATATTAATTAATATCTTTAAAGATATCATACTCTTAAAAGATTTGATTTAATGAGTTTTATTAAAAAATGTATATATGATATATGTTTTTGGAAACAAACAACACAGTATACGTTCATAATTGAGAGTCAATTTTTGAGCGTATGGAACCAAAGAAGAGAAAAGAAAAAAAAAACCTAGAAAGTGTTCTAGGTATTTTTCAGCCAAAAAAAAAATTCTTCTTTTCTTCATCCTCCTTGTTCCTTAGTACCGTGACGCGCCCACACGCAGTTACCAATCCCGGGAGATAGCTAGGAAGATCTTGTGGTTCAAATCAGGAAGCAGATCGAAAAGAAGAAGGGGCCTACAAACGTTAGTATTAAATAGTTTCATATCTTTCTTATTGTTTTCGATTATTACTGTACAATTGGTTTAATTGATTATTGCATTGAAATTTAAAAAACCTCATTCCGCTGCGCAATCCAAAATCTGGAACCTACACGAGAATGTTACTCTGATCTCACCCATGGTATGTAAAAAGCCATAATCCAACCTGAAGGAGTCAGTAAGACACTTAGGATTAAGATCACCCATATACAGCCATTATTTGTCGATATATATGAATCTTTTTATTTAACGGATATTGGTGAGAGATTCATATAGATCGTGGCCATTTCTATATGATTTCATCATACAAGGTGCCTCTATTCCAACATCACTACATAAGTAGTCTAGGATAAGACCACCTTACATTACTGAATGGACCGCTGCTGTAGATTAACCACAAACAAAGTACCTAGCTTTATATGCTCTCTACAAACTTTTTAGATTGCACGTCTCAAACTAAATCCATCTGTATATGACACTCATATACTCAGTTTGAGATTATATCCAACAATCTTGGATGTTTTACACATATGATATAAGCATACGGATATTAACAAATCAATATTTACAAAATGAATATTCCCTTATTATGTTTTTATAACATTTACATATTACAAGCTTTATGGCATAAATCCCAACACGTGGATGATTATGTGAGAAAATCAAAATAGGATGTACTTATATGGTTTCTAAAAGTGGGTCTGAAATGATGATGTCAGCTAAGCTGGAAAGAATCGCTACCCGACATTCGCGGTTGAAGAACCGCGGAACCTGATGCTCACGATGTAGGGAAAGACGCGTGCACACATCGGAAGCGAGACTAAAATAGTTTTAGTATATTTAAAAAAATTCCTTTAAAGAAGAAGACCATAACCCTTTGATTAATTGATATATAGAAAGTATATCGTACCTTCGTAGCGTGAACCCGATTTGAAGTTGCGTCAGTTATATTCCGCAAGAACTTCCAATCCAATCATGAATGTGAATCACCTAGGAGCGTGGTCTCCCTTTCTTTGAATTGTGTACCTAAGGATGGATAACAAAAAAAAAACTTTTTCTTTTTCGTTAGTCACAAAAACTTCCAAGAGATAACAAAGAACGTTCCAGTCACTTTTGAATTCTCAATCTCTTGATGGAAATTCGCGTGAACATAATTCGAAATTATGCACAAAAAACTTTTGATGTAAAAGCTATTAGTGCACTATCGAAACAAAAAACGTTCTCTTCTCTCTTTTCCTTTTGGCCGAATTCTCACACTAGTCTAAGAGATGGATTCTATTTTTCAAGCTTAAAGAAAAATAACTCTCAAGCAAGTCTTAGGGTTTTGGCCGAATTTTACTTTATGTTATATATAGTGGCCGAAATTCTTGCCCTAAACTATTTAGGGTTGGCCGAAAATCCCTTTCCTTTTATTTTAGGGTTGGCCGAATTCCTTGATAGTCTTTTAGGTAGTGACCGAAATCCTCTACCAAAAAGGATTTGTATTTCCATAAAAGACTCCTATCAATCTTTTTGAATTCAAACCCTAATCCAACTCTTCAGTGTATTTGTGACTGTATCAAAAGCTTCCTAATTTGACTAGATAAATAAATTCCTTTTTATTTATCTACTTGCCAAAAAAAGTCTTTAATATTTATTATACTACTAACAATAGTATAATACTAAGAAACATATTTCCTAGTCAGAAAAAGATTTTGATTCTTAATTAAACAATTAATCAATCAATTAATTAATTTCCATTTAATTAAATAATAAAATAAAAAACAATATAATAGGCTATTATATTTAGCCTTGCCGCCCAAGTCCCTATATGGACATATATATTGTCTTTCCTATTTTATTAAATCCATTGGACCTTAATAAAAGGCCCACATGTGAACTAGACACATTCTTACTAAAAGAAACAAGTCCACATGCCTTAATACAATTCTAGATGGACCCATAATTAGTCCGGTAGAATATATCAAGTGATCCATGCAAGTCCATGTGGATTGAGGATCATGGCGGGTTATCTAAATTTAAGCTCTAATAGACATAACCTAATCACAATCAACAAATGATTCACTTAGGTCCGATCTATTAATTTTAGTTCATTCAACTAAAGAACTAAAATTGAACTCTTAAATAAAGATAGAATAAGTATATGTTTCTCATTCATATCCTAGACAATCTTATTGGAGATAATGTATCCTCGTGAATAATATCAGTAATCGCCAAGAGCTGATAGACTGCCTATAGCTCTCCTAGTTACCATATTTGCTCATATGACCACGTTTTGAACTTGGATATTTTGACTTGTCCATAAGCCATATTTCAATAGACACTATTGAAAACTCAACATTAAGATTTAATATCCAATACCTCAATGCATCCATATGATAATATTAAACTCTCATTTAATAAATGGAGCCACGATATCCATTTCTATAAATGAAGTCCTCTATCGATTAACAAATTAATACCACCAAACTATCGATGATAGACTATGCTATATAATCGTACTCATTGATAACACTTGCAACTATAAGTCCATCATTTATCTCAAGATTAAGATAGATCCTCTGATTGTCCTCATAATGAAAAATTTTATCCACTAACGGTATTTAGATAAAGTATTTCTTTGTGATCATGTTCAATGCACCTAGTGTACTAGATTCTTTTACTCAAAACCTCTGTAAGTGCCTCACTTTATGATTGGCTTATTTCGTTGACAAAATCACAATTGGGGTTAATCATTGTAAAAGGGTAGATTAGGAATTGAAGATCTTCCATTTGACTCCAAGTGCTTCAAGGAAGGTAGATTACTTGACTTTAATTTTACTTGAAGGGATATAGTTGCACACACTCACCTGCATGCATTATATTCTTGTTTACATACAATTGAATGATGCATTGTATGTCACTTTTCACACTCCACACTTGCACATATTGCACATCATTTTGTGTGTTTAGTCTGCTTAGAAAATAGGGTTTCTTCTATTTCCGCGGCCTAGACCGCTTGGCAAGCACTGCCTGAATCGTGACATACAGAGCGGTAATCATCAGTCGGCTCATGCTGCCTGGACCGCGTCCTGTACACATGTAAGCCCAGCGGTCTGTGAAACGGTAAAATTCAGTAGGCCCCTGCTGCCTAGACCGCGGCCTATGCATTGCACGCACAGCGGTCCCAACCGCGATGTTGTCCAATAGGCACACTGCTGCGTGTACCGCGGTCTGGACAACTTGCCCGAGCCGCGGTACGCACAGCGATAATGACGGGAATTTGTTACTGTTTTCAAAACGGTGTCATTTCCTCTAGGGCTTGATATATATATGCCCTTTCCTCTTCCTTGCCTCTTTAGAGCTTCAGAACTTATTCTCTTTCATTCCTTTTAGAGCTCAAGAGTGTCTTGCAAAAAAAGGTAGCAAGAAATCATTTTTATTGTGTAAAACCCAATCACCCATCATTCATTCATGGTTCTATCATCATTTAGCTTTATCTAGGATGTTTCTAAGCATGGGTCTACATCAACATAGCTTACTTGGTAAGTAGAACACCACTCTCATCCATCTTTGTGTTCTTGCTTAACAAGAAATCTCTTTTATGTTTCTTATGCATCTAGTTTATAATTTTTTATTATAAATAGAGATTTTCGTTGATGTTTGGGTTGTTGTATTGTGATAGCTATTGCATCTAGGAATGCTTTGATTTCATATAGCTAGGTTATATGTGTGTCATATAGCAACATGATATCTAAGAATGTTTCAAGCACTCATACATGACTAGATAAGCATTAAATGTGTTGACCTTGCATTTTGTGCATTTAGAATATCATCATATTCACTTTAGGTTTCTTATCTCTTCATTTAAGAGTTAAGTCTTGTATTTGCCTTGGGTAGTATACAAGCAAGAGCCTAAAATCACTATTAAAGGCCTGCGGGTAGCAAGAACGGATTAGTAACCGATTAGGTGTGATGTGGTCAACCTAGGTTGTAATCGTTTCTGCAAATAGTGGATTTGAGGGTTCGATTGGCGATTAGGCCCGTGAGTTTTTACCCAGTTGGAGGGTTTCTCACGTAAATCATATCATAGTGTTATTTTGTTTATTCCGCATTTTATTATGGCTATGATTGATTGTGTTAAAGATTAGGGGTTTTGTTGTTTAATTTTGATTAATCAAAAAGATGGCATTTAATTTAACTAAAACCTATTCACCCCCCCTCTAGGTTAGTTTTATCACTCTTAGTGTATTTTCAGTTGGTATCAGAGCGGGTTCCTTAACATAATTACGAGATCCGTTGCTCTCTAAGAGTGTTTTGCATTAGATTTTTTTTTTGGTTAGTGTGTCTTGCTTGTTTTCCTTTTTTCTTTTTGTTGATTGATTGCATTCATCTCATTTTCCCTTAAACACCATGAGTGGAACGCATATGAGCGAGAGGGAGCATCGAGTTCAAGACCTCCACTTCTGACGGGGGTTAATTACTCATCATGGAAAGGAAAAATGGAATCCTACCTATGCCAAATTGACGATCGAGTTTGGATGGTGATTGAGGATGGTTACACATCACCTACCAAGACTCTCGAAGATGAAAGCATTATGCCCAAGCCTAAGTCTGAATGGGATACTAAAGACTTTGAAGCCTCCAAATGGAACAACAAGGCCATGCATGCAATCTTGTGTGCGGTGGATGAGAATCAACACAAGCTAATCCAAACCACAAGGAATGCACATGAAGCATGGACAATATTGGAGATGGCACATGAAGGAACCGATGTAGTGAAAGATTCCAAACTACAAGTTCTTCAAACTCAATTTGAGTCCTTGAAGATGGAAGATCACGAGTGCTTCAATGACTTCCAAGTGAAGCTAATGGATATCGTTAACCAAAGTCATCAATTAGGCGATCCATATACGGATAAAAGGATAAACCAAAAGATTATGAGGTCTCTCCCTGAGCGATTTGATGCAAAGGTGACCGCTATTGAGGAGAATAACGAATATAAGAAGATGAAGCCAAGTGAGATAATTGGCAAGTTGTTGGCCTTTGAGTCAAGAAGAGTCCCTACTTCAACAACACCTCAAAAGAAGCAAAAGAGCATTGCATTGAAGACCTCCAAGGAAGAAAGAGAGGAAGAAGATTAAGATGAAGAAATGGCTCTTATGGTGAAGAGGTTCAAGCAATTCATGAAGTTTGAGAAGAAGGGGATGTGCTCCAAGGGAAAATTTGTGAAGAAGAAGACTCATTTTAAAAAGGTTGAGAAAAGTGAAGAGAAGGACTCCAAGAAGAGTATTCAATGCTATGAGTGTAGTGGGTATGGTCACATTGCCCCCGAATGTGCCAACCTAAAGAAGAAGAAGAAAGGAAAGGCGATGGCGGCTACTTGGAGTGATAGTGAAGACTTAGAGGAGGAAGAAAAATCTTCGGATGATGAAGACCAAGTTACAAACTTTATTGCTTTCTCATCATCTCATAATAGCAAAGAAGTTATCAGTGACCAAGAAGAGAAGAATGACAAGCTAGAAGAAGAAGATGATGACTCAAGTAATGTGAGTACTTCATCCAAGTCCAAGCATGAATTCGATAAGGAGATGGACTATGAAGACTTCATGGAATACTTCAAAAGTTCTAGAGCTAAGAAAAAAAAAGAGATTCAAGAGTTGAAAAGGAAGAACATTGAAGTAACCTCCAAGATGATTCACTTAAGTGAAGAAGTGAAAAGAACAAGAGAAAGGGAAGAGAGCTTGAAGTTGGAACTTGTTGTGGTCAAGAAAAGTGAAGAATGCTTAAGGAAGGAGCTTGAAGAGGCAAAATGAGTAATTGCCAAGATGACCTCGGGAACCGAGAAGCTTGACAAGATGCTATCAACTGGAAAAAGCCCCAGTGATAAGAGGGGTTTGGGATATGAGGAAGATGTGAATACTACATCCTTGAAAAAGACTACCTTTATCAAGAGTCAAGAAGTTGAAGAAGTCAAAGTCCCACAACAAGTTACAAGAAGGATTGAAATTGGAGAATCCTCAAAACATGCTCAAGCCAAGATTCCAACAAGGGCTCAACCACAACAAGTTAGAGCATTTCAATCAAGACCTACACATGAAAGGATCCCTCCTCCACGATCAAGGATCATGTATGATCAACAAGGAAGACATGCTACTTTGGCTCAACCACAAAGGAGAGAGTTTGTTCAACATCAAAGGACTACTCAAAGGAGAAGGAAACCTCAAATGGTTGCACAAGGCTATGGTATGAATTCCTACTTTACTCATACTTGTCATTATTGTGGTATTGAAGGCCATATAAGGCCTAACTGCTTTAAGTATATCAAATTGTGTAGATTTGAAAACATGATTGAGAAGAATATGCTTAGAAGAGCCAAAAAGCATGCACCTAGGGAACTTAGAGCAAATGAACCAAAGGCTCCTAGGATTGATAATGTTGCTCCTAGGTGGACTAGAAAAAATGAATATTTTTGCTATGTGGCTCAAGTGGCTTTGAAAGCCAAGGCCTCCAACACTTGGTATCTTGATAGTGGGTGTTCTAGACACATGACCGGAAACAAGAGTTTCTTTGAGACTCTTGTGATGGAGGATGGTGGATTTGTCACCTTTGGTGATGGTTCACGGAAAAAGGTCATAGGGAAAGGTAATAAATCTATTCACGGTTTTCCCTTCTTGCTCAATGCTCTATATGTAGATGGCTTGCAAGCCAATCTCATTAGTATATCACATTTAAGTGATGAAGGGCTTTCGGTTATGTTTGGCAAAGTTGATTGCTCTATTCTTAAGGAAAATGGGCAAGTGCTTCTAAAAGGCAAGAGATCAAGTGACAATTGTTATTGTCTTGAGTCTAGTAACATCTCTTGCAACTTTTCTAGTTGTGAGCAAGTTGAGTTATGGCATCAAAGATTTGGCCACATGAATTATGGTGCCTTGAAGGTCCTTGAGAGGTTGAATGTTGTGAGAGGCCTTTGGGAAGAGGTTTGAGGGAGTCTGTGGACCTTGTCAACAAGGGAAGCAAACTAAAAGCGTGCACAAGAAAGGAAAATTCCTGTGTACCAATGAGCCATTGGAACTCCTTCATATGGATCTCATGGGCCCCATGCAAACCGAGAGTCTAGGTGGTAAAAGGTATATCCTTGTAGTGGTTGATGACTTCTCTAGGTTCATATGGACTTACTTCCTTAGAGAGAAGTCCGAAGCTTTTGAGAAATTCAAAATGCTATGTGTCAAAATTCAAAATGAGAAAAATTCTCACATTAGGAGCATTAAGAGAATTAGAAGTGATCATGGGAAAGAATTTGAGAATAGTAGCTTTGAGAGTTTCTGTAATGGTCTAGGTATTTCCCATGAATTCTCGGCTCCTAGAACTCCCAAACAAAATGGAGTTGTGGAAAGGAAGAATAGAGTTTTACAAGAGATGGCTCGGGTGATGTTGCTTAGCAACAAGGTTCCTAGGAATTTATGGGCCGAAGCCGTCAATACGGCTTGTTATATAGGGAATAGAGTTTTCCTTAGACCCGGGACCAAACAAACATCCTATGAGTTATGGAAGGGAAGAAAACCCAATGTTAGCTATTTCCATATCTTTGGTAGTAAGTGCTATATTCTTAATGACCGTGATCAACTTGGCAAGTTTGATGCCAAGAGTGATGAGGGTATTTTCATTGGATATGCACTCAATAGCAAGGCCTATAGAGTTTTCAATCTAAAAACTCGAAGTGTCATGGAATCATTAAATGTGGTCATTGATGATTGTAGGCCCAAAAATGTTGATCATGAGGAGGATGTTTGTGAGAATGGTAACCTTCCTTTGAAGGAGTGTGGTGAGACTTCAAGTGATGTGAAGTCAAGTCTTAGTGAAGAGAATGATCAAGCTCTTGATAGAGATCCTTCTTTGGACTCTAAAGAACCCGCTCCATGGGTTAGACATCTCCACAACAAGAATGACATTCTTGGAGATGTGAATGAAGGTGTTAGGACTAGGCGTCAAATAGCTAATCAAATTAGCTATACTTGCTACACCTCTCAAGTTAAACCCAAAAAGGTTGATGAAGCCTTGAATGATAAGTTTTGGATTCTTGCCATGCAAGAAGAGCTAAACCAATTTGAAAGAAATGAGGTTTGGACTCTAGTTCCTAGACCCAAGGACACTAATGTCATAGGCACCAAATGGGTGTATAGGAACAAGTCGGATGAGGATGGCAACATTGTGCGCAACAAAGCTAGGCTTGTGGCACAAGGGTACTCTCAAATTGAGGGTATTGACTTTGAGGAGACTTTTGTTCCCGTTGCCTGTCTTGAGTCTATAAGGCTTCTCTTGTCCATTTCTTGTGTGTATAAGTTCAAACTACATCAAATGGATGTTAAGAGTGCATTCCTCAATGGCTTATTGCATGAGGAAGTGTTTGTTGAACAACCCAAGGGGTTTGTGGATCCACACCACCCTAATCATGTCTATCACCTTAAAAAGGCACTTTATGGGTTGAAACAAGCAACAAGGGCTTGGTATGAGCGCCTCACTCTTTATCTTGTTGACAATGGCTACTCAAGAGGTAGTGTTGACAAGACTTTGTTCATCAAGTGCAACAAAGATGAGCTCTTCATAGCTCAAATTTATGTTGATGATATTGTTTTTGGTTCCACCAACGAGTCAAAAGTGAGACAATTTGTTGATGTCATGTCTCTTGAATTTGAAATGAGCATGGTTGGTGAACTAAATTACTTCCTAGGCTTGCAAATTAAGCAAATGCATGATGGGATTTTCATATCCCAAGCTAAGTATGCCAAAAGCGTAGTGAAGAAGTTTGGTCTTGACAATGCCAAACATTGTGACACACCCATGAGTACCACTTTGAAGCTAAGCAAGGATGCTAGTGGTAAAAGTGTTGATCAAAGCTTGTATCGTGGCATGATAGGTAGTTTGCTATACTTGACCGCAAGTAGGCCCGATATCTCCTTTAGTGTGGGTGTTTGTGCTAAGTACCAAGCCAATCCCAAAGAATCTCACCTTGTTACGGTGAAGAGGATCATTCGATTTGTGAATGGTAGCTCCAATCATGGGATATGGTACTCCTTTGACACTAATCC
Organism: Dipteronia sinensis; assembly: GCA_033220585.1. Lineage (NCBI taxonomy): Eukaryota > Viridiplantae > Streptophyta > Magnoliopsida > Sapindales > Sapindaceae > Dipteronia > Dipteronia sinensis. The sequence continues at coordinate 49,660,223 of CM065640.1, forward strand.
AAATCTTGTTGGATTTAGTGATGCCGATTAGGCGGGGAATTGTGATGATAGGAAGAGTACATCGGGTGGTTGTTTTTTTCTAGGCAACAACTTGGTGTCTTGGTTTTGCAAGAAGCAAAACTCAATTTCCTTATCCACGGCCGAGGCGGAATATATAGCCGCTGGTAGTGCTTGTACCCAATTGTTGTGGATGAAGCAAATGCTAGCCGACTATGGCTTAGAACAAGGCACTCTCACTTTGTTTTGTGACAACATGAGTGCCATAAACATTTCTAAGAATCCCGTCCAACATTCTAGGACTAAGCACATTGACATTAGACATCATTTCATTAGAGAGCTAGTTGAGAGCAAAACTATTGCATTGGAGCATGTGGGAACTACTGACCAACTAGCGGACTTATTTACAAAGCCCTTAGACACCATTAGGTTTGGCAACCTTAGTAAGTCTATTGGGATTTGTCTTTTGGCTTGAAATGGTATGTCTTGACCCCATATGGGGAGCTCAAGCAAAGAGAGCAAATTGGCATGAAAGTGCATTGTGCTACATTGATATATTTTATGCTCCTTCATTAATTGATTGAGATGATCGGTTGTGCATATGATTTTTTTTTTTTAATAAGTGTGAAAATTGCTTTTCTTGCAATCCATGTTATATTTATGTTCAAACATGCATTTTTGGACTAGGAGATTTACTTTGGAAGTACAATTTGAATGACCTATAATTGATCTCCATGACATGATGTTTTTATTAATGACATGCTTTAAGTTGATATGCATGAAGACATATTCTTTATTGCTTAAACATGAATGCAAAACTGTATGCATAAGCAAATGAGAAGACTAAACTAAATAAGGACCATATGTCTATTCAATAAATAAGGATGTCTCATCCAAATTTAGTCTTTTCTCTCTCTTTATTCGCTAAACAAGGCTACTATCATACGGGTATCTTACCCGAAAAAATCAAATAGGGTGCAAAAAGTCGCTCATGTCTTGTTTCGTTTATAAAGTTTGATATAGTTGCTCCTTAAACTGACTTTCGTATAAACAATTTATATCTTTGCTTGAAATCATGACAAAGGGTGAAAATTGGTTTGAATTCTTTTGGAAACCTTTGTTTGCTTTGCCAAATACCATTGTTTTTGAACTTGGATGCAACATGTCTTGCTTGCAAAGCATCGTATCACACATTTTCATCAAATAAAATTCCTTGATTCTCTCTCACTTAATTAAGTTGCATAAAGTTGCTTATATGAACTTTCAAATGTTGTGTGCTATAAGCTCTCCTTGCCAAAAGCTTGCCCATTGAGGGGGACTCCCTTTGCCTATCTCTTGACAAAAAGGGGGAGTAGAGTTGTGAGCTTTAGTGATCTAGCAGTATCTTGTTTAGAGGGAGTTGAGAGCTATCTTGTAGGGGGAGTATTGCATTGCATAGCATGATTACATTATTTGATTGTATTTTGTTAAGGTTATTGCAAATGTTGTTGTTTGTAGTTGGTTATGGTTATTGAAAGCACCTCACACACACTTGATCTTGGAAGGTATCCTTGTTTGTTTTGTTGATTGTGTGTAGGTTGGATGGTTCTACAAGCTTTGGATTGACTTGAAGATGTTCAAGACTTAGACTATAGGCTTTATTGTAATGTAGAAACTGTTGTTGACCAATTTGTTGTTTTTGTGAGGTTGCTTTGTGAGTGGTGGTTTTGTCACGAAATAGCCAAAGGGGGAGATTGTAAGTACCTCACTTTATGATTGGCTTATTTCGTTGACAAAATCACAATTGGGGTTAATCATTGTAAAAGGGTAGATTAGGAATTGAAGATCTTCCATTTGACTCCAAGTGCTTCAAGGAAGGTAGATTACTTGACTTTAATTTTTCTTGAAGGGATATAGTTGCACACACTCACCTGCATGCATTATATTCTTGTTCACATACAATTGAATGATGCATCGTATGTCACTTTTCACACTCCACACTTGCACATATTGCACATCACTTTGTGTGTTGAGTCTGCTTAGAAAATAGGGTTTCTTCTATTTCTGCGGCCTGGACCGCTTGGCAAGCACTGCCTGAACCACGACATATAGAGCGGTAATCATCAGTCGGCTTATGCTGCCTAGACCGCGTCCTGTACACATGTAAGCCCAGCGGTCTGTGAAACGGTAAAATTCAGTAGGCCCCTGCTGCCTAGACCGCGGCCTGTGCATTGCACGCACAGCGGTCCCAACCGCGATGTTGTCCAGTAGGCACACTGCTGCGTGTACCACGGTCTGGACAACTTGCCCGAGCCGCGGTACGCACAGCGGTAATGACGGGATTTTGTTACTGTTTTCAAAACGGTGTCATTTCGTCTAGGGCTTGATATATTTATGCCCTTTCCTTTTCCTTGCCTCTTTAGAGCTTCAGAACTTATTCTCTTTCATTCCTTTTAGATCTCAAGAGTGTCTTGCAAGAAAAGGTAGCAAGAAATCATTTTTATTGTGTAAAACCCAATCACCCATCATTCATTCATGGTTCTATCATCATCTAGCTTCATCTAGGATGTTTCTAAGCATGGGTCTACATCAACATAGCTTACTTGGTAAGTAGAACACCACTCTCATCCATCTTTGTGTTCTTGCTTAACAAGAAATCTCTTTTATGTTTCTTATGCATCTAGTTTATAATTTTTATTATAAATAGAGATTTTCGTTGATGTTTGGGTTGTTGTATTGTGATAGCTATTGCATCTAGGAATGCTTTGATTTCATATAGCTAGGTTATATGTGTGTCATATAGCAACATGATATCTAGGAATGTTTCAAGCACTCATACATGACTAGAAAAGCATTAAATGTGTTGACCTTGCATTTTGTGCATTAAGAATATCATCATATTCACTTTAGGTTTCTTATCTCTTCATTTAAGAGTTAAGTCTTGTATTTGCCTTGGGTAGTATACAAGCAAGAGCCTAAAATCACTATTAAAGGCCTGCGGGTAGCAAGAACGGATTAGTAACCGATTAGGTGTGATGTGGTCAACCTAGGTTGTACTCGTTTATGCAAATAGTGGATTTGAGGGTTCGATTGGCGATTAGGCCCGTGAGTTTTTACCCAGTTGGAGGGTTTCTCACGTAAATCATATCATAGTGTTATTTTGTTTATTCCGCATTTTATTATGGCTATGATTGATTGTGTTAAAGATTAGGGGTTTTGTTGTTTAATTTTGATTAATCAAAAAGATGGCATTTAATTTAACTAAAACCTATTCACCCCCCCCCCCCCCCCCCCCCCCTTTAGGTTCGTTTTATCACTCTTAGTGTATTTTCAACCTCTTTGATGATTTTAGACTCATCATAACACATTTGATCCTACTCAAATGCTAGCAAAAGAATCTACAACTTTGACAAGATAAAGGTGCCCAACATTTACCTTAAGTTGTGAACATTATTCAAGACTAACTAAAGAATTGTGTCTACCTTATACATATCCAGATGTACGAACAATTCTTCTTTTCTTATAATCTTTTGACCTTATGATTATTTACTTTTATTAATTATAATAATAAAACTATAAATGCTATAAGATTTGTTAAAACAGAAACCACTTTATTAATATGAAAAAATTGTCAAATACAGTATTACACTCTTGCTATTGAGCATAATCCTAACACAAGAGTTTTTGATGATGAAACCGCGGTTGGCTCGCTGTTGAAGAACAGAGACATCTGAGTCTTAAGATTTTCTGGAGTAGATTTCATGGTTAAGATTGCCGTTAAAGACTAGCGAAATCTGGGTCTTGAGATCCTTTAGAAGGTAATTCCACGATTGGAGAGCAGTAAAGTCTGAGCCATGAGATCTTCTAGAGGAAAACTCGTGGCCTAGGCTTAAAGGGAGGTTCGTGGTTGAGGACCCGCGGACCTGAACCGTGAACGTTGAGCTTCTTATCTCAAAATCTTCAATACTTTTCGGTTTTCCCTAATATTTGCTTGATTCTTGGAAACCTGCTTAAATGCCTAAGATAACTTCTAAACACATTAAATACTTGATTTAGCCCGAGAACAACACCAAAGACAAGAAAATGGGGACTCAAATCGAGTATAGAAGAGGATAGATCAAATTCCAAAAATAATATGATTTTGTTTATTAATTGGGTACGTTTATAATTTAAGAGGGTTTTTAAATAAAATGTATTAAACTGAATATATTCATTTCAATAAGGGTACTATTGGCATTAGGATTAGTGTTTATAGTAATATTTTTTAAATTTTTTTTTTAGACATGAGTGTACTTATAAAAGTGGGTGTATTAATTAGTTTTATGGGTGGTAATATGCACACCCTTTGTAATATGTTATGACTTATATGTGACTTGTTTATTGAGAACATGTTTTCATATATTATTATTCTTTTTTAAATACATATATATTATTTTAATTTATGTTTCCTACCTTATCAGTATCCTAGTTTGTATAGATTTACAGTATCCCCATATCGTACCGTGTCATATCTCATATCCATGCAACATGGTTGTTTTTTTAGGTTTAATTGCACTAAAGTACCTTGAATTTTTTCCCTTAAGGCAAAATATAGGTAAGTTTCATAAATTCAACACAAACATACCATGGTTTTGAAGTGAAACCGTTAAAGTTAACGGTTGACCAACTAAATCTATTAAAAGACAAATTTACCCCTACCAAATCATAAAAAAAATATTTTCTATATTTATTTATTACAAAAAAGTAAAATAAATAAATTTATCACCAACATCTTCTTCTTCAACTTTACCAACACCAACCCCTCATCTCCATCACAATCAATCAACACAAATCAAATAAATACAAAAATTAATAATTTTTTTTTCTTGTTTATCATTAACAACATCAATTAAATAATTTTTTTTTTTGGAGATTTGAAACTAGATCTCCATCTTCTTCTTTCTCAACAGAAAAAAAATAAAGAAAAGAAAAATTGAAATCATAAACTTAATTAATTAAAAATATTAAAAAATTAAATATTAGGAATAATAAAATATTAGAAAATAAAAATAAAAATAAAAAAACAGTGCAGATCACTTCGTCTTCATCAAACATCACCCAAATCCAAATTTGTTTCTAATTGTGACTTAAAATTAGGTATTTGATCTACTACAATGAAAACCTTAAAACATTATTGATACAAATCATTGAAGGGATCTAAAACAATCCCTTTTAAATAAACTAAAGCTGAAACCAAATAGAACAAATCATAAACAAACAAACTCAAATCTTCATGATCTGCAAAACTCCAATATCATTTCTACAAAAAAAAAATGATAATTACAGAAAATATCTCCAGAATAGCAGATAGAAATAAAGAGCAAAAAAAAAGTTGCATTTAATCCACCTATTTCTTCTTACCTCTCTTTTACTTCTCCCACCCAAATCATCAAACACCTAATAGGCACCCACACACAAATCTTTCAAAACACAAAGTCTCTCAAAAGACCCACGCAAACATCATTGATTCAAAACAATACAACATCACTGTTAAAAAGAAAAAAAATAAAAGAAGAAGAAAAGAAGAAGATGGAGTCTGCTTTTTTGTGAGGACTCTTCCTCGAGGATCATATTTGCTCCTCGTGGAGGAACGATTTGCTCCTCCACCGGCGATGCAGTCAATTATATTTCTAATTCTATTAAAAAATTATTTGTTTTAGGTTGAATATTTGGGGTGAGAAAAAGATAAAGAGTTTCACATTTGTGTGAAGAAGATAAAGTTGAATTCATTTTTGCTCACCCCCTTGAGGGGGTGAGCATTAACCCCTCCCCACATGTTGACATGTGTCAATTTATTAATTATAAATTTACTTGTGTACGTTTGTAATAGTTAATTTTTCCAACCCTTAATTAATAAATGGATACATGTCAACATGTGAAGGAAGGGAAGGGAAGGGAATGGAAGAGAGGGATGAGCAAAAATGAACTCGATAAAGTTGGATGGCTGGAAAAGATGAAGATGATAGTTATTTTCCCATTAATTGCAAAAAGACTAAATTACCCTTTTTGATATTAATGACTGATGGATGGAGATTAACGAGAGGGTAGGGGGTGAGCAAAAATGAACTCGATAAAGTTGGATGGCTGGGAAAGATGAAGAAGATAATTATTTTCCCATTAATTGCAAAAAGACTAAATTACCCTTTTTGATATTAACGACTGATGGATGGAGATTAACGAGAGGGTATGTTTGTGTTCAATTTCATAAACGTAGCAATATTTTGCCTTAAGGTAACAATTTAGGGTACTTTAATGCAATTAACCCTTTTTTAATCAAAGCATTTTTTGTGTCAAAAAAAATCAAAGCATTTTGAATTTCTTAACATACACAATAGAATTATATATTTTCCTATTTTATATGTTATTTTAAATATTATAAATTTGAAATACATTAATTATATTTAATGAAAGTTTTTAGATATTGACACCAATAAATTGATAAGCACACCCATATTTATTAGTACACCCATGTATAAAATAAAAAATAAAAAATTACTATAAACACTCATCTTAATGCCAATAGTACCTTTATTTAAATGAATGTTTTAATTTTAATACAATTTATTTATAAACTTTCTTAAGTTATTAGCACACCCAATTTCACAAATGATAAATTCTTAAGTTTTCCAAGCTCGAAAATACAGTTTGGTGAAACCATATATTTTTTTGTTGAATACAATTTTTTTTTGTAGGTGAAGATATTAGTGTAATTAATATGTGTACATAATATTTGATTTATTTTTAGTTAAACTAATTTGTTCTTATTGGTAAATTTCTATTGACGTATTTTTGTAATTAAATTTTTTATTAAAGAGAGTTTTTCCTTACAATCCACAAATTATGTATTTACACTCCAATTTAATTTTTTTTTATTAATGACAAATTTAACCTGAATTAAAATTACTAAACAAGATAAAAAAAATTCTAAAGACACTTCAAACTAATTCAATTATTAAAAAAAAGAAATTCTCTCTCCTAAATCACTAGATTAAATATTACGTATTAAACTCTCTCTCCTACATATGTTATTACCATATTAAACACACTCTCTCTTTCCACTCAATCACTGATTAATAGTTAAAGAAAAAAAACTTATGAATATTTGGGTTTTTGCTAACAATAACATATATATATATATATATATATATTTATATATATATAAGAACTTGATTTATTGCAACTAGATTCGATTAAACTCAGAATTTCTAAGACTAATGAAAGAATTAAAATTTTCAAGACAATAACATATCTACAAAAGTAACAAAAAACATTTTCATATTTCAAAATTTTTTTTGAAAAACAAGGTACTTTTTTTTAGTTTTTTTTAAATATATACATACATACGGTTCTTAAAAATCAAGCTTATTCGTAAGTTTTTTTTTCTTAACTTTTAATCTTGCTTGAGAAATAATTGAGATAGAAAATTAGAGATATGTATTGGAGGGAAGAGAGTATAATATAGTAATTAAAAAATTAGGAGAGAGTGTTTTATATGTAATATCTAATCTAATGATTTAGGAGAGATAATTTCTCTTTTTAATAATTTAATTCAAAAAAGATTACTCCTCGGATGAATCCAAAGACTACGATGGTTCGTCCTAACTTTTATTAAAATAAAACGGAGTGTCATTAGAAATTCATTTTTTAAAATGGAGTGTCTTTAGAATAGAATGTCAAAAGATAAAAAGGATAATCTTGGAACAATTGTTATGTTTTTTGTTAAAGTGCGTAAATACTCTTTATTTGTCCTAATAGTGCAAAATTGTTATGTTTTTTGTATATTAAATTCATTATTATAACTACAACAACATTGAAAATATTATTAATAAAACACCATTTGTTCCTTTTTAATTAAAATTTTCTATAATTTTTTTTAAAATATTTTAATAAGACAGTGTCAATTATACCCTTAGTTACCATTTATTTCCAGTTTAGTCGTTTCCATTTTTATATAATTTTTTTTGTTAATATTATACAAACACTCTTGTCAAAATTATTCCAAAATCAAACCCATAAATAAAATAAACAAAATATACATGTGTTAAAAAAAGCTTTGCATGTATCATTATTATGTTGTTTATAAGTAAAGTGCAATTTTACCCACATAGTCAGGGGTCGTTTGTTTTTTTTGTGTGAAGACTGAATTGTCCTGAATTTTTCTGAAGACTGAATATGGATTGAAATCTGAACTTGAATGACATGTTTGTTTTTTTTTTTCTCACATCTAAATGTATTATCAATATGTTTGTTTTTTAAAAATAAAATTGTTAGAAACTAAGCAATTTTTTACATTTATACCCATGTTAAACAATTATACATATAATATGGAATAAAAACAATCTAAAAATAATAATTATATATGAATACATATGATCATGATCTTTTTCTTCGATTACAAATAAACGTCATTTTTACTAAGAAAAGAAATGTTTTTTTTTCAACAAATAAAAGAGGTAGCAGGAAAACTCACACAAAACACTCTAAAAAAAATAATATATAAACAAATTACCCTAATGTCATAATAAAATATTGATATTAAACACCAATATGAGAAATGATTAGGGTTTTTTTTTTTATTTTTAAAGCTATTTACAAAAAACTATATATTAAAATAAAGATTTTTGTACCATATATAATTATGATGAAATTGGAAATACGTTACATATAAGGGATAATATCGAAAGAAAAGATTTTGGATTGCATTTAATGTAATTCAGTGATTTGTATTTAAGTGAAAAGTCATGATTTTTTACTTTTTATTTTAAGTTGTTTTTTGGCATTTTTAAGTTGTTTGACCACTTATAAAAACAAACGAAACAACTTAATAATTATGATTCAGACTCATTAAGTTTTAAGTGGAAAAAACAAACGACCCCTTAAAGTTGATTGACGGAACTTAATTAGAGGGACTAATTTGTCACTTAGGAAAAATGTAATGACCTATTTGGACACTTTTGTAAAAATCGCAAACAACTTGGAATTTAAAAAAAAATCCATGATCTAATTTATATTTGCCCTAATAAAAAATTATTAAAGGAGCTATTTGAAGAAGTATTGTTGGAACGGATATTTTCTTAATGACCCTTTACAACAAAATCCACCCTTATTTAAAGAGTTTCCAAAGGAGATCGATGGGAAATCTTATGAAAACAATGTGAATCAAATTCGAACTTATCTTTAAACGAAGTTTAAATTCAACTCGGACCCGTTACTCTCACCCGACCAGCTATTATCTAGACATGACGCCGGTTCGGTTCGAACCGGAGAACCGAACCGGAACCGGTGTCAGAAAACCGGAACCGGAACCAAAAAAGCCGGTTCCGGTTTTAAATTTTGAGGAACCGGCGGTTCGAACCGGACTGGAACTGGCGGTTCCAACATATATTAAAAAAAAATTAAATTTTTGTTTAAACCCACGTGGGCCACCGGCCACCCCACCTTTTCTTTCTCTCCCACGACTCACAACCTCATTTTCTTTCTTTTTTTTCTCTGTTCTCAGATCAGTTTTTCATTTCTCTCTCTCTCTCTCTCTCTCTCTCTCTCTCTCTCTCTTCTTTCTTCTTCCCATCGCCGACGACCGATCCCTACGCCGGTACGCCGACCTTCTCTTCATCCCGTCGCCTCCTCTTCATCATCTTCGAAATTCGATCTCTGAAGTCTGATCTCTTATTTCTTTCTCTCTCTCTCTCTCTCCGATCTCTTCCCTCTGATGTCCTTCAAGGTTTGTAAGTTCAAATAGAAATTGTTGGATGCGTGTGAATAGGTGATTGAGTGTATATTTTGGTGGATTTTAGGTTTTGACCGGTGGTGTGGTAGTTGTGTGTGTGTGATTTTGGGTAGTGGTGGTTGTGTGTGTGCTTGAAATGATGAAGCCATGAAGGTGATTAGGGATTGGGAATTTTGGGTTAGGTTATGTGGGTGAGTACTGAATAGGGATTTTGGGTGTTTCAGACGGGTTTGATTGGATATTTTCAGTTTAGGTTTTGATTGAGTATTTGGGATTTTGGGTAGTTTTTAAAATTAAAAAAAAAAAAACCGGTTCCGAACCGGTGGAACCGGACCGGAACCGTTAGGGAGGTTCCGGTTCCGATTCCGATTCCGATTTCGGTTTCGGTTTCGGTTTTGGTTACCTCAGAACCGGAACCGCCGATTCCGAACCGGAACCGGAACCGGAACCGACATCATGTCTACTATTATCCCTAGTAGACAGTTCACTCTAGCCACAAAACACTCATTACTGCTAACGTGCACCGGGTCGGGAAACTAGTTTAGGGTTGAACAAAAGTTCAAGTTTTGTCCGAACAAATTCTCACTCACTACACAAAAGAATAGGGTTTCTAGACTACAAAATTGTATATATAGTTACAGTTGTTTAAGTGTGTGTTGTTGTTGTTGTTGCTGCTCTGAATAAAAAATAACAAAAACGAACCCAATCCTTTTGTTCTTCAAGTCTCTGAAGAAATAATTTATTGGTGCATGAAATAGAGGGGCCAACAATGGCGGCGGAAGATCTCAATGATTATTCTATTATCAAAGAAGGGGAGGCTGAGATTCTCATGCACGCTAAAAATGAAGTCTTTTACAATAAAACCCAGGTGCCCAACTCCTCTCTTCTGGTGCTTTTTACTTCATATAATGCCTTTTTTTTTATTGATGTGTTTTGGTGTGTTGTGTTTCATTTGTTGATATCTTGATAGTATAGAGCTCTGTTAGACTTTTTTTTTAATTCATCTTACAAGTCCCTAATGTGGTCTCTAAGCAGAATTATTGATGGGTAGGTACTTAATTTATTATTGTTTGATTTGATTTTTAATAGTAAAGTGTGTATGAATTAAATTTTTTTATGGGTGCTGTAAGTTGAAGTTGAAGAGCTTCGTTTATAAGATTGGTTCTTAAAGCATTTTGAATCATATATCATGCTTTTTTTTTAGCTATGTGCATTTGTTTTGTTTTTTGAGCTATATGTATTTGTTTGGAACGTGCAGATATTTTTATGGCAAATTCACTGTTGTTTGCTGGTGTTGGATCATCTTATGACCGTTTCGTTATATTTTCTTCTTCTTTACAGATTTCTTTCTCATATTTGATTTTGTATTTCAACCGGATTATATGAAAGGAAGTTGAAATTGTGTTATCTTTCCCGCTTCTATTTTCTCTGTGGCAAAACAGAAGCAGAGAATAACGAAATGATCCATATTATAAGAAACCATTCTAAATGTATTATGTTTATAGTAAGAAGCTTTCTAAAATTGCTTTGGAGTTGATTCAGTTGTCAATTGGTCATTTTAACTCATTCAAGATCACAATGAGATCAATTATTCTCTTGTTTAAATAAGAGATATAGAATAACAAGAAATTAGAAGAGATATAGAATTACAATAAATTAGAAGAGATATAGAATTGCCTTGTCTGTTCGAACTTGATCTATGTTGGTCTTCTATAACACTACGTCACTCGTAGTCTTCCAACACTAACCACTGACCTCTAGTATTGGGCTCATGGCTCATATGACCAGAAAAATTTTATTTACAATAAGAACAAATGATATTTTCTGAAAATATTTACTAAAAATGCTACCATTGGGACTGGGAGTCTGAGCTTATTAGTTATTACTGTCATATTAACCTTTATGAGTTTTTGTTTATGACAAAATTTCTCCCAGTTTAATCCTGAAACAAGCATCTCTTCTTCATTTTAGATTATTACTTCAGTTTATTATCGTCCTTTACAGTAATTTCAGTTAAAAGTCTCTCTGCTTATGTAGATTATAACTGTACATGATTTGCTGCATGTATGATTGTTGATTTTGTAGTATAACTGTTTATTATTCTTTTTCATAATCAGGTTAACAACAGAGACATATCCATTGCTGTCCTGAGGACATTTGTATCCAAACGAAAGGAGGAACATGAAGTAGTATTGTCTAAGAGAGCAATAAACGCGTCCGAGAAATGTGCTTCTGGGTCTACTGTGGAAGAGACATCTAATGAATTTGATGTTAATAAAGAAAAATTAAATGGAGAAATTGAAGGGCCTGAAGAGATATTGCAGGATGAATCATGTGCTATATCAAAACAAACAGCCAAGGCCACTGAGAGAAAAGTTCAAGGGCAATTGAAGCCACCTAGAGTTCTTGAGGTTTTTCTATGATCTCTTTCACTACATACATTATTAAATTTTCTTTATTAATTTGTTTGTGTTTAAACATTCTTAGTATTAATTATCTTTGTTCCTTTTTTTCTCAAAAGTTAACTTCTCTTTTTTATTTTCTTGTGAGTTCACAGGCTCTGTCAGCTTCTGGTTTAAGGGCTCTAAGATATGCTCGTGAAGTGGAAGGAATCAGCCAAGTTGTGGCATTGGACAATGATAAAGGTAGTTTTTACTATAGTTTTAGATATATCGGTTACTAGTTCTCTTTGCATATGTTTTTCTTCCTTTCTTTTAAACTATTTTTTTCCCTTTAAAGTATATTTTTGCACAAAAAAAACTATTATTTACTATCAAATTTTGTCCTCTTGCAGCGTCGGTTGAAGCTTGCAGAAGAAATATAAAGTTCAATGGTTCGTTGGCTTGTTCAAAAGTGGAGTCACATCTTGCTGATGCTCGTGTATATATGCTCTCACATCCAAAAGAATTTGATGTGGTATGCATATTCTAGTTCATTTTCACTCTTACCATTCCTTTATGCATTAATTTTATGTTCTTCCACTCTACTGAATAAATACAAATATGTGCATCTTCAAAGCATTTAACCAATCGGACTTTCTTCTCACTTGTATCTGCCGTTCAATTTCATAGTAACTAAACATTTTTCCTTATGTTTGCTTTTTATAACAATTTTCAAAATTAAGTCGCATTCTTTTTTTAATTTTGTTGCAGGTTGACCTTGATCCTTATGGTTCACCGTCTGTGTTTCTAGACTCTGCAGTTCAATCTGTTGTTGATGGAGGCATGTTGATGTGTACAGCAACTGATATGGCTGTGCTTTGTGGGGGTAACGGAGAGGTTTGTTATTCCAAGTAAGATTATACTCCTGACCTTTGCTTTAAATATGTTATGGATTTGTGGACTTGTGTTTTAACTCCTTGTGGAATTAGATATGGTTCGTATCCTTTGAGAGGGAAATATTGCCACGAAATGGCTTTGAGGATCCTCCTAACAAGCATTGAGGTACTTTCATATCCTTCAAAAAGCGAATATATAAGATATACATCAGTGGACTATTGGTTAAGGCAAATCAGTGAAATATGTAATGGTGACACAGATTAATAAACTATGGTAAATTGACTGATAATGTTTGTTATCTATGAGAACATCACGCAAATGGATGATCTAAGGAATGCTTATTCTTAAATAATGTATAATTTTTTTTACAGAGTTATCTTTTCTTGTTATTTTTATTATTTTTAATTTTGAGTAATTGTTGCCTTCCTGATTTCTTGAATGCAGAGCCATGCAAATCGGTATAAGCGGTATATTGTTCCTGTGCTGTCTGTTCAAATGGACTTTTACGTTCGAGTTTTTGTTCGCATATACACGTAGGTTCCCATTCATATATTACTTGAGATAGGGTTTCTAATATGATATCCTTACTAAGATGAATAGTGCTCATGTTTTGTTGACTGGACCAAATTAATCTGGTGCAGTTCTGCCAGTGCGATGAAGAACACTCCCCTTAAGCTCTCATATGTATACCAGTGCACTGGTTGTGATTCTTTTCATCTTCAGCCTATTGGCCGTACTGCCTCCAACAAGGTATGCTGCCTAATTTTATCTGCTAATCGACAAGGTTCATAGCTTCAAGCCATGTGCGCTTATGCTTGGGTGACAAGGTTTTTTCCTTGTATCCCACAAGCAAATTGGTATTTTGATGACAGATCAATTGTTTATAATTCTTTTTGAGCACCATGGATATTTATGTCATCATAGTAATAATATTTGTGCATTTTTTTTATTTTCCATTTATGCTGGTTTTCTGTATACAACTTCAGAATAACAGCATAAGATATCTACCTGGGTTTGGTCCAGTTGTTCCACAAGTGTGCAGCGACTGTGGAAAGAAATTCAATATGGGTGGGCCTATATGGTCTGCTCCCATTCACGATCAAGAATGGGTAACATCCATTTTAGAAGATGTGAAATCTATGAAGGATCGGTATCCTGCTTATGATCGCATCTCTGCTATATTGACAACAATTTCAGAGGTGTGTTTCTTTTCCTTTTCCTTTTCCTTTTTTTTCTCTCTTGCCTGTTTTCATATTTTAATGAAATAGAATATCATCACATCTGAGTTTCTCTTTTGATGCAAAGTAAAGGTCAAAATTTGTTTAGTTTCTTCATTCCTCAGAATATTATTTTTATATGGTAGAAATTTGTTTTTGGTCTTACATAATACATACTATACCTACCACTTACAAGTTTCTTGAATAAGTGATATTATCATAATTATCTCTGTTCTTTTTGGGACTCTTTTTTCATGGATGCTCATTCTCGAAGAAGATAGGTTAATAGTCCATGACCAATTCATCCTTCTCTCAATCAGTGTGTTTACATTTTGACTTCCAGTTTTTGGTTGAATTTTTTTCCCCTAGGATATTGATTGGTTTTACTTGAGATTTCTTTAGAAGGATAGCCTGCTCCACGCCATAATAATTTTTTTATGAAGCTTTGTCTCAGATAATACAATTGATGTATGATGTTATGATGTGCCCCATTCTAGTGCATTTTGCACTTTACCTTATGCAAATATTTGTGTCCCAAGAGAAAAGATGCTGCCAAAAATGTTTTAAAATGTGTGATGATAATGTTAACGGAAATTTTGCTCAGGGCGAGAAATCTCAGTTAACACCCTCGAGACCACTACTACGTAGGTGGTGGCCAAGGTTGAACGTATGCGTAATAGTGCCTAATAAAATGACAAGGAATATTGATACTATTAACCACCCAAAAGAATCAAAAAGACTTTTTTTATTGATAATGTGTGATATACAAATCTCTCTCAAATTGCTCTCAATCTTCTCTGGGGTGTAGTCGAGTACTTGTCGTATGTCTGTCGAAAAGTAGTCTCCTCTTTCAGAAGGCCAAAGTCCTTCCTTTATACAATGTCTTCATAGGTTAAACTAATTGATTCTCCCCTTGATTTTCTCCATCCCTCCCTTCCTTATCGGATGGGATTTTTACATTTAAATGTCATTGACTTTGAGTTAATTGCTAAGTTGAGGATATCTTGGTGGAGATCAATTTGTTTCCTACTTAGACTCTATTACTTGCTCTGTACGTATGTAACGTCTTGAGATGTGATCCTGTGTGTCTTCGGGTTTAGCATGATCTCCCATAGGGGTCGTTGAATATGGTATGTATTATGGAGAGGTACATCAGATAGTGAGGTCGATCAGTGTCCTAGCCCCGATATTAAGGAGTTTCGTCTAGCCAGGAGCTAGTTCTAGCCTCCCTTGACCTTTTGAAGCTAGGTGCGGCCTCCTACCGACACCCCCCTATGTCAGCGAGGTATAGGCGAGCTTCTGGAGAAATTGCGAGGTAACCCTGACTTCGGGGGATTTCCTGGTTTCAGGTTCGGTGATGTGGGCTCGATCTGACCGAGCCGGGATCTACTCCGGGTGTTTCTGGAGCCCGTCCTTATTACTTTGGGGCGGTATTGTAGCTCGGCTTCGGGTAACACGGTCTCCTGGTGGATGACCTCTGGCATGGAGCCAGGTTTAGAGGGTGGAAAATTTCTCTTTGGTCCCTAGCCAAATTTGGATATTAACAGATAATTTTGCTTAGAAACATATTATATGATGTTTGATGGACATCTGAAAGTTCTTGTTGGATGGTCCTTAACATAGTATTAAACATGCGGAAGACAATAGACTTGTCAAAGTAAACCAAGCCTAAATATAGAACCTTATTTAGATGCAGATGTTTGACTTTTGGGCTAAGCGATTACTTAAAATGGTAGTAAAGCTAGTTTAAATAGATCTTGGGTTTTGTATGCTCATGTGTGATTTTATTTGTATTTTTGATCAATCCACATGACATGCCCCTAGTCTTGTGCATATGGTCTAATGAGTCATTAATTTTAGGTCAAAGTATCACGTAATTTTTAATATAAAAATAAAATATTAAGAGTCGGTCAAAGTTTGTGTTTAAGAGTCATTAGTGTTTTCTATTACTCCACAAATTTTGACCGATTCTTAATATATTTCCAACCTGATTAATTAATAATCTCTTTTATATAATAAAATTTTTGCTGGTCCCGACTCCAGCAGAGGAGATAAATTAAGGATTTCGATTAAATTAAATTAATGAGTTCAATAGATGTGTAATGAAGTACAACAAGAGTTCGCGTTTTTTAATCAGAAATCCTAACGAGGGAAGGGGAACTTAATTACCGATTTGTAATATTTACCAAAATAAGTTGAGAATCAAATTATGTAGGTTCCACACACAAACTTTCCTATTCCCTTTCATTTCGTTCCTACATAGTAAATGTGCCCTTGGTTTGTGAGATGCAAACAAACCTAGATGTGATGCCTTAGTTCTAGGAGTGGTTCCTAGGTTTATCTGCAGATTATGTGATGCAGTCTACCTTTAGGTGCGGTGCCTAGGTTTTCTTAATTAATTTCACTGTCTTGCTACTCCTAAAATATTTCTTTTAGCCTCTCAAACCAACCTACTCATAAGAAACAGATCCCAAATCTTCCCTGCATCACTTGGTTTATCTGCAGAATATGTGATGCAATCTACCTTTAGGTGCGGTGCTTACGTTTTCTTAATTAATTTCACTGTCTTGCTACTCCTAAATTTTCTTTTAGCCTCTCAAACCAACCTACTCATAAGAAACAGATCCCAAATCTGCCCTGCCTCACTTGGGTTTAGTGGTTACGAGTGGCCTCATGAGCATTGTCTATACCTTTATTCAGAGAATGAAAGTTTGAGTCCCTGTGAAGATATTCTAACAATATGAACTTTTTACAGGAATTGCCTGACGTTCCTCTGTTTTTGAGTCTACACAATCTCTGCGCGACACTTAAATGCACCTCCCCTTCAGCAGTGATTTTTCGTTCTGCTGTGATCAATGCAGGATATCGTATTTCTGGAACTCATGTGAATCCACTCGGGCTCAAGTCAGATGCTCCTATGGATGTTATATGGGACATAATGCGATGCTGGGTAAGGACTTCCTTTCAACACTCATTCTCTGCTGATGCATATTCAATAGATTATTTAGTCAAGGTTCCAGCAGCTTATTTGTATATGGCAATTTGAAGAACTACCTATAGCCACAGGAGCTTCTTTTCTTGATTTTTGTTTCATTCACTGAATATTATTCTATACCTGAGATTTGGCCTCCCTACTATCTTATCATTATACATCAATGGTTTATCTGAGTTAGTTTGAAGTGAAAGGTGTTGTATGTATTGTGCTCATAGTTTATTTTTCATGTAGGTCAAAAATCATCCAGTAAAAGCTCAACCACCTGATCAGTCAGGAAGTGTAATACTTGCCAAAGAACCTACTCTTCAAGTACGTTTACCAAGTGGAATTTTTTTTATCCATGTGCATTCACATTCAGAAACTGGCATATTGCTAGAAAATGATCTCTCATGTTCACATTCTTTTTTTTAATTATTATTATTATTATTATTATTTTGTGGGGATAAGGGAATTATGCTTACACATGTTACTGCATGCGCACAGGAACATGGCTAAACATTACTTCCATAGTGTTTTATTCTTTTTTGCTGGTAAATTTCACTCACAGGCATAGTCTAAAGGTTTTCTTGCCTCATTGATTTGTTCTTTTGGACAGGCAAATTTTGCTCGAGCTGTTGCATCACTTAGCAAGGCACAAGCCAAGAAGGTTGCTCGCTTCCTTCCAAATCCCGAAAGGCATTGGGGTCCAAAGCTCAGAGCTGGTCGTCAGATCACAACCAAGCACATCTCTCTTCTGGGTCCAGAGGTAGTAAATGGACATCTTAACCATGAAGAGGATGTAGAGGCTGATGTCAAACGTCAGAAGATAGAGGATCCCACCCCAAGTTCGTGAGAGAAAGCGTTTATTTTATAATGCATGTCACTCAACCTCAGCTGGCCCAGAGCCTCACTCTTAAGTATCTAATGTGTAATTTAAAATTGTCATCTGCCTTTGTTTGAGAGAGATGGAGAGAGGAGAGCTATACTTAAATATTTTGGGAGGTTTTATTCAAAAAAACCATGCAGTCCCTCTATGACGTCACACAACTTTGTAATTGAATCTAGAGGCAAAATTTTGGTAGTTTTGAGTTTTGGAATGTGTAATGTAAGAAATTTATTTGTTTGAAATTGATATAGAATTTGTTGAACTTTTTAATTTTATATTAATTTATATTCGAAGTTGAAATATTTGAGAAAAATATGAAACTTATTCCATATTAATTCTCAAAGAGAGATTATCGGAACATATATACATGAGTTGTTAATCTTCCCAAGACTAGGACTCTAGACATATCTTCATAGCTATGATAGATACTAAAGAAACTACCCTAGAAATCAAATTGAGTAACTATTGATATGATCAGATAAGTAAACATCTAGTCATATCTCTTTATTATCTTATCTTATCCATTACTATATGTTAACGGATAGTCTTTGTCCACGGGTGTGCTTCCTCCGATTGTTCTCAGTTTGGTAGTGTGGTCAATAGGAGTCTCGGCAGGTTTGCATAAAAGCATTCTAGTCTCACTCAGAAAGTTTAAGATATACATATGCCGACAAACTACAAAACCTCATTTAGATCGAGCCACCTCTATGCCAAGGAAGTATTTGAGGTTTCCTAGGTCTTTGATTTCGAATTCTTTCGCTAAAAAAATCTTTTAGCATTTGTATTTCCTCATTATAGTTCCCTGTAAGAATAATGTTGTCTACTTATAAAACGAGGATGGTAATCTTCCATGCGGGGGTGCATGTGTGACAAACATTGTATGGTTAGCTTGACACTATGAATACATGTACCTTTTCACTGCCTTTGTGAACCTTTCAAACCAAACCTGTGGAGATCGCTTGAGACTATATAACGATTTCCTAAGTCTACAAACTTTGTTGGTTTTTGAGTATGATTCAAGACCTTGAGGAACCTCCATGTACATATCTTTTTCTAAGTCGCCGTGTTAGGTTCTGCATTTTGTGACTGTCTTATTTCTGTGATAAACCACAATGAGATGTTTTTGTAATGGGTAGCTTAGGTTCTTCATGTGGTCATCCAGATTGTGATCGTGATAGGAAAGCTTCTCGGCATCCCAGGTGCTTTAAGAACAAATGCTTCGAAGGTATTTACTTGACTTGTTCTCATAAAGAGATTAGGTGTGTGCGCGCACACTCACACACACACAATTCATTCATTTGTGTTTTCATCTTTTCATGTGCTTATCTCTAAATTCTCACTTGCACTTCATGAAGAGTTTGTTTTTAGTGTGTTCGAGTTGTCCGTTTGTTGATCGGAAATGTCCTCGCTTGCACGATGATGTGCCTGTCTTAGCACAAAGGTTCGACCACATGAAAAGGTCCCCGCTTTTCTTGATTTCTCTTTCTAGGGAGTTGTTGCGGCCATCAACCGCATTTTTGGCGCCATCAATTAACTCTAGAGAATTGCTGAGAGTTGTTGCGGTCAGCGTGTTGCAGCCATCAACCGTACTTTTTAGCACCCACAATTCACTTTAGAGAATTGCTGAGAGTTGTTGCGGACAACAACCACATTTTTAGTGCCTGCAATTCACTTTAGATAATTGCTAAGAGTTGTTGCGGTTAGCATGTTGTGGAAAATAACTGTATTTTTAGCATCAGGAATTCACTCCAGAGAATTGTTGAGAGTTGTTGCGGACAACCACATTCTTGGTAACCACAATTACCTCCAAAGGTTTTGCTTGTTAGAAATGCGGTTGCGAGTTGCGGCCAGTGACCGCAATTTCTTGCTTGTAATTATGCACTTTTTGTCAAAATGTCGCCATTTTAATTAAGGTTTTCATATATACATTCTTTATGTTTCTAGCAAAATAAGAACTTCAAAAATCATATCTTTGAAGGGAGAGTGATGCTTTCTAGTGTGAAAAGCTCCAGGAAAGCTTTTTCAACACTCCATCCCCAAATCCATGTGCATTTATCAAGCATGGTTCTTCATCATATGTTTCACTTGGTAGATAAGAACAAATATCTCATCTTATTTATTATTCTACTTGTCCAAGACTTCATTTTCATTGCATCGTTATTGCAAGTTCTTCTTTTTTATGGCATATCTTGTGAAGTCGATTGGGGTTAGCTAATAACTAGGTTGTTAGATTTGCATTTTCTACATCTAGTTAAGCATTTTGTGTGTTTTTCTGGCACATACTTGCATTGAGCATTTATACATGTTCACTTAGACATTAATTCACTTATAAGAGTCAAGTCTTGTGGCTACACGTGGTAGTTGCACAAGCAATTGTCAAGAGTCATTATAAAAGGCCTACGGGTAGATATGTTTAAGTTACGCTCCTTGAGAAGCGTGACTAAGTTGTCAACTTAAGATGTAATTAAAGTATCATATAGTGGATTTTTGTGAATAAGTGGCTAGCGAGGCTAGTTCTGTGGGTTTTCCCCAGTTGAATGGTTTCCCACATAAAAATCAATTGTCTTTTGCTTTCTGTATTATTTACTATACTTTTATTGTTATTGTTCGTTGTTATTATTTTAATGTTAACTAATCAAAAAGCCGGTAATTAAATAAATTAACAACCCATTCACCCTCTCTAGGTTGTTTAGACACACATTTCGATAGTTTCAGTTGGTATCAGAGCGGGTTCCTAGACATAGGTAGATTCTCGCTTCATTTGTGTCTTGCATAGTGAATCTCATTGATTGCATCAAACACCATGAGTGGGAGCGGAATGCATAGAGAGGGTGCATCGAACTTGAGACCTCCACTACTTACCAAAGACAATTACTCCTTTTAGAATAGGAGAATGGAGTTGTACTTGATGGTTATTGACGAGCATGTATGGATGAGTATTGAAGATGGCTACTTACCACCTACCATGATCTCTGAGAGAGGAGACACTGTTTCCAAGCCCAAAGCTTAGTGGACTGCTCTAGAATTTGAATTGGCCAAGTGGAATTCTAAGGTCATTCATGCCTTGTTTTATTCCATGGATGAGACTCAGTACAAACTCATCAAAATTACAAGGAATGCTCAAGAAGCTTGGGAAATCCTTTAGACTACTCATAACAGAACTCACACGGTGAAGAAATCCAAACTCCAAACCCTTCAAGATTAGTTCGAGACTATCAAAATGGATGAGCATGAAAGCTTCAATGCCTTCCAGATCAAGCTAATGGTTATTCTGAACCAAAATCATCAGTTGGGAGACCCTTACTCTGAATCAATGGTGGTTTAAAAGATTTTGTGATCACTTCCAGACAAATTTGAGTCCAAAGTTAGAGTTATTAAAGAAAACCGTGACTTGGATACTATAAAGGTGAATCAACTCACAGGAAAACTTCAGGCTTATGAGTTTAGGAAGCTTCTTTCATCCTCTAGAAAGCAATAAAGAGTTGCTTTGAAGACCAATAAGCATGAGAAGGAAGAGATTGATTCAGATGAGGAGATGGCTCTCATGGTGAAGAAGTTTAGAAGATTTATGAAGCAAGAAAAGAAAGGTTCCGGGTCAAAATGAAGATATTTGAAGAAAAAGAATGTGTTCAAGAAATCTGAGCAAGTCTAGACAAGCAAACTCGAAAAGGTATATAATACTTCGAGTGTGGCGAGATTGGACACATAGCTTCAGATTGTGGCCACTTGAAGAACAAGAAGAAAGGGAAAGTGATGGCAGCCACTTGGGGTGATAGTGATGAACTTGAAGACAAAGATAACTCATCGGATGTTGGGGACTTGTGGCTAACTTCACAACTTTTGCTATATCTCATATGAATGATGATGAAGAGGAGAGTAATGCCTTGAATCTTGACCTTGAAGTTGATGAAGCTAGAAGTGATCAAGGTGGAGATCATGAACATGAAATGTACTCAAATGTTGAGGAGTCAAATGATGAGGACTCTTCTGCTTCTAGTAAGGACAACAATGTAGATGGCTAAAACTTTGAGATTTCTGATGATGAGTTTAGGTTGAAGCCTATTGAATTCATCAAGAAGTACTGAAGATCTCTAAAGAAGGGCTGCCTTCACTATAGCTAAACTCAAAGAAGAAAAGTCGGATCTTCGAGTTAACTTGGACATGGCCACATGTGAGAATGAAACTCTAAGTCGATTCACAAGTAGACTTAGAAGAAATGTTAGTGATCAGACTATGACATTATCTGAATGGTTGGGAAGGCTTGAAGATCTCAAAAGCCAAGAGGAGGCTAAAGATGAAGAGTTAAGATTGGCAAGAGAGAATGAGGACAAGTTGAAATATTTTGAGAAGCAAGAAAGTCACTTGCCAAGTTGACGTCGGTTTTGGAGAAGCTCGAAATAATGTTAGGCTATGGAAAAAGCCAAATGACAAGATGAGCCATGGTTTTGTCAATACTAAGGAAAAACCATTCTAAGACAAAATGGTGTTTGTGAAAGAAAAGGACACCAAAGGACCTTCACCTCCTCAACACCCGAGAAGAACTATTGAGCTAAAGGAATCATCAAAGAGTGCAAGTATGAAGATGATACTAAGAAGTCTTACATAAGCTTAACCTTCAAGGATGCCTAAACCCAAATTATTAACTTATGAGGCATGATCAACCAGCTCAACCGCCTCAACAAGTCAAACCACAAAGACACAAACAATCGGCCCAAGCTCAAAAGAGAAGCCAACCGGTGCATCACCAAAGACAATCTCATCGGAATGGTAAATCCCCGATGAGAACTCAAGGCAATGGTATGATCTCTACTTTTGTGCTCATCTGTTATTTTATGGTATGATTGGTCACATAAGAAAAAAAATTGTTTTAAATATATTAAGAGGTATAGAATAGAGAGCATGAAAGAGAAAATTTTGAAGCATAGAGAAAATTAACAAGAACCTCGGGAACCTAGAAATATGAAGACCATGACCACTAGAAATGAAAATGTGGTACCTAGGTGGACTAGAATAGATGAACACTATTGTTATTTTGCCCACATTGCCATGAAAGAACACATTGAAATTATTAACTGCCCAAAAAGGCAAGGGTCCAAGGAAGGATTTTCTCTCATTGCCAAGACTGTTTGGAGTAGAAGGACGCCACAGGAAGCATCGGGAAAACCCATGAAAGAACTAGGAGTATTATACCTTCAGCGACCATGTGTAAACCAAGATAGGGATCGAGGTCACCTGGTTTTCCGGTACTAAGAAATGTTAAGTCAAGGCTCGGAAAGCCTCGATACTACAATGCACCAGTTTCTAGATACCTAAGAGCACCGGTACCACGGTCCATGGTACTCGGTACCACGGTCCATAGCTCCCTCCTTGGAACAGTCCACCGAGCACTACCAGTCCAATCAGCATGGGGAACAATAACATGGAAGACCCCAACACGTCAAGGGAAAGACTACCCAGATAGAAAGAACCGGTACACCAAGGAGTGACTCTAGAACAAGACCACGTCCAAAGAACCGAAGCCTGTAGTAACCTCCAACTAAAATAAGAAAAAGTTGATATCTCCTACCATTCATAAGCGCCATTAACGGAAATAGTCAACTTCATCAAATCCAATCAAAATGGAAGCTATTTACTTGATTCAAGGGACAATTCCAGTGCTTAAACAAGGCCACCATCAACGCCAAATCAGTGTTTCTTTGATTGCTAATTGATTGATCAAATTAAATGGAATTGACATCGAGAATTAGGGCCTATAAATATCACAAAGCTCTCTCTCAAAAGGGGAGGAAGAGAGGAGAGGAAGGGAAAAAAAATCCACTTTTCTACAAACAATACATACATCTTCACCTATCAAGCCAAGTTCTACTTATCGACTATCACGAATCCGCCATCGCCTACAGTGTCGAAAATACTTTGCCTGAATTCCCTCTACACTGTTATTGTATCGCTACATCATGTACCATATTGTATTATTATCTTCCTAGAGTATGTATAAAAGAATTGTCATATATTGCATCCTATTTTGATTGACATCTCGATCAATTCCTACTTGTTCTTATCACGAATTTTATCTGTACCAGGTGGTACCCCTCCAACTGTGACCTACCAGGTGGCGGTTTAAAAGTGTTAGCTGAAATCCTCCAATTATAATTTTTCAGTTAACACTTTTTGGCACCTTCTGTGGGAAAAAAATCCCCACTTTATTGTCTTAAACAGACTACCTAGCTGTACCTTGAAGCAGGAAGATAAGGCTCTGATCCTCTCAAGGGCAGCCTGACCCATCGGGGCTCTAGTCACATGCCTCTACCCAAAGAGTTCAAAAGCATGGAAAGAGATCGAGGCACCACAACCCGCTACCGGTCGCACCATTAAATGTGCGCTCCACACCCAAGCCCCAGCTATCCAAGCAACGAATCAAGAGATCCTAGAACAGTAGACCACAACTTTTGTAGAAAGTATCCGCCTTCGGATGATCGCTGAGGCAATCACCCCTCACTTCGAAGTACCTCGGACCATGGGAGAAATCAGACTAGGTACCCAAGTACCGATCTTCGATAGACTCGAGCCATAACCTCAAGTTTCGGATCGCCCCAAGGATTTTTGACACCGATGGGTGAAATCCACTGTTGATATCCTTCCCAGGGAAAATCAAACTACAACCTGACCGGTAGCAGAGGAGAGACCCCCGCGGTCTGATTCCGGTGGTAGTACCGGGCTAAGAAGGAGCTCCCGAGGAAACCATCCTTGAGGAGAGGTGCACAGGGAAGCAACCATTGTGTCAGAAACATCAAAAAACGAAGGCTCAGAAGTCTGATCTATGGGTGGTGGACCCAAGCAATTTCAGGACCATGTGGCTAAGATGGCCAAGGAGATCGAGGAATTGAGAAAAGGAAAACACTTTGGGGGAAATGAATGCACTGTTCTCAAGAAGGATCAGGGAATCAGAGTTGCCACCTACATTCAAAATGCCAACCGAGAAATACTCCGGATCTAAAGACCCCCTGAGCCATTGAGAAAACTTCGTACACTAGATGGATATTCAGAACGCTACCTGATCGGCGAAGTGTAGGATGTTCCCTTCAACCCTGAGTGATTGTGCCAATACTTGGTTCATGAAGCTATCCCGAGGTAGCATAGATTCCTTCACGCAGCTATCCAAGGATTTATGTGCTTAGTTCCAATGGATCAAGCCCCATCCTAAAGATCCTATCATGCTCTAGTACGTGGTCCAAGAGCATAGAGAGATGCTAAAATCCTACGTGTAGAAATTCTATAATGAAGTGATCCAGATTGGAGTGTTCATCGAGAAAAAAACCTTAGCTAATTTTCAGAGAAACCTGTGGGCCGGTAGTTTGTTCCGGTCATTTGCAAAGCATCCGCCTGAGACATACCAGGAGGCTTATGCCAGGGCCTTGGAATAGGTGGAGATAGACGAACAACTCAGAATCAAGATCGATCATGATGAAGCTAGATCTGTCAAGCGTTCGAAGAAGGAAGTCCTAAAACCAGGGCAATTTAAGAAGATCCAGAATCAACCCCCTAATCGATCTACTTACTGATCACCTCATTTTCCCCTGCAGCGAGAGCGGTACCAAGCGAGAAGAACCCTTCTTAGAGTAACACCCCCGCCAAGGGAAGTAATGCAGATAGCAAGGGAAGAAGAAGAATACATCCATTATACTCCTCTCAATGCCTCACGGGAAACTATATTCCTCACCATCCGAGATAGAGGGTTGTTCAGAAAGCCCGGTCCTGTAAAGTTCCCAGTTGACAAAAGGAACCGCTACAAGTACTGTGACTTCTATGAGGATGTGAGGTAAAACACGTTAGAATGTTACAACCTCCGCAACCAGATTGAAGGATTAGTAAGGGGAGGTCTTTTAACCAAATTTTTACTGCAGGTACGGGACATTATCAGGATAGGGAAAAAGGTGCAAGGGTAGAATCAAGAAACAAAGGAAAAAAAAAGGACAAAGGAAATGATCTAATGCAGCAAATCCAAATCATCCATACCATTAGAGGAGGTTCCACATTAGCAGGAACCTCCCATAATTCGAGAAAGAAGCATGCCTAGAATATACCTCGGCTCACTATAGGTTACGATGTTCTTAGAGTTGCCAATGGACCATAGAAACCCTCTCGTTCAAGCCAAATAGTATTTACGGAGAAGGATGTTTATAACACGATGCAACCACATGATGACCCTATGGTTGTCACGATGTAGATAGCCAACTGTCAGGTTCACTACATTCTGATCGATATCGGGAGTAGTGTCGATATCCTTTTTATGGGAGCACTCGAGAAGTTCAACTTGAAGAACCCCTGCTACAACAACTGTACCACACCTTTGTACGGGTTCACTGGGACTCGTTGATGTCCACCGGGTTGCTGATCCTCCTGGTGATTATTGGGGAAGCTCCTCTCCAACAGAACATAATGACAGACTTTGTTGTAGTCGATACCCCATCCGTCTACTAGGTCATCTTGGGGAGACCTTTCCTATCTGGAATTAGAGGAGTGTTGTCCATCTATCACAACGTCCTGAAGTTCTCGGTAGGAAGCAAGGTGGGAGAAGTTCAAGGAGATCAGCAAGCAGCTCGCAAATGCTACGCGGTATCTACCAACGCCACGGCATTGGCCAAGCAATGCGCATATGTGACTTTTGTGCCAAGCAGGGAGGTATCGAGGGAAGACTGTAATAACCTTGGAGAAGTAGAAGTACCGGGTGTGATTGAAGAAGAACCAGAAAAAGAAGATCGAGGGTGGGCCAATGTACACCTTGTAAAAGAACTAGAGAAGGTACCCATCAGAGGAGATGACCCTTCCAATGTGGTAAATATAGGAGCAACATTAGAGAAGGAAGTCAATGAGGGTTTGATAAAAATCCTTCAAGGATAAAATGACATATTTGCCTGGAGTCATGATGAGATGTTTGGATTCTCCTTACTTTGGCTGCTCACAGGTTGGCAGTGGATGCAACTTTTAAACATTTTAAGCAGAAGCGAAAGAACTTTAACCCTGAACGGAACGCCGCGGTACAATAAGAGGTAGATAAGCTCCTAAGGGCCTAGTTCATCAGGGCATCCCGATACCCGAAATGGATAGCCAATGTGGTAATGGTGACAAAAGCAAATGAGAAATGGCACATGTGCATGGATTATATAGATATCAACCTGGCCTGCCCAAAAGACAGCTTTCCCCTACCCAAGATAAACCAGTTGGTTGACTCCACAGCTAGGAGCAAGCTCCTAAGTTTTATGAACGCCTTTTCAGGGTACAACCAGATCATGTTGCACCCCGCTGATTAAGAAAAGACCAGTATCATTACCAAACAAGGCATATACTGCTACAAGGTAATGCTAAGTTGTGGGCCAACATCATGATCACTTACGCCAGACTTTTCAAGTGGTTAGGGAGAACCAGATGCAGCTGAACCCTGCTAAATGCTCCTTCGGAGTAGCATCGGGAAATTCCTCAGATTCATGGTGCATGAAAGAGGAATTGAGGCTTACCCCGAGAAAATCAAGGCCTTCCTGGACCTCGAATACCTATCACTCTCAAGCAGGTACATGGGCTGGTTGGTAGGGTAGCAGCACTGAACCGCTTAATATCTCGGTCCATAGATAAGTGTATTCCTTTCTTTAAAGTCATTAAGCAGGGAAAGAAGATGAAGTGAGACCAAAAAAGTGAGCAAGCCTTCCAGTCCTTGAAAGGTTATCTAGCTAGCCCACTACTACTAGTAAAGCCTACGCCAGGAGAAGAGTTGTAGCTGTACTTGGCCATATCAAAGACTGCTACTAGCGGAGCCTTGGTAAAGGAATGTGAGGTTGGGGTCCAGAGGCCTATCTACTTTGTGAGCCGTGCCTTGACTAAGTCCGAAAAGAACTACACGCTCTTAGAGAAGCTCGCCTATGCACTTATGACTATTGCCAGGAAACTCCGACCCTATTTCCAGGCACACACGATCTTGGTGGTCAAAGATAAACCTTTGAGGTAGTTCCTTCAGAGACCGGATGTATCGGGCATATTGGTTTTGTGGGCCTTAGAGCTCACCTAATATAACATCAAGTACAAGGCAATAACCACCATCAAAGCTCAAGCCTTGGCTGATTTTGTAGTAGAGTTCAGCGTGTCATTTAATCCGGATGCCACCACGAGCTTGGACTTGATCCCTTGTCCAGAACAAGAATCCCATAAGTGGCCCACCGATTATGAAACCTGGATACTCTATACAAATGGAGCATCGAACTAGGCAGGTAGCGGGGCAGGAATTGTCTTGACCGATCCTGAAGGAATCGAATGTTGCCCTTACTTCAAGTTTGAATTTAGCACAACCAACACTGAAGCAGAGTATGAAGCCTTATTAGCAGGAGTGAAGGTGGCCAAGGAACTTGGTGTAGAATTCCTCATGGTTAGAAGTGACTCGCTGCCGGTGGTTAACCAAGTAATCGGGCAGTACCAAGCAAAAGGTGAGAATATGGTAGCATACCTCGAAAAGGTCTAGGAGGTGATGACGGAATTTAAAGGTGTAAGAGTGGAGCAAATTCATAGGAAGAAAAACCACCAGGCTGATGTCCTGGCTAAAATTGCTGCAACTGGAGAACAAGCGTTATCAAAAAGAGTACCACTCCAACTGATTCCTCGGTGGAGAGGTGGATAGATTATCTCTAGAATGAAAGGCTTCCAGAAGATTTGGATCAGGCACGCAAGCTCAAAAGGACCGTTACCCGATACTACCTGGTCGATGGATACCTTTACCGCATGGGAAAATCTCTTCCACTACAGAGGTTTCTGCATCCTGATGATACGAGATGGGAACTCAAAGAGGTGCACTTGGGGGACTGTGGGAACCACGTAAGAGCTGAAACCCTGGCATACCAAGTGCTCCGTATGGTTACTTTTTGTCTACCTTACACCAGGAAGCAAAGCAGTTTGCACGGTTTTGTGAACCATGCCAAAAGACAGCGAACCTCATCCACTTACCCCAGGAGTAGCTTTCCTCTATGAGCTCACCTTACCTGTTCACCATTTAGGGAGTAGATTTCATTAGACCGCTTTCGACCATGCTTGGTCAAGCTAAGCATGCAGTATTGGCTGTTGATTACTTTACCCGGTGGGTGGAGGCAGAGTCCCACATACGGATAACAGAGGCAAACACCGTGAGCTTCATCCAGCAGAATTTTGTCTACCGATTTGGAACCCCTATGGCCATAATCACTGATCTGGGAAAGCAGTTTGTTAATGCTAGGTTCAGAGATTTCTGTGAAGATCTAGGTATTGAGCTCCGCTTTGCATTGGTCGCGCATTCTGAGACCAATGGGCTGGTAGAAGCGATAAACAAGACCATCAAGAAGTTCTTAAAGAAGAAGATCTAATAAAAGAAGGGTAAATGGGTGGAAGAGCTCCCTAATGTGTTATGGGCCTACAGAACCACGAAAAGGACCGATACTGGGGAAACCCTTTACTCACTGGCTTTTGGAGTAGAAGCAGTTTTGCCAATTGAACACAATCTGGCATACTTTAGAGTTCAACACTTTGAACCAGAAAGGAACGAGGCTAAACTAATAGCCAACCTGGACCTCCTAGAAGAGAAATAGGATAAGGCTACAAAATGGGTGGCAGTTTACTAGAGCAGGATTGCCCGGTACTTTAACAAAAGGGTAAGAACCTGAAACATTAAAGAAGGGGACTTGGTTCTCAGAAAAGTTACTCAGTATATCCGGCGGAGGTCTGATAGGGTACTAGCTCTGAATTGGGAAGGACCCTACATGATAAAGGTGGTGGTCCGCAATGGGGCTTACAAGTTGGAGGACATGAAAGGTCGCCCCATCGACCATACCTGGAACGCGGATCACCTCAAAATGTTCTGCCCATGAAGTCAGTAGAAGCGGGTTGAGTGTTGACTAGTATCGCTTTGAGTTTGTAACACCCTTGAGTTATATCGCCTTGAGTTTGTACCGCCTTAAGCTTGCTTGTATTGCCTAAACATGATTAATAAAGAAGTTTTTCTTCTCCTACTAGTTTTGCCTAAGATCGCCTTAAGACCAAGAGAGCCACATGGCACTCCTGATGCCTTGGGCATGACCTAACCTCTCTAGAAGGGTCTGGTGAACAAGTGGCCTTAGTTGCTGAAATATACAAACGCGGTTAAATTGCCTTAAGCTAACCTAGAAGAGGGGATGGGTGAATAGGTTTTTATACCTTTTTCAATCCCTTGAAACAAACAAGAGTTTGCCCTCTAGCTAGCTTGAATCACAACACTTTGAACAATAAAGCATATGTAGATAATCAATAAGCATTCTCAAACAAGGCATTGTCAATCAATTCTACAAGTTGCAAGTGAAGGAATTATAATAAATCTAAAAACAAAGAATACGTGTTTTCTTAATAATGTCCAATATGTACAAGTACTAATCAAAATATGATTATATACAAATAAGTCTAAGTACAAATAAAATGATATTTACAACTTTTATCAAATGAAGTGCTTGCCCCTTACACATTACAACAATCTTATTTACAAGAATATCTAGATATGAAGTTTGTGAAACAAGATACAACCATACATATACAAATATAAAAGAGAGATAGAAAGAATTGACATGAGGTTTTTTTTTTAACGTGGTAAAACCTCCAAAGAGGAAACATCCAAGGGTTGAATACAACCATCAAGTACTTCTATTATTGGAAAGTAGATACGAAATTCCTCAAAAGTGACCAACAAATGACACAGTCCATATGTTGGGATTTATGCTCTAAAGATGTAATTTGTAAATGTATTTATGAAATAAATAAAAAGAAAAGTTCAATTCATTCTTGTTATGTTGTTTATTTTATAACTTGTGCATATATATCCTAGATTGCCGAATGTAATCTCGAACTGTGTATATGAGTGTCATATATGGATGGATACAGCAAGAGACGTGTAATCTAAAGAGTCCATAGATAGCAAATAAACTGGGTACTTTATTTGTGGTTAATCTATAGTTGCGGTCCATTCCGTAATGTAAAGTGATTCTATCCTGAATCATTCATATGAGACATGGGAATGGAGGCACCTTGTTTGATGTGATCATATAGGACTGGGCCATGATCTATACAAATCTCTCACCAAGATCTGTTTACTAATGAGATTCATATATTTCAACTAATGATGGCTATATGTGGGTGATCTTAATCCTAAGTGTCTTATCGACTCCTTCAGGTTAGATCGTGGTCTTTGATATACCATGGGTGAGGTCGGATGCAGTTCCTGATCAATATGCTCCGTATGTTGGGATTACGGTTTGGCTTGTGGCTGGGAAGGTATGTACACAATAGGGGAATCCACTTCTTCTTGTGAGAAGTAGATGGAAGTTCCCTTAAGGGTTGATTCTGGGCTTGGACAATATGAATGCTCTCCTAATTCCGTGAGGAAATAGGATTTATTGTTCATTAGAGAATCAACTTTACTTAAAGGATATATGTGATTAGAGGGGTATAACAGACATTATGACCCAGCTCTAATTATGAACTACTGTTGAGGATCACACCATGTGTAATAGCTATATCGATGGACACCGAGTTGAATCGGTCTGTGTAAAAGCGTCTACAGTTGAGAGAGTGCAGCTACAGGTTTTTAGTGGAATAACACCGGAGTTAATAATCAAGGAATATTAAATAAAGAGTTTAATTAATGATTTCGAGGATTACTGGAGCTCAAAATACTGTGGATCCATTAGGTCCCCTTGCCAGCCCGATCGATTTAGGTAACAAGGGTCATGGATAATTCATTGGACAGTCCAATTAATTGTGTTATGAAAGTGACACGTTTTAGGAGTTGATTGAGTAATTGGGTTATTCAATTGATTAAAATGACAATTATGACAATTAAATAATAAGATTATTTAATGATGTAATTTGTCATATATGTAGGGTTTCATTTGTTATTTATTTTGAGTAGTGATATAATGAGATTATCTCATTTATTAAATAAAATAAATTGAAATAGATTTGAATTTAAATTGTTTTAATTTAAATATACATAATATCTTTATTGATAAATAAAATATAGATTTTATTTTAAAAGATAAGGTGTGGTTATTTGAAAGTTATAAAAGAGTTTTATATATTTTGACTAACCTTAACCAGATATGAATGCACATATATTAGTGTTTGTATAGGATACAAACTGAATGTGTGTGAATCAATAAAAAAGAGAAAAAACGCATCAGTGTGCGTGATTTGAAAAAGAGAAAAAAAAATTTGGTGCAGGCGTGCAATAAGTGAAACAAAAGAAAAAAAATTATAATATATATTTTTTAATAACTAGAATTGTTCTAGGTATTTTTTCTCTTAGAAGAAATAGTTTCTTCTTCTTTTCTCTACATCCTCCTAAGTTCCTGAGTATATGACGCGCTCACACGCAGTTACCAGTTCCGGGAATAACTAGGAAGACCGATGGTACAGACCAGAAGCATATCGTAAAGTGAAGGAGCCTCCAAATGTTGATAAGGTTCTATTTTTTTTAATATATTGATTACAGTTTCTAGTGTTTACATTACGATCTCAAGTTCACTGGTTCCAGATTAATTATGATATGTATAAAATTTTTAAAAACCTATTGCCGTTGCGTTACCAGTGAACGGGGTTCCAACACCATATTGGACTCTATGTCTACCCAATCCCTATTGGTATCAATCCATTGAAACACTCTCTATCAGACTCAACTTCTACACAACACCATTGAGAGGTTGGAAATTCCTCAAGAATGATCAACCCATTGAAACACTCTCTATTGGACTCCATGTCAACTCAATATCCAGAGTCTACCAGTAATATAGTCTACTTTCTATCCAAGGCACTCTTGCCTCTCGAAAGTCTCCCTTGCTTAACTATCCTGATCTCCCCTATCTTAGTCAAGACTTCTTGCTTGGTTATCCGGACCATTTGTCCTAACCAACACTCCTTGCTTAGCTATCCGGACCACATGTCCTAGCCAATGCTTCATGCCTTGTATAAGGACTTCCTAGTGTGATCAATGAATGCAAAATGAAAACAAGCACTCAACATAGAATATAAGATCAATACATTCTGTGGGAACTAGACATAAGCATGTGAGTTCATAAATCAAAATTGTCTAGTTACTATACATGAACAAATCCTAGAATATGTGAAACACCTAAACACATTTACTTCCTAGAGTCATTCATTCAACTAAAACTTGAATCAATCATATACATTAAGCACACATATCAAGGTTTTAGTAACAAACATAAACATGCTAGATTCAGAAGACATGATTACTGAATATTCTAGCAAATATTTAGAGCATGTATTTATGCACAAATCAATTAAATCCTAATTAGCTCTAAATATGAAATCAAATGTGCTAATCCTAGATATGTTCAACTAATGAGTCCTAGCACATGATAAGGCTATCAATCATGAAAATAAATTCAATCATAGACCAAATATCCCTAGATAATAAGCTAATAACAATACAACTCACAAACATGTGAAAACCTAGATTTCAAGAAAATATTAGTTCACACAAGTCTCTAATTAGATACAATTAACCTATGATTGAAGCTCTACTTCTCAAATGAATTTCTTCAAATAACACATACATATAGGAGAAGAAAACCCAAGGTAATTGAAGACTTTGAAGATCAAAACACAAAGAATAGATCAATACCTTGTAATCTCGTGCAGTTTCGGTTTTGAGTGTAGAATCGCCTCAAAACTTGAACAAATGGCTGCAAAATAACTTGGAGAAGGTAGGGGACTTCAATACAAAGATTCTTCAACTTGAATCACTCAAATAGGATAAGAAATGAGAGAGATATGGTGTTTGGAAGATAAGAAAGTTGGAGAGAAAATTCTGCACATCTATGTTTTCAAATTTTCTTCTTGGAATGAAATGAGAGGGGAAGGAGGTATTTAAAAGGGCGTCTTGATGGCCAAGATGGCCACATTCCTCCCTGAGATGGCCATGTGCCTCAGGGGAAGGACGGCTTGATGGCCTTTGGCTACCGACACTTCCCTTTGCGCTCCTCCCTCGTTCTTCAACCATTCTTCGGCCACCAAACTCCGAATTCTAATCCGTTTTCAGATTATGAACTACAAATCCCTCACGGACATAGACGTCTATGAAACCTTGACCAGAAATTAGAAATTTGACTCGAAACACAATAACAAAGACCATAGACAATAAACAAATGGAAAGTTTCGTAACTTCCAACTCGAAACTTGAAAACTAATGAAACACAATAACGAAGACCATAGACAATAAACAAATGGAAAGTTTCGGTTTTGAGTGTAGAATCACCTCAAAACTTGAACAAATGGCTGCAAACTAACTTGGAGAAGGTAGGGGACTTCAATAAAAAGATTCTTCAACTTGAATCACTCAAATAGGATAAGAAATGAGAGAGATATGGTGTTTGGAAGATAAGAAAGTTGGAGAGAAAATTCTGCACATCTATGTTTTCAAATTTTCTTCTTGGAATGAAATGAGAGGGGAATGAGGTATTTAAAAGGGCGTCTTGATGGCCAAGATGACCACATTCCTCCCCGAGATGGCCATGTGCCTCCTCGAGGAAGGACGGCTTGATGGCCTTTGGCCACCGACACTTCCCTTTGCGCTCCTCCCTCGTTCTTCAACCGTTCTCCGGCCACCGAACTCTGAATTCTAATCCGTTTTCGGATTATGAACTACAAATCCCTCACGGACATAGACGTCTATGAAACCTTGACCAGAAATCAGGAATTTGACTCGAAACACAATAACGAAGACCATAGACAATAAACAAACGGAAAGTTTCGTAACTTCCAACTCGAAACTTGAAAACTAATGAATAAGTAGCTGTAACAACCAGAACTTAATAAGGAATAAAATAAGATCATATTCAAGTTCGAAGTCCATAAAAAATAAACAAACAAACACATGAACACACAAGAATGCTGTTTCCTAGATATAGTCCTAGAACATGCAATTTACAAAATATGTCAATTTAAATCTAATGCATGAGCCTTCAATATCAAGTGTGTGAATGTGTTATACCAACTGAGCACAACGATGCAGGTTACAAATGGATGGAATATGTGTGCGCCTTAGCCTTGTAAGTGGAATGAGGTCTAAATATACCTTTGTTGAGCAATGAAGCATGTTCCTCTTTTAAGACTCCATATTGCTTGATAAGTTGACAAATCATCTTTGAAGCTGGAAACACTATTAATCTGAGACAACTAATCAATACAAGTGAAACATTGTTTTGATATGGAATTTATGCCAACATGACTCAAAAATCTAACAGTTGCCTACCAAACCAAGGATCCAGACTTGTGGCTCCGGTTGCTCGCCGCATCTTGGAGACTAAGAAAGCCACATGGCACTCCTAATGCCCTGGATGGAACCCAACCTCTCCAGGAAGGATCTGGTGCACAAGTGGCCTTAGTTACTATTAACCGCCTAAAAAGGCAGGAGGTTAAAGAAAGATTTCTTCTCTCCCACCAAAACTGCTACAGGTAGGGAGCACTACAGTAAGCATTGAGCCATCCCATGAAAGGACCCAGATTAGCATGCCCACTGCCAGCCACATGCAAACCAGAACTAGGATCGGGATTACCCCAGTTCCCTGGTACCAAGAAACATTGATATCACGGTCCAGAGAGTCCCTATGTCAGGCACACTGGTTCCCTGATACATAAGAGCACCGGTACCACGGTCCATGGTACCCCGATACCCTAATACCCAAATACCACGATTCTTGTCCCAAACCGGTCCACCAAGCATATTTTTCTACTCAACATGGGAAACGACGGTAAGGGAGGTCCCTACATGTCGAGAGAGGGACCATAAAGGAAGAAAGATCCAGTACACCAATGAGTCAACATATTTGGCAACTTCTGTTAACATATTAATCGATTTTTCATCTCATGAGCTGGAGGGTAATTAAGGTTGACAAAGAAATCCTGCAGCTCTGGAGGTTAATAATGTTGGACAAAATAAGCGGTCATATCCATTGGTATTTATAATTTTGCCTATAATTGCAGCTGTTATTATTCTCCTGCTAGGTCTTGTGATATATTTCAGGTGGATGAGTGTTAGGTTTTAGATTTGTGTTAGCTTGATTCCATAACAAAATGCTCTTTATTTGTATTGTTTAGTTGCTTAGGTTGTTCATGATTGGATCGAGCTTCAAAGAAGGAAAGCAACTTCGCATGCAAAGTTTGTCTTCAAGAGGAAATATGCTTACTTGGATTCTAGGGTATCAAGATTCTTTGTCCTCTTGTAAGGCTTAAGTGCACACACACACATTGCATCCATATGTGTCTTTGCATCATTGTGCCAAATTTTTATAACACATTCACATACTTATTGAAGTATGTACATGCATTAGATTTAATTTGACAACTTTTGTAAAATTGCATGTTCTAGGACTATATCTAGGGAACACCATACTTGTGTATTTTTGTGTTTATTTGTTTGTGTTTTTGTGATATTGGACTTGATTATGTTCTCATACGTGGTAAAACCTCCTAAGAGGAAATATCCATGGGTTGATACCATAACCACCGGCAAACAAATCAACTAGTAAGATAAAAAGATACAATCTCGCAAGTGACCATTTCACCTAGAAATCTACCCTTCCACCCTACACAATGAATGAGATGTCCCTTTGCTAAACTATCGGATCACCCCAATCGTAGTCGAGACTTCCATGCAAAAGTTGAAGATCCTCTCTCCAAACATGTGACTTCTGCTGCTTGACTATCCGGATTACCCCAATCCTAGCCAAGTTTTACATACACAAGTTGAAGATCCCCTTTCCAAACATGTGACTTCTGCCGCTTAGCTATCCAAGTCACTCCGACTCTAGCTAAGTCTTACAATGCTCAAGTTGAAGATCCCCTTTCCAAACAAGTGACTTCCTCTGCTTAGCTATCCAAGTCACTCCGACTCTAGCTAAGACTTACAATGCACAATCCTAAGAATCACTCTAAGGAATGTGACTTCCGGCCTTTTGCGAGGTAAATGATCTAAGTGAATGCAAATGATGCAAACACACACAACATAGTATATATGATCAATATATCTTATGGAGACTAGAAATGAAGAATTAAGACCATGTCATATGTTTTCTAGTTTATAATCCTAAAAATAATGCAATCACACTCAATGATGCATGTACATATGAGATGTGTGGATTAGACACAAAACATGAAGAACTAGATATTTGTCATCAAAAGCACAATTCAATAGTATCTAGATTCTTGTAAGATGAACAAACAACCTAGAGCATGTGAAACACCTAACACACACCAAAACCTAGATTATGTTCAATCACATAAAAATGCTAAAATCAAAATTGAAACTCTAGCAAAATTATAGAACTTATATTCTCCAGATAATCAATTAAATCTAATCAAGTTCTAAATCACCAAACAATTATGCTATTTCAATAAATCTTCAATTAATATGATCCAACATATGAAAAGACTATCAATCAACTAAATCAAGTCAATGAACACACAAGATTTTCCTAGATTTGAAGCTAGCACAATACAACATCTCAAACATGTTAAAACATAGATTTGTAAAAACCTATTTCAACATGTTAATCAATTGAAGCTCAAACTAGCTCTATTAGAGATCATTTCTCTAATCAATGATAACACATCAAACATACATATATATATATATATATATATATATATGAGAATAAAACCGAAGGCAATTGAATGAAATGAGAGGGAAGTTTGATATTTAAAGAGGGAAATAAGGAAGGAAAAGAACCAAACAATAGAGGGCTGCCATGCTGGATCCCCGTGGAGGTGTGTGGGCCCAATGGGACAAGTAGCTCTCCATTCCCGTGGAGGCAACGCACCTCCACGGGAAGGAGGTGCTTGGCACCCCTCATCTCTCTTGCGCACCCTTTTTTGTTTCAGCCATATCTTTGGGCTCCGAAATCTGATTTCAAATCTGTTTTTGGATTATGAGCCGGGACTCCTTCATGTACAAAAGTTGTCAAGAAACCTCTTTTAAAAAATATGGAATTCAACTTGGAAATCAAGGATGAATACCTTGTATGATAAAATCGTGGAAAGTTTCTTATCCACCTAATTTGAACTTTAAACCTAATGAATGAGTAACCAAATTAATTGGAACTCGATGAGGAATTATATAAGCTCAAAATTCAGTTCATTAACATATAAACACAAACCAATAAACACAAGAACACACAAGTATGCTATTTCTTCTAACTAGTCCTAGATCCTGCAAATTATGAAAATTGTAAACTTTAAATCTAATGCATGTGCGTACAAGTATAAGTGTGTGTATTGTGTTAAACGAAATTAAGCACAACTATGTAGGGACACATATTAATGCAATGTATGTGTGTGCCTAAGCCTTGTAAGAGGAAAGAGGTCATGATTACCTTTTGCTAAGAATCTTAGCTTTATTCCTCTTGTAGCCACCAATTTGCTTGAATGTTGTCCAATCTTCCTTGAAGCTTGATTATCCACAAATCCTAGACAACTAATCAATACAAAGCAAATGTTGTTTTGATATAGAACTATGCCAGCACAAAACTCAAGAACTAACATCTTCAACATCATCCTTCAATTGCATAGCTCAATCTGGAAGACAAGTTGTGCTTGATACATTGCTTGAATCTTGAGTTTCATTAAAAAGCCTAAATGTATTGTGAGACCTTCCCTTGTTATTGTATGGCATCAATGCCATTCATTTGTCACTAAATTTCTCTAAGGGTGGTAGAAGCACATCTTCCTCAAAACTCTTAACACCTTGAGCCAAACACAATTGAGAGACAAACCCCAAAATGCCAACTTTTTGTCCAACCGAGTTGAACAAGCCG
Organism: Dipteronia sinensis; assembly: GCA_033220585.1. Lineage (NCBI taxonomy): Eukaryota > Viridiplantae > Streptophyta > Magnoliopsida > Sapindales > Sapindaceae > Dipteronia > Dipteronia sinensis. Next base: position 49,699,184 of record CM065640.1, read on the forward strand.
CACTCTCATGATGTTCTATTAGAACTTCTCCAAGGCTTATAGAATTTTAGTCACTAAGGCATACACAATCTCGATTTTCTCGTTGTTTAGTTCGGTAGCATTAAAAGATCCTACAAGATTGGCACAAACAAATAAATGCCAAAAGGCACTAACCTTTGTTAACTAACTTTGGCTAATAAAAACTCGTTTGCCCAACTGAAAATCATTGCCATCACATAGAGTTTTTCTCATTTCATTGGGATTCTCAATAATTTAAACATCAAGAAAGTCCGACTCAATAACATTGGGCAACCCAAGAAACTCATTGATGTTATTTGAGTTTACTCTAAAGACAACACCTCTCACATCCATCAAAGCATCTCCATTGGTAGTACTATGCTTATATTCATGGTAGAACTCTCTAACCATACTATCATTGACACTCCCAAGCATATTTATCCATGTACCCCAATGCCTATCCAAAATGATTCGATGAACATAAGATCCCCTGCACTCACACAAATCAATACATCTCTCTTGCATTAACTTCCTAGTTCGCATAATACCCAAAAGGTTCAACCTATTGGATTTGGATTTCTTAGAGGTAGATGAAGTGCATTTTGTTTGTCTATGAGTTTAGGGGGGTAACTGTTGGGGTTTTTTGCCGTAAAGCTTGTAATATGTAAATAATGATAAATTATAAATAAAAGAAGTAGTTTTTTTTTATTCTATTTATATGTCTCATACTGTTATATCATATGTGTTAAACATCTAAGATTGCTGGATGTAATCTGAAACTGAGTATATGAGTGTCATATACAGAGGAATTCAGTTTTAGACGTGCAATCTCAAGAGTCCGTAGAGAGAAAATAAAGTTGGGTACTTTATTTGCGGTTAATCTACAGCTCCGGTCCATTCCGTAATGTACGGTGATCTTATCCTAGACTACTCATATGGTGATATCAGAATGGAGGCACCTTATATGATGTGATCATATAGGATTGAGCCACGATCTATATGAATCTCTCACCAATATCCATTACATGAGGAGATTAATATATATTGAAAAATGATGGCTGTATATGGGTGATCTTAATCCTGAGTGTCTTACTGACTCCTCCTGGTTAGATCGTGGTTTTTGATTTACCATGGGAGAGATTGGAGTAGCATTCCCGATCAATATCTCTGTATTTTGGAATCGTAGTTTGGCTTGTGGATGGGAAGGTTTGTACACAATAGTTGAATCTACTACTTTTTATAAGAAGTAGATAAGTAGTTCCCTTAAGGATTGATTTGGGGCTTGAACAATTAAGAGCGCTCTCTTTCTTTCGTAAAGGAGCGATGGATATAATTGTTCATTAGAGAATCAATGGTACTTAAAGGAAAAGAAATAATTAGAGGGGTATAACGGACTTTATGACCTAGCTCTAATTATGAACTACTTGTAGAGGATCATACCATATGTAATAGCTATATCGATGGACACTGACCTTTTGGTTTGTGTAAAACATCTACAGTTGTGAGAGTACAACCTCATGTTTTTAGTGGAATAACTCCGAGGTTAATAATTATGAAATATAAATTAAAGAGTGCAATTATTTATTTCTAAGTATTATTGGAGCTCAAAACTGTGGGTCTACTAGGTCCCCTTGCTAGCCCGAATGATTAAAGGAAACAAGGGTCATGGTTAATTAATTGGATTGTCCAATTAATGATGAGATTATTCAGGAAATTAATTATATATGTGTTACGAAAGTGACACATATTTATTCAGTAAATTAATTAAATGATGAGATTATTTAATTAATATATTAATAATTGAATTAATTAAATAATTAGATTATTTAATTGATAAATCAATATATTGATAATTGAGAATTATTAATTGGAGGTTATAGGTTCGAACCATGACCGAGACAAATGATAAAATAATAAGATTATTTTATTTCCTAACTAGGTCAAGTGTTCAAGTCTTAGTGAACTAGGGTTATGTGGGATTTAGAATCCTATACTAACTTGGTCACTAAAATACTAGTTATCTTATTTTAAATATATAGAGATATATTTGAAAAAGGATTATTATCTTATTTTAAATATATAGAGATATATTTGGAAAAGGATTAGTATCTTGTTTAAAATATATAAAGATATATTATTAAAACAAGGAGACTAACTGAGTGTGAATCACATAACAAAATACAGAGTATTCAGACCTAGTCTTGAGGGTGAAGAATTCGGCCAGGAAAAAAAAACGTTTATTGTGTGTTTCTTCTAGCTTGGCCGAAAATCTCAAGAGGGCAAAGGGGTTTGTCTTCTAATCTCTTTAGTCTCCTCATTCCTTGAAGTCCATGACGCGCCCACATGCAATTGCCGGATCGCGGGACATAGCGAGGAAGATTTGGTGGTGACAAATCGGAAGTAAACGAAAGCAAGGAGAAAAGAAGGAGTTAGCATCAAGGGTATGATCTAAATCCTTCTTAATTCTATACATATATATTGTATGTGGTTTGTAAGTTGCAAACTAAAATTTTAAAATACCGTATTCCACCGCGCAACTGAAATCTAGGGCCGTCAATTGGTATCAGAGCCCTTGTACAATATATTAGAATAGATCGTTTTCTTTTTTGTTAGTTTTCTTCTTTTTATTCATATGTATGATGAGTGTAGGCACAATCTAAGGGTTGTATGATGTTTATAATTTTTTTTATAAACATGGTTGATCGTTAATTATATGGTATGGTGGGTTTTTACGGTTTCGAATATTAAATATAATATTTTTTTTCTGTAATATTAATTCATGGTTGTATATATATATATTATTTTTGTTGTTTTGCTGTTTTTTTTATTTGATGTAAAACGACGAAGAACAACAATCCAAAAGATGTAGCACAACAACTGCGCAGACCATGTGCGAAGGAGTGGCAGTGCACGCGCGATTGTCACGCAACGCACTGCTGCTGAACACAAATGTTGTGTGCGTGTGCAATGGCCATGCGCAATTGTTGCGCAAAACATGGATAAAATATAATTGTTATATTGATTGTGTGTTTGTAAAGCAACATGTGTGCAAAGCCAAAGCAAAAGGTGTGCAAAGAATTGCATGTTGCTAGTGATGCACAGCACGTTGATTTACATGCAACAAATGTGCAATTGTTGTGTGATTTTCATGCGCTAGTGATGCAGCAGTCAACACACTCCTTTTCACAAGTGGCAACGCCGTGACGCAAGCCATGCGTGCGAATGTTGCCACGCGCATGATGCGTTAAGGCTGCACGTTTGCAAGTGCTAGGGCTGCGTGTATACGAGCATGTTTGGGCTGATTTTGGGAAATTTTGGGCCTTAAAAATTGTTAAAGTAACATTTGGGCTTTAAAGGGATTTAATTCATGTGATGGATCCATTAAATTAAATCAAGTTAGACTTGATTTTGGGGCCGAAAGACATAGATGATGCAGAAGATAGGACTTGAAGATTTTGGAATTACAAGAAGCCCAAGGAATGCCTTGGATAATTTTTGTAATTAGAAATATTTTAAGTTAGATAAATCCATCGTACTCGGTCAATTCATGTATGCATTTTTTATATGATAATTAAAGCATTGCCATGCATACACATGCTATATAGATTAGTAGTGCCTACACATAAATTTTTATTAAATGTCATACATGCATAATAGCCTATCATATTATGTGTTTTATTTTTTTTATTGTGATTAATAAAATTGGTAATTCACATAATGGGCTATTAGTTAGGTCCTATTATTATTATTAGGATTAATTTAATTAATGCCATTACAATAATTGGACTGAAATATGTGTTTTAGTTTTAATAGTTAAACTTGGTAAATCACATTATTAATTCTAGTCTTAGTAAATTGGTTTACATAGATTAGAATTAGATTAATAAACTAGATTTTTTAATTGTTAAAAAATCGGATAGTTGATCGAGCCAAAATTGTTATATATTTTGGTCCTTTTATCCTTATCCTTTGTCTTGTTTTCAGGTGTTTTTATATTTGTCTTATGGCTCTTTTGTTACAATTCCAGAAATTAGGTGAAAATCAGGAATCAGAATCGAAGAGGGACAAATTGGTGCAAAAAGGGAACTTTTGAAGGCCTTAGTGTGCGGGTACCTTACCCGTGCACTACCCGTGCATAACCCGTGCACCGAAGGATGGAATTCGGAGAAGACCTCGGTGCAAGGGTATTGCACGGGTACCTCACCCGTGCATAACCCATGCACTTGTCCAACCAGGGAGCAGACTAGGCAAAAAGTGAGATTTTGTGACAAAAGGGCTGAAATTGTAAAAAAACCGTGTGCAGGTCATCCAAATTCAAAAGGTTATATCTCTCTCCTTAGATTGAATAATGTTTCAAATAACATATATTCGGAAAGCCCCAGAAGTCTAGTTTCTAACAAATTTTACAGATTGTGATTCTGAGTTTTCTAGAGGAAGTTATGGTCATTTCAATGACTGTTGTGCGGCAGTGCACGGGAACTGCACGGGTAACTTACCCGTGCACTGCCCGTGCACCACACCTTCCAGCTTAGCGAATGATGGGTTTTATCATCGTGCAAGCATGGACACAACACAAGAATACCGTTGTGCAAGTGCGGACTTTTCCGAACACAACGGAAAATGTAAAACAAAACAACCACACGTAAAGACAAACAAAGAAGTGCTTGTGTGAGTTTAGACATAAATGCACACAATCATGGAAGTACAAATGCAAAGTAATATGAGAATGCATGTGACGAGTACTGTTTTTGTCGTTAGAAAATGTCAGTCAAAAATATTTATAAAATTCTTAGCAATGTCCTTAAAATATGTTAGCAAGTATAATGACAAGCTAGGGTATCGTCCACAGGGAAAAAGAAACTAAATGGCTAAAACTAGTTAACTACTATTAAACTAAAATAAAGCATAAAAAGGGAAAAAATGGTTGTTTTGAAAGTTAATAGCTATGATGCAAACTATAGTTCAACAATTTAACCTAAAATGCAACTAATGTTAATAAAAAATGTGTATTAAAATATGATAGTGAGAACTAAGGAATTAATGGATCCAACAAGTGAATAGTGGGCAAATCATGACCTTCTCATGAGTGTGCTTTAATCTTGTGTAACCAACCTAGGCTGTATAGGATTGGTTGTATACCACTTATGAGTGTCCAATCTATCATGTATAGTATTGGCCGCCCACAAATGGTTGTACAATGAATGAATATCTATCAAATAGGGGACTAATCTCTTTGTTAACTTCACTAACCTAGGATGTATAGTGCTGATGCTTAATCTATCACAAGAAACCAATCCTAGGATGTATAGTTTTGGTTACTCATTAAAGATTAGATATAGATGAGATTAAGGAATCTGGATTTTACTCAAGTCATGTACTCTTGTTTAATCCTCCTATTCAAAAGAGCTTAAGAGAGCCACGCATCATGTATACTTAATTCTCTACTCAAATAATTTCTAAAACAACTTGCAAAGGGAGTCATGTACAATCTAAAACAAATCATTCTTGAAATCAATTAAAAACAATGAATAGAACATATTAGATAGATTGATAGAAAATAGAAGGTTTACTACAAAGCCCAACATCCACAAGTGTTTCACATCAATCCATTAGTGGGATATTTAACTACTCATGACAAATACAAGAAAATAACAAGGAGAACAGAGATAGAGAAGACCCATGTAGAGAACTCCTTCATTCAAGCTTCAATCCAATCTCCAAGTGTCCTTGAGTAGATGATGAGGATGATGGTCAGATTTGGTAAGGAATGATACCTAAATCTAGGGTTATTAATTAGAGATAAAAATGGGAGAAAAATTCCTTCTTAGAAAAGGGTGGAAGAGAGAGTTTTCAAAAAGAAAATGGTGTATTTATAGGCTTGGGAGGTTAGGGCATGATCTTGGCATGAAAGGACATCATTGCCCCTCTAAAAATTGCTTTAAACCCGTCATTTTTGGTTCTGGAAAGTCCTGTGCATGGGTAGTGCACGGGTTAGTAAACTGGTTTTCTACGGGTAGTGAACAGGTAGGTTACCAGTGCAGTACCCGTGCAGTTCCCGTCGACAGCCGCGCAACAGTCACTAAAATGGCCATAACTTCCTCTAGAAAACTCGGAATCGCAATCTGTAAAAACTACTAGAAACTAGACTTCTGAGGCTTTCTGAATTTATATAATTCTAAACGTGTTTCAATCTGAGAAAGGATATATGACTCTTTGAAGTTGGATGATCTGAACATAATTTTTTATAATTTCTGCCCTTTTGTCACCAAGTCTCATTTTTTTGCCTGGTCTGCTCCTTGGTTGGACAAGTGCACGGGTTGTGCAGGGTAAGGTACCCGTGCAGTACCCATGCACTGAAGTCTTCTTTGAATTCCATCCTTCTGTGCATGGGTTGTGCACGGGTAGGTTACCCATGCACTATGGCCTTCAAGCATCCCTTTTGCACCAATTTGTGCACCAATTTGTCCTTTTTCGATTCCGCTTCTTGATTTTTCACCTAATGCATGCAATATCAACAAAAGAGCCATAAATTCACATAAAACCAGCCAAGAATGAGGCAAAAGGAAATGATACGAGGGCCAAAATGTATGACATTTTTGGCTCGATCAAATACCTTCAAACAAAACATTTGCTCATCCTTGAGCAAACTCAAGACAAATAACAAAGACACAACACTATAACAATATGACTCTATCTAAAATTTTCCTAGACTCATGACAAACAATTGAAACTGTCGCAGGCCCAACCGATGATGAGATGCAAGGATGTGTTATAGAGAGAAGTAGACATATGCAAAAAGTTTTTAAAATAACTCCAAGGCACTAGAGGGAAACTCGCAATATCATGAATCCCACACCTCATAACACTCTCATATCGGGAACTACCCACTCTCACACCTTGAGTATAATTCGCTTTGACTCTAAGCCTCACATGCATACTCTCTTCTCTTTCCGCTAGGAGTCCTAAGTTCACACTCATGCAAGGTATGTAAGGATGGAATTTATGCATAGGAATCAAATGCTTTGCATACAATTATCAATGAAAGACTGCAAATTTATCAATGAACTATCCTAAGAAGGATTCACTATGCCATGAACGTGGAAGATCATGCTTCAACAAACATTCCCAATCAAGACACATCATGGATCAAAAAGGACTTTCCCTTTAGTTGTAATGGGGCTATGGGGTTTAATGTGGTGAACAAAAAATGTAATCAACGCACATACTCCATTTCCCATTTTCTTTGGTTACCATGACCACGTTGGCAATCCATTCAGGGTATCGGGACTCCCTAATGAACTTTGCCTTTAGTAGCTTGTCTACCTCCTCTTGCATCGTAGTATTTCTTTCGAGGTTGAAATGCCTCATTTTCTGCTTAACTGGCTTGAAGGTAGGATCCACGGCTAACCTGTAAGCTGCCAAGGTAACTGGTATTCCTGGCATCTCATCATGACTCCATGCAAAGATTTCACTATATTCTAGTAAGAGCTTTACCAGACCTTCCTTCACTCCCGCCTCTAGTGTTGAACCTTACCTGACTGTCTTGGAAGGGTCATCCTTCCTGATAGTTATTTCCTCCAACTCATCTACAGGACGACCATTGGGACTTCCTCTCTCTTCTTCTTCCCTGACCTCCATACCTAGGGACTCTACCTCAGGCTCCTTCTCTATTGAATTAATTTTGCCTTCAAAGTTCTCCTCTGATAACTGTTGATCTTGATTAATGGTTATCTGCACACACTACTTAGCCAGTGCTACTGGGTTGGTGGACACTACTTAACACTTGCGCGCAGCCTGCTGGTCTCCTCGAACTTCGCCCACCTTGTCCCCTACTGAGACTTTCAGGACGTTATGGTAGATCGTTAGGACTCCCTTGAGGGTAGACATGTAAGGTCTTCCAAGGGTGGCGTTGTAGGCGGATGAGGTGTCTACTGCAACGAAGTCTGTCATTAGGTTCTGCTGGGGCGGTGCTATCCCTACTATCACTGGTAGGATCATGGATTCGGTGGGGATCAGCGAGTCTCTTGTGAACCCATACAGTGGGGTAGTGCATCTATTGTAACAAGGTCTTTTTAAGTTGAATTGCTCCAAAGCACTCTTGAAGAGAATATCAACGCTGCTACCCGTGTCAATCAGGACACGATGGACCAAATTGTTAGCTATTTGTACGGTGATGACCATGGGATCATCATAGGGCTGCATAGTGTTGTACACATCCTCCTCAGTAAAGATGATCTGGGCTGATAGAGGAGATTGGTGTGATCCTTTGGTAATCTTGAGAATATTCTCAGCCGTATCTAACCTGGGCACCTTTCTGGAATTGTTGGATGTTCCCGCCAGAGTGGGACCTCCGCTGATGGTATGGACGATGTGGATCTGTTCCATCAGGTCATTCCCTTTCGCCTTTCTCTTCTCTTCGAATGCTTTAATGTCTGCTTGCACCTCATTCCCGGTGTGACTGATATCGCGTACCTGTTGGAGAAATTCCACCAAGCACCCTCCCTTTACCAGGGCCCCAATCTGGTTATGTAAACTGTAGCATTCCGATGTGTTATGACCCACGTCCTTGTGGAAATCGCAATACTTGTAGCGGTTCCGTTGATCGGCCGATGCCTTTATTGGACCAGGTTTCCTGAGGAGTCCTTTGTCACGGATGGCAAGGTAGATGGTCTCGCGAGATGCGTTCAGAGGGGTATAGTGGGAGTGTCCCCTTTCCTCTCTATCTATCCGTGCTATCTCCCTGGGCAGAGTTGTAGCCCAAGGAGGAGTCGACCTGACTGGGCATCGGTTCCTCTGAGGCTGGTAAGGTGGCAACCGAAAAGTAGACTTGTTGGGAGGTTTGTTCTGATTTTTCTGAACTGGTGCAGACTTGGGGCGCCTCCTTCTTCTGGCGCTTGGTAGTCCTCATATAATTGTAGGGAAAAATTAACTAAAACTGCAGCGGAAGGCGAAAAGTAGATTTTCGTATAGTTTAAAATTTTTCTAAAGATTTGAACCTTAACCCTTTAATTAATTAAACACAAATATACGGTAAGAGTTAAATACCTCTTGTCGTGTGATCCGATTGACTTACGTCGATGGTAATCCGTAAGATCTTCAATCCTAGCACGTACGTGAATCACCTAGGAGCGTGGTCTCCCTTTTTTCCTTGAATTGCTTACCTTAGAATGGATGTATGAAACTTCTGATCCTGATCTTCAATCCCAAAACACCAAGAGCCTAGAAAAATAGTTCCGGTCACTTTTGAATTCACAATCGATATGATTGGAACTCGTGTAACCCTAAATCAAAAGTGTGCACAAAACCTTTTGATGTTAAAGGCTTGCAAGTGCACTATCGAATGAGAACTTATTTTTCTTTTTCTCTCTTGGCCGAAATTCTATGTGTATTGAGTAAGATTTTTATTTTTCAAAGCAAACAAAAATCTCTCTCACTCAAGCTTCTAGGTGGCCGAAATTTATCACCTTATATTTATAAGGTGACCGAAATTTCTCCTTCTCAAAATAGGGTTGGCCGAATTCTTTGTGTAGGAAATCTAGGGTTGGCCAATTTCCTTACTTGAAAAGGAATGTGCTTTTCCCTAATTCCTATCAATTTAAGAATCCAAACCCTTATAGGACTAGGGTGGCCGAATTCTTTGTGTGGTATGGAGTGTATGTGGACTTAATCCTTACCACATCAGGACTCCTATCACTTAAAAGAATTCTAACCCTAATCCAACACATAGTATTTTATTTACTGATCAGGAAAAGATTTTGATTTAAACTATTAATTAATTAATTTCCATTTAATCAAAACAATAAAATAAAATTATATCTTGGGCTATTTTATGAGCCTTGCTGCCCACACCATATATACATGGGCCTAATATTATTTTTCTTATTTTATTTAATCCATTAGACTTTAAATAAAAGCCCACATGTGAACCCGACTTATTCTTACTAAAAGAAACAAGCCCACATGTCTCCTTTTAATATATTAATATAATAGAGCAGCCCATTAAATAAATAATAGACATATTATATTCTTAATATATTAAATGCAATTCTAGATGGACCCATAAATTGGTCCGGTAGAATATATCAAGTGATCCATGCAAGTACGTGTGAATTATGGATCCTGGCGGGCTATCTAAACTTAAGCTTCAATAGACATAACCTAATCACAATCAACAAATGATTCACTTAGGTCCGATCTATTAATTTTAACTCATTCCACTAAAGAGCTAAAATTGAACTCTTAAATAAAAATAGAATAAGGAGATGTTTCTCATTCATACCCTAGACAATCTTATAGGAGATGGTGTATCCTCATGAATAATATCAGTAATCGCCAAGAGCTCATAGACCGCCTATAGCTCTCCAAGTTACCATATTTCCTCGTATGACCACATTTTGAACTTGGATATTTTGACTTGTCCAGAAGCCATGTCTTCAATAATCATTATTGAAAACTCAACGTTGAGATTTAATATTCAATACCTCAAAACATCCATATGATGATATTCTACTCTCATTTAATAAATGGAGCCACGATGTCCATATCTATAAATGAAGTCCTCTATCGATTAACAAATGAATACCACCAAACTATCGAGGATAGACTATTCTATATAATCTTACTCATTGATAGCTCGAATGATAACACTTGCAACCATAAGTCCATCATTTATCTCAAGATTAAGATCGACTCTCCGATTGTCCTAATAATGAAAAGACTTATATCTAGTGACAGTTCAAGATAAAGTATTTCATTGTGATCCTGTTCAATGCACCCAGTGCACTAGATTCTTTTACTCGAAAAACCTTTCGATGATTTTAGACTCATCATAACTCATTTGATCCCACTTAAAGGCTAGTAAAAGAATTCTACAACTTTATCAAGATAGAGGTGCCCAACCTTTAACTTAAGTTGTTAACGTTATTCAAGACTAACTAAAGAATTGTGTCTACCTCACACATATCTGGATGTATGAACAATTGTTCATTTCTCATAGTCTTTTGACCTTATGATTATTTACCTTAACAATTATAATAATAAATGCTGTAAGTATTTGTAAGAATCAGAAAACAATTTATTAATATGAAAAGATTGTCAATTACAATATTACACTCTTGCTATTGAGCATAATCCTAACAATCATCGTGCTCCATCTTGACTCAGAGTTGCTCATCTATTTCCACCTGCTCTAGAGCTCTATCGTAGGCCAAGTGGTAGGTCTCTGGGGGATGCTTGGTGAAGGATCTGAACAGCCTGCCTGCCAATAGATTTCTTTTAAAATTGGCCAAGGTCTCCTTCTCCGCGAAGACCCCCATTTGGATAAATTCTTTGTGAAATCTCTCCACATGAGCTCTGAGTGATTCACCCCGCTCCTGGATCATGTATTAGAGATGAATGGGATCCTTGGGGCGAGGTTTGATGCCCTGGAACTGAGCACAGAAGTCGGTGGTTAACTTAGTAAATGAGTCGACACTCTCTGCTGGTAGATTTTTGAACCATGTCTTGGCGTAGTCCGTTAGCGTGGTAGGGAACATCCTACACATGGGGGCCCTAGTAGCATTATGGACCTTCATCTGTTGAACAAAGCTCTCCAAGTGGCTTAAAGGGTCTTTTCTGGTGCTTCTATTGCTACCTCCCACCACTGATCGAGGTCGCCACTTGGTTGCTTCTTACTGAGGTTGCCTAGAAGAAACTTCTGGTTGGACTAGAAGGTGGCGCTCCCTAGGTAAGAGATCGATGGCGGACCTCACCCGCCGAGGTTGATACCCTGTAGGTTATTCTGGAAAATGGGGACATGAGCCCGAGTCTGTCATGGACCGACGTCATCGGAGGCATGGGCCCAAGCCTGTCATGGATCTGTATGGGAGGTGGTGACCCCAACCTGTCGAAGGGAGGTACCCTGGTACCTTACCGATTGGTGTCTCCCCTGGTATCTGGTACCGCGGGCTGGCTGGTACTACCTTTAGCGACCATTCAGAGGTGAATGCTTTCTATGAAGGCCGCGACTTGTTGGTCTAAATTGGCAGGTCTAGCTGCTGCGGCGATAGGTACCAGGGGGGTAGCCCGCGCGGTAGCTGATGGCTTCGAGGCGGGTTTACGACCCTTCCCCCCTTTCTTTGGCTTCTGACCCTTTTGGGTTGAAGCGTTTGACTGGTGTCCCGATGGGTCGAGATGATCCTAAGAGGATTGGAGCTTCATTCTGATAATGCAGTAAGAAAATGAGACACTCAAGCTTTCTTATAGGGTATGGTGTTTCCCACAAATTGGGACAAAAAGTGTTAACGGAAAAATCCACTCAGGAAGTGAAATTTCGGTTAACACCCTCGCCCACTACCGGTAGATAGTAGCAAGATAGGTACCTATGGTACCAAGGTTCCTCTTCGTAACGTAGATAAAAATGAACGAAAAAGAAATAAAAGAGGACAACGAGATATGAAGTAACACTGTGTTATTAAATGAGTATTGAAATTATGGTTACAATATGTACACTCTCCTTGCTTAACTGTCCTTTTGTTTTTACACAGCAAGGCGGTTGAACCTTCGTTTAAGTCGATAAGTAGATATATTCTTCCAGTGATTGTCGATGGACTCTCACTTGCTTCAGAGAATTCAAAGGGAATTCCTCCAGAAATTAAACTCTCTTTTCTGGCGATAAGTAATGATTTTTCGATCCCCCTATTTATCCTTCAAGGCTGTATGTATAGGCTTCCCAGGAAATCCCCTCAGAATCTGGTCGTATTCATGAGAATTATTGGGAGTCCTATTTTAAGCGTTGAAAATGAGTTAAGTGGGGCTAAAGGCGTGGGATTTGATCCCGTTGATTATTGTCGTATTTAAATCCTGATTTTTGTTTAATGTTTGGTCTCATTTATGGTGCTTTAAATGACGAGGGAGTCAACCCTTTCTACTGGTATTATTTGGAGATGAATACTGCTTCATCGTCTTGGTAGTACGGTTCACTGATATACTAATCTGACTTCCTGGAGTGGTGCCCATTTTACTCACCCAAGCGAGCTTGTAGCGGTATTTGTTCCACGAGACGGATAAAATGCCTCTCCCGATTGGATTCTGGGCTGACTTCGAGGTGTTTTGGGATATCTGGCGCCAGCCCATGGTACTAAGATACCAAGAGGGAAGTATCAGGTTCTCACGAGGTACTAGAAGTATGATACTATGGTATCCCTTCCACCAGGTACTAGTATGGATGTACATCGAGGTACCTGATCCTTCTGGTTGAACATTTCTGGTGCCTTATCCAGGTAGGTGGGTGGTCGAACTTCGGGTTGCTTCCCTTGAGATCATGGTACTAGCTCTGCTAGGTACCTGGCAGCCGAGATTGGTTCCTATCAGGTAGATACTTGGTGGAAAATTCTTTTTTGGACCCTTGCCAAAAAACCCTGTTAACAGTTACCAGTACCACATTTGTGATCCACTCAGGGTATCGGGACTCCCTGATGAACCTAGCCTTCAGAAGCTTGTCAACCTCCTCTTGTATCGCGGCATTCCTCCCTAGGTTGAAGTGTCGCCGCTTCTGTTTGATTGGTTTAAAGGTGGAGTCGACTGCCAATCTACAAGCTGCCAAAGTAACGGGGATTCCTGGCATCTCCTCATGGCTCCAAGTGAAGATGTCAATGTACTTACGAAAGAGTCTTACAAGACTCTCCTTCACTCCTGCTTCCAGCGCTGCTCCTACCTTGATCACCTTTGAGGGATCATCCCTCATGATTGGTATCTCCTCTAACTAATCTATAGGATGGCCACCTGCCTACCCTTTGTCTTCCTCTTCCTCTTCCATATTCTCCGTAACTGGAATCTATGTCTCAGGCTCCTCCTCTACTGCCCACATCTCTCCTGTGACATCTAGGTTCTTAGGATTCCCTCTTGGTAATTCCTGATCTTGCATGACAGTTACCTGAGCACATTGCTTAGCCAAAGCCGTCGAGTTAGTGGACATAACGTAGCATTTGAGTGCCGCCTGTTGGTCTCCTCGTACCTTGCCCACCTGCTAGGAATTTCAAGACATTGTGGTAGATTGACATGTCACCCTTGAGGGCTGATAGAAAAAACCTTCCAAGGATGTCGTTGTAGGCTGACGAGGTATCAACCACGCCGAAATCGGTCATGAGGTTCTGCTGGAGTGGAACTTTCCCCACTATCACAGGTAGGATCATAGATCTTGTAGGTATCGGTGAGTAAATCCATACAATGGGGTAGTGCAGCTATTGTAGTAGAGATGTTTAAGGTTGAATCTTTCCAAAGCATCCTTGAAGAGGATGTCAATGCTGCCACCGGTATCAATGAGAACGCGGTGGACAAAGCAGTTGGCTATTTGCATGGTGACAACCATGGGATCGTCATGAGGGAGTACCGTATTGGAAAATTTAAAAAACGTCCTGACCTGCCAAGATCTGGGGCACCTTTCTAGCATGGTTCTTCTTAGAACTATTAGAAGTTTCTGCTAAGGTGGGACCCCCGCTGAAGGTGTGGATAACCTGGATTTGCTGCATCAGATCCTTCCCCCTTGCTTCCCTCTTTACCTTTATTATTTTAATGTCTGCATATACCTCTTTCCTAGTCTGGTTGCTATCTCGCACCTGTTGTAGGAACTCTAACAGGAAACCTCCCCTTACCAACTCCTTGATTTGGTTATGTAGACTATAGCACTCTGATGTGTTGTATCCCACATCCTCATGGAAATCGCAGTATTTGTAGTGATTCCGCTGATCAGCTAGTGCCTTAATCGAATTGAGCATATATTACAGGTGGATCACGTATTGCAGGTGGATGGGATCCTTAGGGCGAGGCTTGATACCCTAGAATTGAGCACAGAAATCACTGGTTAACTTGGTAAAGGAATCAACACTACATGTTGGTAACTTTCTAAACCATGTCTTAGCATAGTCTGTCAGCATGGTTGGGAACATTCTGCACATAGCTGCCAGGGTAGCATTCAGGACTTCCATTTGCTATACGAAGCTCTTAAGGTGGCTTAGGGGATCTTCTGTCCCAGAGTACTTATCGGCCGGTATTTTGATTTTACGGGGTAGCTCTGCCTCCTTGATTCTTTTAGAGAATGGGGCGTTCATCTCGCCCAGGGGGTCCTTCCGGTTCTCCCGATGTTTACCCTTCTTTAGCACTTGGATCTCTTTTACCGTCCTGGCGACCTAGTCCCGGAGGCGCTAGTTTCCACCATTTATGGACTCGACCTTAGAGTCTTCATTGTCAAACCCCTCTAATGCTATTGAGGCTTCGTCCCGGTTCTCTCCCTAAAGAGGATTTTCCCGAGCACTTCTTCTGTTTCTGGCGCTACCTCCTGCAGCTAATCGAGACTGCCTACCCATAGCTGTCGGCTGGGGCGGGTGGTGATGCTCCCTAGGTGAAACGTTAAAAAATGGACTTTACGTGTCTGGGTCAAAAATTTATTGGTCGGTCTGGAACCGGGGGCATGGGCCCTTACCTGTCGTGGACGAGTACTTAAAGCGGGGGTCCCAATCTGTCAAAGGATGGTATCCTATAACCCATTCAGTTGGTATCTCGCCTGGTATTGGTTACCGTGAGCTGGGGGGTGATACCCCCTTTAACCAATCGAAGGCGGACGCTCTCTATGAAGGTTGCGGCCTGTTGCTCTAGGATAGCCTAGCTGGCTACTGGGGCAGCCAGGATCTAGGGTGTAGCCTACGCGGTTGCAGGAGATGGTGGAGCTGGATTGCAGTGTTTCTACTTCTTTCCTCGCTTCTGACCCCTTCCCGGTTGAAGTGACAGATTGATGTTCTGATTGATCGAGCTGCCCCTGGAGAATCGGAGCCTCATATTTGTATGCTGCAAGAAATCAAATTCACAGGCTTTTAAAGGGGTGTGGAAATTTTCCCACAAACG
The DNA here is from genome assembly GCA_033220585.1 of Dipteronia sinensis. NCBI lineage: Eukaryota > Viridiplantae > Streptophyta > Magnoliopsida > Sapindales > Sapindaceae > Dipteronia > Dipteronia sinensis. The sequence continues at coordinate 49,715,057 of CM065640.1, forward strand.
GCGCAAAAAAGTGTTAACAGAAAATTCGTTCTAGGTGAGGAATTTCAATTAACACCTTCAGACTGCTACTCGGTAGGTTGCAGTCAGGGAGATATCTCTCCGGTACAGTGATTTTGATGGAGTGAATATAACAGAGAAAAAATGGGAACAACAGTACTTGTATATAATAAAAGGTGATGAAGAAGCTATTTTATTAATCATTGGGAAATCTCAAACTACAGAACAATTGTTCCTATCTCTCTCTTTACACAAAGATGGCGATGGAGAACTTGTAAATAGTCGATACGTGAATATTTTTCTCTCAATGACGGTAAAAAATCTTTCAGTGTTTCTGGAACCGAAAAAATATAATCAATCCCATCCTCTCTTCGTCTTCAATTGCCGTATTTATGGATTCCTCCTTCTTATTCTAGAGAATCAGGTCCCCTTTATGGAGAGTCGTTGGAATCCTTATTTAGGAGTTGAAAGACGTTGATTGAGGCTAAGAGCGTGGGATTTGATCCCTCTAATTATTGTTGCATTTAAACTGTGATTTGGTTGACCTCTTGGTCTCGTTTATGGCGCTTTAAGTGGCGAGGAAGTCAACTCTTCCATTTATGTTGCTTGGAGTAAAATCTGACTTTGTACTTTAGGTGGCAGGTACCGATCCTTCCTAGATCACGGTACCAATGCTTTCGAGTACTTAGGAGCTGGGAATGGTCCCCCTCAATGCCCTACTAGGTATCGGCTAGATGGATAATTCTTCTTTGGACCCCTACCAAAAAAGATTGTTAACATCAACCAAAGAATATGCCAACAAATATCAACTTGAAACATGTGAACATATAATAAAAGAGAACAAAGTTTAGCATACTATACTCCCCCTTGATAAGTGTTCTATCTAAGATCAGGATAGGATAACGTTCACAATGAAATCCACACAATCTCACATTCAAGCAATTTTAAAGAAATCCAACAAAATAAGCTTCACAAACTATGAGAGATACACTAAGATTTTCAATCTCTCTTATAATTCTTCTAAAATTGCTAGAATATCAACATACTTATAAACAAAGTGTGTGTGTGAATTTTTCTTCAAGCATATGTAATGAAGTAATTTGATAATCAACATGCAAATCATATCAACATCTATTCAACTTAAGCTTTTCCATAAAAGGTCAAACCGATTATCATCTGGAATTTTGGCTTTTAAGAGAATAGATTTCAACATATACGAGCGCGTGTGTGCATGTGGCTTGTCATCCCATTTCTATTTGACAACCCCAGCAATTTTGATTTTCAACTATATTTCTTTAAGCCTTTTTTGTATTTAGGCTGTTTCCTACATTGGGTGGCTGCACAACCAAGGTGTGTAGCCCTTTTCATGAAGGTGCTAGTTGAGTTCTTTGTAATTGCCAAAGCAAAACGGATACTAACCATAGGTCATCTTTGATGTACTAGTCATAGGACTTCAAGGTTTATCGACAACTTACATATATTGAAACTCAACTTACTTAACAAAACATACAAGAGAAGTAAAGTGCATTTTTGAAAAAATAAGTTTTTATAGTTTACAAGCACATGATCTAAAAGCAATACAAAGAGACTTACTTAAGATCATTACTTCTCAAGAGAGTAGCTTTCAAAGAATATGAAGCTCATATTTTTCAAGAAATGCCACTCATCATTCAAATCAAATAATTAATAAATCATGATCAAGATCAATGTGAACAATATCACTAAAAGATCTTAAAAGAGCAGATGTCAATGAGAACCACAAGAAAACTATACTCAGTTCTCTAATATGACATGCTTCATGATATAGTACAAATGGTGAATTGAGAGTTGAAAATCCAATTAAGTGATCGAGCCAAATATGTCATACATTTTGGCCCTCATATCCTTTCCCTTTGTCTCGTGCTTGGATGTTTTTACATGTATTTACGGCTCTTTTGTTGATATTGTAGGCATTCAATGGATTTCAGGGGCTGGAAGCGAAAACAGAAACTTTCGGATGAAAAACAAGTCAAAAGTCAGAGAAACAGTGCCTAGAAGCATAGTGCACGTGTCCCATACCCGTGCACTGCTTGTGCATCAACCCGTGCATCAGGTGAAGATCAGAAAGAAGGGCCTGTGTGCAGGTAACTGCACGGGTCCTACCCGCGCACCCTCACCCGCACACTACTCGTGCAATTACCCGTGCACCGGGTGAAGGAAGATTGTGAAGAGCCTGTGCGCGGGTAGATACCCGCGCACTAGGCGATTCAGCTATGCCAAAGTGTTGTTTTCAGCCATTTCAAGAAAGGGCAAAGTTGTCCTTTCAAGCCTATTTCGTACCGTAGCCTCCCAAGCATATAAATACACCAGTTTTATCATTTAAAGAACTCTCAATCACTCTTTCTTCCCTTCTCTCATACAATTCTATCTCTAATTACTAACCTAAATCTAACCATCATCCTCCTCATGTACTCAAGGACACTTAGGAGATTGGATTCAAGCTTGAAGAAATGAGAATGTCTTTGGATGAGATGTAGTTGGATGAGATAGCCCTCGCGGCTTCTGGGTAAAAGCATCCGCGGCAGACTTAACTAGGCGGGGTTGATATTGTGAAAGTCTTTTAGAAACTGGGGGCATGGGTCCCAGCCTATCCCGGATCGAACGTTGGGGCCCTGATCTATCTCGAGCCGGCTCGGGAGGAGGAGGGCCTAGGCGATCGAAAGCAGGTGGTCTAGCTCCGAGCCTGCTCGGCTCTCCCTGATCATTCAGGTGGGTCGGCTGGACTGTGATGCCTTCAGTGAGGAGGCGGACGCGGATGGATTCTACGAAGGCCGCCGCTTGTTGGTCGAGCGCTGTCTGGCTCACTATAGGGTGGCCAGCAGTCCGTGTATTGGTTGTCTGGATCGGAGCTTGACTACTATATCCAGACTTTCTCCCCCATCCTGGAGCCTTTCGGGTTGGCCTCACCGGAGATTGCTCCGGGACTCTGTGTTGGCCTTAGGAGGAGCGGAGCCTCATAGTTCCTATAAAACAATGAAAATATAAATACAAACGATTGGTTAGTTGGGTGTAGGATTTTTCCCCACAGACGGCGCCAGAAAGTGTTAACAGAAATTTTGCTCGGGATGAGAAATCTCTGTTAACTCCCTCGAGACCACTACCACGTAGGTGGTGGCCAAAATTCTTTATATATGTGACAGTGGTTTATATAGTGACAAATAAACAAGAACGTTTTTATTTAGCATGCATGGTACACGAATACAAAGATTATTCTCTCTTTTCTCTTAACTCTCTTTGGTGAATGGTCGATTGCTAGTCGTATGCCTGTCGAATAGTAGTCTCCTCGTTTTCATTTCTTTTCTTTTCTATTTATACATGGTTTGTAGGTCAACAGACTGATTCTCCCTTGATTGTCTCAGTGATTGTCTCAGTCTCTTCCTTATCGGGCGGGATTTCTTGCGTTAATATCATTTGACTTTTAGATTGATGCCCGAATTGAGAGTATCGTGGTGACGATTAGTTTGTTTTCTTTTTTGGATTTCATTACTTGTTCTGCATGTAGATAACGCTTCCAGGTATGATTTAATGCATTCCTCGTATCCTTTCAGTATGATCCTTATAGAAGTCGCGGGACATGACGATATGGTGTGATGCATAAACCATGGAGGTTGTTTAGTATTTCGACCTTGATGTCTAAGAAGTTTCATCCAGCTTGGAGCCAGATCTGGCTTCTCTTGACTTTTTCGAAGCTTGATGTGGCCTCGACTGACCTTTTTGAAGCTAGATGTGGCCTCGACTGATCTTTTTAAAGCTAGGTGTGGCCTCGACTGACCTCGTGGCCTTCTAGGGACATTCTTCTGTGTCAATCGAGGTACAGACGAGTTTCTTGAGCATTTGCGAGATGACCTTGACTTCGGGGAGCTTCTAGTTTTGATGATGCGGGCTAAGTCCGATCATTCCGGGCTCTATCCTGGATGTTTCCGGAGCCCACCCTTCTTCCTGGGGTGGTATTGCAGTTCGGCCCTGGATAGAGAGGTCTCCTGGTGGAAGCTCTCGGGTCCGGGCTTTATCCTAGATGTTTCTGGAGCCCGCCCTTGTGCCTGGGGTGGTATCGTAGCTTGGCTCTGGATATAGAGGTCTTCAGGTGAAACTTTCGGGTGTGGAACCAGGTCTAGGAAGTGGAAAATTTCCCTTTGGTCCTTAGCCAATTTTGGCTATTAACATAAATATTTAAATTTGAATTTAAAAGAGTTTCAATTCAAATGAAATCAAATAAATTAATACTAGTTAAAGATATCAGATATCTTAAAAGATTTGAATTTGTATTTAAAAGAGTTTGAATTCAAATCAAATCGAATAAATTAATATTAGTTAATATCTTTAAAGATATCATATATCTTAAAAGATTTGATTAATTAGTTTTATTAAAATATATATTGTTAATAGGTTTTTTCGGCAAGGGACCAAAGGAGAATTTTTCAAACAGAGATCTATCCAGGAAGATTCATCCAGATACTCCAAGAGACCTGCGAGATCGGTACCTTCACCTAGATGGAGTCGATATCCGACGAGGTTGGAACCTCGACTATCCATCTATCTAGATAGGATACCAGCTCCAAAAGCATGTATCTCGCCCTACTAAAGTTCCTGATACCAGTTCAAGACCAGTACGATGATAGCTTGCATGCCCAGCACCCCGCAAGCATCTCGACGTTGATCAAGGTACCAAGGTACCAGGTACCTCGATACCTACCTCGGTACCACCTTGATGTCTTCCTTGGTGCTACCCTGATTCCCGCCTGGTACTTAGTATGCTTATCCAGAGCTCCTTCAAGGCAAGTATCCTACCCATAGGCAATACGATAGGGTACACGAAGACACAAGCACCATTCCAGCAGGAGGCAGAACAAGCTCATCAAAAAGAGGTACCAGTACTACCCTCCGTCAGGACTCCAAGTCAGAATTTCCCTCCAAGCTCCACGAAGAAGGAAAGTCGATTCCGTTGCCATCAAGCTCCACGAAGAAGGAAATTTGACTCCATCACCAAAATAAAGCGCCATTAATGACCCTATGGTCGATCGAATCATAATTTGAATTCGCCATTGATTAACGGGATCTAATCCCGTGCCTTCAGCTCCACACAAATGCCTTTCAACGCTTAAAATAGGACTCTCTATAATCTTCATTAAAAACAACCGAATTTTGAGGAGATTAGGGGAGTACTATATATACGGCATAGAAGGGTAAAGCAAAGGGAGACTTCTTGATCACCAGAACGAGAAAGAGATCCCTGGAGATTCCCGAAAGCCAGTGAGAGTCCATTGACAATCACTGAAGGAAAAATATCCACTTATCGACACTGACGTTTTCTCCATCTCCATCCTGTGTAAAAGAGTGAAAAGAGTGAGAGATATGTATGTATTCATATTGTAAACCTATCGTAGTAATTGATTAAATAAAACAGTATTCGTTTTACATCTCCCGGTTCTTTTGTGTTCTCTATCCGTTCTTTGGTCTGTCGACCTCAATCATACGAAAAGAGGGACCCCGGTACCGAAGGTACTTACCCCGCTGCTGCTACCGGTAGTGGGTGAGGGTGTTAAGTGAGATTTTCACCCAGAGTGAATTTTTCCGTTAACCTATATATATAATAAATGATATATGTTTTTGGAAACTAAGACAACAAAACATACGTTCATAATTGATAGTCAATTTTTTGAGCATATAGAACCAAAGAAGAGAAAAGAAAAAAAACCTAGAAAGTGTTCTAGGTATTTTTTCGGCCAAAGAATTTTTTTTTGTTTCTTCTTTTCTTCATCCTCCTTGTTCCTAAGTACCGTGATGCTCTCACAAACCGTTACCAATCTCGGGAGATATCCAGGAAGATCCTGTTGTTCAAATCAGGAAGCAGATCAAAAAGAAGAAGGAGCCTACAAACTTTGGTATGAAATAGTTTCATCTCTTTCTTATTGTTTTTGATTATTACTGTACAATGGGTTTAATTGATGATTGCATTGAAATTTTAAAAACCTCATTCCGCTGCGCAATCCAAAATCTGGAATCTACAAAATGGTATCAGAGCCCATTTTGTATAGTATAATTGAATTCGATTGCTCCTGACTGCATGTATGAATGTGTAGGCACTTTCTAATGATTGTATAATGTTTACTTTTTATAAACATGGTTGATCGTTAATTGTATGGTACAATTGGTTTAGGGTTCTTATTTAAGGTTGTAATTTTTTTTTTCAATGTAATATTAATGCCGGGATGTATTTTTTAATTATTATTTTTTTCTGTTGTATTTTCTTTGTTGTATTTTTTCTGCTATGTATTTTATTGTAAAATATGTATGAAGAAATCCGACAAAGAAGACGAATGGCAAAAGAGCAAAATCAGAAACATGCGCAACATGCACTGTTCACAAACACTATTCACACAGTATTATTCACGGGCATTGTTCATGCGGTTTTGTTCGAGCGGTACTGTTCTGCGGTATTGTTCACTCAGTATTGGTGCATGCAGCCTACATGCACGAATGACGGCTATGCGCAAACGTGGTATGCGCTGAAAATTCACGATGCTAGGGTTTCATAATTTGCAAAGAGATTTTGGGCTGATTTATTTTTTCTTACCTTGGGCCTCAAGTATAGTGTTAAAGTAACACTTAAGCTTCAGGTTTGATTCATGAGATGGGTCATAATAATGAATATTTTTTTAATCAAGTTGGACTTGGTTAAAAGCCCAAAATTAAGAAGAACCCAAAAGACTTGAAGAATCTTGGAGATTACTTGAAGACCAAGGAATGCCTTGGATAACTTTTGTAATTGGATATTTTTTTTAAGTTAAAGAACCCATTGTAATCGATCAACTCATGTATGCTTTTGTTATTAGATAATTAAAGCATTGCCATGCATATACATAACATTTAGATTAGGTGTGCCTATATATATAAATGTTGATATGTCATACATGCATTATAGCCTTCTATATTATGTGTTTACTTTTAATTTGATTAAAATGGTGTTAACATAAAAATCACCCAGGGAGCGAAATCTAAATTAACACCCTCGACCCGTTACTCCGGAGGTCGCAGCGGGTGGGTAGGTACTTCGTACTGTGATTCTGATAGGAGTGAAGGAGAGATATCTGATCGATCAACGCTCTCAAACGGGGTAGGTACCGCGAGAGAGGTAGGATAGGTAGGAGAACAGTCATCCCTCCCATCTGGTGCAGTAGGCTGGTACCCGGTCTTGGTATCTGATCCTGGTACCTAGTCACCTCTCTAGGTGTCTTCAATATTCCCCCGACCTAGATAATGAGCCAGAAGAGGTACATGAGAGCTAGGACCAGCATGGTCAGTGCCTAGCAAGCATACATGCATTCATAACAAGGCGATAGATGGGAGAATGACAACTCTTTTAGTAGTGGTGGACTGGCCTAGGGGGAAAAAGCATCACGATTGATCACATTCTGAAAAACCCCCAGGCAGTATCCATAGGATGGAGAAAGACCCTTCTTTTATATTTATATATCTCGAGAGATGCTCCGGAGAGCTTACATTAATACAAACTGAGTCCTAGTAGGTCACAGTTAAAGGGGTACCACTTGGTACCGGTACATTCATGGCGAAAACTGACATACATAGCAGTCGATACAATAGTGGTGTAGGGGCAATTTGGGACAGGGTCCCTTTTATACTCCAGGCGATGGCGAACTCATATTCCTAGTGGAGAAGTGGGCGAAATCTGGGATCGAAGACATCTTGGAGATATGGAGATATTGGAGAGCTGTTGGACTGTTGGACTATGTCTATTGTTCGAACCCCCTGTTGGAGAATTGTTCGACCGAAGAAATATTAAGGAATCGACCCTTTTCTTGGAGAGTGACTTGTTATATTTATATCTGTTCATCCTTATTGCCCACTCCATTGGTTTATCTACATTAATGAGTTTGATTATCTTCATTAATAGAGTTGAATATCTTCTCATTGATGGAGTTGAATATCTTCTTATTGATGAAGTTGAATATCTTCTTATTAATGGAGTCTGATTATCTCCATTAATAGAGTTGATTGATTCCCTCATTAATGGTGTTGATTATGGCCATTAATGGAGTTGACTGATTCCCTCATTAATGGCGGTGATTATCTCCATTAATTACCAGAGAGGTCTACTTTCTCTTTTACGTTGCTTGGAGGAGAATTCTGACTCTGTATCCCGTTGGTATGGTACACTATGTATCGGAGTGCTTACTGGCGTGGCACTTGCTCTAGCATGCTGGTACCTCTTCTTGGTTCCATTCTTCTTACTTGGCAGGTAGGATACACATTCTAGTTAGATCCTAGACTGATATCGTGGTACTTGGTAACCAGGTAGGAGGTATCGTGGTACCTAGTAACCAGGTAGGAGGTATCGTGGTATAGCCTTGCTTGGTACCTGGTATAGACTGTGAGACGTGGTACTGACTTCTTTCAGGTTCATGGTGTAGAGCATCCCTGGTATCTAGGTACTGGTCCCGATCTAGGTCTTACCAGGTACCTGCCGGATGGAAAATTCTTCTTTGGACCTGTTAACGGAAATTTTGCTCGGGATGAGAAATCTCAGTTAACGCCCTCGAGACCACTACCACGTAGATGGTGGCCAAAATTCATTATATATGTAACAGTGATTTATAAAGTGACAAGTAAGCAAGAATGTTTTTATTGGTCATGCATGGTATACAAATACAAAGATTCTTCTCTCTTTTCTCTCAACTCTCTCTTGGGAATGGTCGATTGTTAGTCATATGCCTGTCGAATAGTAGTCTCCTCTTTCATTTCTTTTCTTTTCTATTTATACATTGTTTGTAGGTCAACAGACTGATTCTCCCTTGATTTTCTCAGTCTCCTCCTTATCGGGCGGGATTTCTTGTGTTAATGTCATTCACTTTTAGATTGACCCCCGAATTGAGAGTATCGTGGTGGAGATCAGTTTGTTTCCTTTTTTTGGATTTTATTACTCATTCTGCATGCAGATAACGTTTCTAGATATGATTCAATGCATTCCTCGTATCCTTTCAGTATGATCCTTTATAGAGGTCGTTGGATATGACGATATGGTGTGGTGCGTCAACCAGGGAGGTTGATTAGTATTTCGACCTTGATATCTGAGAAGTTTCATCTAGCTTTGAGCCAAATCGGGCTTCCCTTGACCTTTTCGAAGCTAGGTATGGCCTCGACTGACCTTTTGAAGCTAGGTGTGGCTTCGACTGATCTCGCGGCCTTTTAGGGACATTCTTCAGTGACAATCGAGGTGTAGACGAGTCTCTGGAGCACTTGCGAGATGACCTCGACTTCGGGGAGCTTCTAGTTTTTGTGATACGGGCTAGATCTGATCGTTCCGGGCTTTATCCCGGATGTTTCCGGAGCCCGTCCTTGTTCCTGGGGTGGTATCGCAGTTCGGCTCTGGACAGAGAGGTCTCCTGGTGGAAGTTCTCGGGTCCGGGCTCTATCCCGGATGTTTCCAGAGCCTGACCTTGTTTCTGGGATGGTATAATAGCTCGGCTCTGGATTGAGAGGTCTCCTGTTGAAACTCTCGGGTATGGAACCAGGTGTAGGAGGTGGAAAATTTCCCTTTGGTTCTTAGCCAATTTTGGGTATTAACAGAAGTCCCCTCTGACTTGAACACTAGACGTCGAGCTCGGGGTTGAGGTCAGATTTTTACTTTATTTGGGAAATCTTCCTCTTTTTACCATTACCGAAATATTGGGGAAATTTCTTCATTTGAATGACGTGTTGCGAACCGACTAATTATCTTTGAATTAATCTGATTGCGTTACGGCAGTCCCTGAGATTTTTTACCGTTACCAGAATCTTGGGGAGATCATCCTCTTAACTGCGTAGGTGATGTGGCATGAGATGATTAGCCCGCTTTCGAGTTTAATCTAGTTAAGTTACCGTAATCGATTTTTTTTACCTTTACCAGTCGAATATCTCGGTGCTGTTGCCCTTCTGCCTATATACATGTCTGTTTTCCTCCTCATCTTCCTCACATCTCTTCAAGCTAAAAACTTTCTGCTGAGAAATATCTCCATAGCTTTTCCTCCGAGCTTGCTTCTTTCTTCATTCTTCGTCTTCTATAATGTCAAAAAACAGCCGTGACTCAACTGATTCCATATTCGACGGCGATGAGGTCGTCAGTCTTATTCTAGGGAAGCGGGCTAGGAGGAGTTCTGACGGCGACGATTCCCCGCCAACCTCACAACGTCGACGATCAAGTAGGAATGTATCTATCGGGACTGGGTTCTCCAACCATCCCGACCACCCTTTAGATAACGTCGATGATGACTCCGACAAAGATACGGTCGGTGGCGCTGCGGGTGAGCGTCGGGTCTCGGCTCCGGGTACCTTTAGGGAGAGGCTCCCTCCCTACGATTTCCTATTTGTTCCAGATTCCACCGTTGACCCGGTGTCGATTGACCGCTTGAGGTCAAAGTTTGGCATCCCCAACAGTGTGTCCATCTCGGTGCCTCCCAAGAATTTCAAGTTTTTCAACCCCCCTAAAGGCGTGCTTCCGATTCATGTGGCCGCTCTTGAGAACGAGGTCAGGCTTCCCCTCCATTCGACCCTTTGGCGGGCTCTCAACGCCATCCAGCTCGCTCCCCTCCAGTTTACGCCTGGCTTCTAGAGGCATCTGATTGGTTTCCTTGTATTATGGAGGGAACAATGCCAGATGAGTAAAGTGACGAGGGAGCCAGGTGCAGAGGAGTTGGCTTATCTCTTCCAGATTGGGAGCTTGTCTGGGGCTCCTCGAGGCCAGTTCTATGCCAAGGCAAAGAATAAGCTTAATTTCATCGTTCCTGGTGCCTCGAAGAAGGATCCCGCGTGGAAAGAAGAATGGATCCTGGCGGGGGATGACTGGGGGAGCTCGATTTTCATCGGAGGGCATGAATTCGAGGTTCCTACGGCTTTCAGTGACAAGCCCTCCTGGGACACGGACTCCCTTTCTTCTGAGCCCGAAGCCGTCTTAAAGGCTATTCTAGCCCGGAATTATCTGAATCCCAAGTTCCCTACTGCTGAAGCTTTTGACCCTCATAGGGTGAACAAGTATTTACGAATTTCAGACGCTATTCCTCGTAAGTATCCTTGTGTTGCTTTGCTTCGCTTTATTACTTAGTTTGGTTCTAACATTTTCTTGTTTTTAATCTGTTTATTCTCAGTTTTTGTCGTGGAGCCGACCACCCGTCATGTCTCACGCTTTCCTCAAGGTGGAGCTTCTCTTCTCTCCTCTGGGCCGAACCTGCCCTAGCTTCTTCCATCTCTCTGGCTGGGTCTAAGATGGCTACTCTTGCCTCGCGAGCTTTCCGGGCTTTGGGTAAAGCTCCCCAGGTGGTTGGCCAACGCTGTTTCTGCCCCCTCGGCCGTGGCCACTAAATTCGCTACCCCTTCGACTAAAACACCTGATTCCGCTGCGCTTCCAACAACCAAAGCCTCGGAGGTTTCTGGGAAAGATGTCGCTTCTGGGAAAGGTGTCGTGAAGGCTCCTTCCAGTCGCTCCCGGCGTCAGTCGATCGACAGGGCAGGATGAGGTCCTGGAGCAGTTCATAGCATCCTGTCCGGGTGGCGGGATCTCTCAGATAGCTTCCATGCCTGTGGACGTCCTTATAACCAAGAGGTCTGCTATTTTAGCTGAGGTAATTGTATTTCCTTCAAGCTACTTTTGTTAATTTGTCCAGTTTCTAACTCGGGTTTTGTATTTGTAGGCCTTTAAGGTTAATGTCGTGATGGGCCAGCAGGTAGCCCTCCTCCCTGATCGGGCTGCAAAAGCCGAGGCTGAAGCCGAGAAATTCGGGGAACTGCTCAAGCAGGCTCGGTCTTTAGTGGAAGAGGTGACTTCCAGCTAGGGAAAAATCGAGCTCGAGATGGCTGAGCTTTGCCGCGATCATGAAAGGACGAAGCAATCTTTCGATCAGGAGCGTCTTCAATCTCTCCGGCGGGCTAGGCAGCGGGATTCCTGGAGATCTGAGGCTAAGAAGCTGGACCTCGAGAACCAGTCTCTGATTACTCAGGTGGCCAAGTTGCAAGCTGATGCAGAGACCTCCTTCAGTAACGGGTATTTTTATGTTTCCTTTCAGGCCATGGAGGCTCTTCCTCCTCCCTTTGATTTATCGTCTATTACGGGCTGGGATAGACAGGAAATAATGCTCAAAGCTACCGAGTTATCTCGCCCTGAGGGCGACAAGGTGGTCCCTTCTAGCCTGGCAGGAATTGGGAAGCAGCCCGCTCAGTCAGACCCCTCATTCCATCTTCCTTCCTTTATCACCTCGGGTCCAGGGGAGTCTTCCAGCAAAGTGTTGTCTTCTCGATCTGAGGAGGACCAATCGGGAGCTAGTGAAGAGGTTAGGAGCCCGTCTGAGGATCCCCCTTTAACAGAGATGGAGGTGGACAGGAGCCAGATGTGGTCCTTGGCTGCCCTTCTTGACGCGGCTGTCCCTCTTGAGGTTATGGACGTAATTAATGAAGTATTGGAGGAAGATCCAGCTGATCATCCGATGAAGCCTCTAGATGGAAGAGCGGTCGGCTAGGATAACCCAGATGGACAGCTACCTGTAGAGGGGGTTGATGCCGTGGATCAGCAGGCAGGAGGAGGGCCAGCGGAGGGGAGCCATGAGAGTCCCAAAGCTTGAAGCGGATGACTTGTTTTTGATTGTCTGGAAAAGGGGGTGGGCACCCTGTTTTGCCATTATCAATTTTTCATTTTTCTTCTTCTTTTTGTAGCCCGAGTTCGGGGGTTGGGCTCCTCATTTGGATGTAGCCTTATCGGGGGATAGGCTCCCCTTGCCCTTAATGATAAATCGAAGCGCCTCTTTGAGAACTTTATTCTGTTTCTGGTCTTGAATGGTATCCAGAGTAGCATCTGTAGCAGCAATTAAGATTCGTGTAGGGAATTATAGTGATTTTGATCCTGCACACGAAAGCAAACATTATATATATCTGTTTATATATATATACACACATATATATATATATATATTTATATGGGATGATAACCCAACCAAGACATTAGGAGGATTATTTAGCTATTTCCTAGTCTTAGAGATCTGGAGGGCAACTATGCTCTTACACTCAGATCCTTCTTGGGGGTGGTAGCCCGACCAAGGCATCAAGAGGGCTATCGAGCTATTTCCTAGTCTCGAGATCAGGAGGGCAACTATGCTCTTATACTCAGATCCTTCTTGGGGGTGGTAGCCCGACCAAGGCATCAGGAGGGCTATCGAGCTATTTCCTGGTCTCGAGATCTGGAGGGCAACTATGCTCTTACACTCAGATCCTTCTTGGGGGTGGTAGCCCAACCAAGGCATCAGGAGGGCTATCGAGCTATTTCCTGGTCTCGAGATCTGGAGGGCAACTATGCTCTTACACTCAGATCCTTCTTAGGGGTGGTAGCTCGACCAAGGCATCAGGAGGGCTATCGAGCTATTTCCTGGTCTCGAGATCTGGAGGGCAACTATGCTCTTACACTCAGAGGGCAACTATGCTCTTACACTCAGATCCTTCTTGGGGGTGGTAGCCCGACCAAGGCATCAAGAGGGCTATCGAGCTATTTCCTGGTCTCGAGATCTAGAGGGCAACTATGCTCTTACACTCAGATCCTTCTTAGGGGTGGTAGCCCGACCAAGGCATCAGGAGGGCTATCTAGCTATTTCCTGGTCTCGAGATCTGGAGGGCAACTATGCTCTTACACTTAGATCCTTCTTGGGGGTGGTAGCCCGACCAAGGCATCAGGAGGGCTATCGAGCTATTTCCTGGTCTCGAGATCTGAAGGGCAACTATGCTCTTACACTCAGATCCTTCTTGGGGGTGGTAGCCCGACCAAGGCATCAGGAGGGCCATCAAGGTATTTCCTAGTTTCGAGTGGTTTATGTCGAATTCCCATACAAGGGTATAGTCCCTAACGTTGAACATAGTTGGAGACAAAGATGGAAGAGAAAAGGAAAATGACATTATTGATGATTGAGATGTAGTACATCTTTATTAGGACCTGTAATGAAAACTATGTGGGGGTAGTCTGCTTGAGGACTCCTTTCAACGGTAGAATTTCTTCAAATGATCCGCATTCTAAGTGTGGTTGATGGATCGTCCGTCCATGTCTTTAAGTTTATAAGCTCCATCGCGAACAACTAGCTTTATCAAATATGGCCCTTCCCAATTTGGACTTAAGACTCCATCCGACCTTTTCCTAGTGTTTAGGGTCACTTTCCTAAGTACCAGATCCCCTTCCTTGAATTTCCGGGTTCTAACCTTTTGGTTGAAGTACCTAGCGATCTTGCTCTGGTAGATCGCCACTTTCTCTGCTACCCGGTCTTGCTTTTCTTCTAAGAGGTCTAGACTAGCCCAGAGCTTGACTTCGTTACTGTCGGGCTCAAAGTGTTGCACCCTGAACGAGGTTAATTTATGCTCGATGGGGAGGAATGCTTCAACCCCGAAAGCCAGGGAGTAAGGTGTCTCTTCGGTAGCTGTTCTTTTTGTAGTCCGGTATGCCCAAAGGACTTTTGGTAGCTCTTCGGCCTATTTACCTTTCTTCTGCTGAAGTTTCTTTTTCAGGAGTTTCTTGATTGTCTTGTTGGTGGATTCTACCAGCCCGTTAGTCTGGGGATGAGCCACTGAAGCGAGCCTGAGGTCAATCCCCAATCCTTTGCAGAAGTCTTTGAATCGGGCGTTGTCGAATTGCTTTCCTAGGTCGGCTATAATGATGAGAGGGGTCCCGAACCTGCATACCACGTTAGTCTTGATGAACTTGGTTGTATTCTTTTCTGATATTTGAGAAAGAGGTCCGGCCTTGACCCATCTTATGAAGTAGTCGATAGCCACGATAGCATGTTTCATCTGTCTAGGAGCAGTAGGAAGTGGCTCGATTAGGTCGATTCCCCACATGGCAAAGCGGTAAGGTGAACTGAGGGACGACAGTCGCTCGGGTGGCTGGTGGCTCAAGTTTGAGGTTCTTTGGCAAGGTTCGCAGGATTGCACAAAACTCTTTGCATCTTGATGGATGGTCGGCCAGTAGTACCCCATACGAAGCACCTGATAGGCTAGAGCTTCCCCACCTATGTGGTTCCCACAGTCCCCAGAGTGGACCTCTCTCAATGCCCACTTAGCATTATCGAGATGCAAGCACCTAAGTAAGGGGAGGGATCTGCCCCTCATGTAGAGGTATCCGTCCACCATACAGTATCGAACTGAGAGTCTCTTAACTCTTCGAGCTTGTCCGGGCTCTTCAAAAAGCTCTCCTTCAAGGAGGTAGGCGACAATTGGGTCCATCCAGCAAGGTAGGCGATCCAGGGAACAAATTTCTCCATTTGTGGCTATGCTTGACAGGGTGATCACTTGGAGGGGAATTCCCCTTGGTAGGGATTGGCCTCCGTTCGCCGCTATTTTAGCCAGAACATCTGCGCGATGGTTTTGGTGTCGGGGCACCTGATCGATCTTGAGTCCCTTAAATTTACTTTTCAGCAGCCGAGCTAGATTTAGGTAGGCGACCATATTATCTCCCTTTGCCTGGTAGACCCCAGTCACCTGGTTTATAACAAGCAACGAATCGCTCTCGATCTGCAGGTAGTCGGCATTTAGTTCGATGGCTACCTTCATCTCGGCTAGGAGGGCTTCATATTCCGCTTCCTTGTTTGTAGCTTTAAACTCGAATATGAAACAGTGACAGAATTCAGTCCCCTCCGGATCTATCAAAACTATGCCAGCTCCTCCCCCAGCTCGTCCGGATGCTCCGTCTGAAAAGAGGATCCCTGGCTTGCAGCCTTCCAGCCAATTTTTGACCTCAGATATCTTCTCAGGGACCTCGTTTGATGCTGAGAGATCATCTGGATCTGGGATCGCTGAGAATTCTGCCACGAAGTCGGCCAAAGCCTG
Source organism: Dipteronia sinensis (assembly GCA_033220585.1). Lineage (NCBI taxonomy): Eukaryota > Viridiplantae > Streptophyta > Magnoliopsida > Sapindales > Sapindaceae > Dipteronia > Dipteronia sinensis. The sequence continues at coordinate 49,730,933 of CM065640.1, forward strand.
TGCCTTAATCGTAGTCCGGGGCTTATACTTTAAATCTAACTGAGTGAGCTCTAGTGCCCATAAAACTAGCCTTCCTGACATGTCTGGTCTTTGCAAGAATTGACGGAGGGGTCGGTCTGTCATCACTGCTATTATGTGGGCTTGAAAATAGGGACAGAGTTTCCTCACTGAGATCACCAGGGCATAAGCGAGCTTCTCCAAGAGAATGTAGTTCCTTTCTAATTTGGTCAAGGCATGACTCACATAGTATATAGGTCTTTGAAAACCGTCGCTACAATCCTTGGCCAAAGCCCCGCTTACTGCAGTTTCTGATACGGCCAGGTAGATCTGCAACTCGTCTCCGAGAACCGGCTTGACTAACAAAGGGGGGCTTGTTAGGTACTCTTTCAAAGCTTGAAACGCCCGTTTGCTTTCTTGGCTCCATTTCATGTTCTTTCTTTGTTTGATGGCCTTGAAGATAGGGAGACATTTATCGGGGGAGCGAGATATAAACCTGTTGAGTGCCGCCACCCGTCCAGTCAGAATTTGTACTTGCTTGAGCGAGGTCGGGGATTCCAGGTCCAAGATAGCTTTGATTTTTTCTGGGTTGGCTTCTATACCTCTCTCATGAACCATGTAGCCCAGAAACTTCCCTACCGTTACTCCAAAGGCACATTTGGAGGGGTTCAAACGCATCTGGTTTTCCCTTAGTATAAGGAAGGTTTTGAGAAGGTCCTCCTGATGTCCCTTTGTGGTTGGGGATTTTGTGATCATGTCGTCAACATATACTTCCATCGTCCTTCCTATCTCAGGCTTGAACAGTTTGTTAACCAGCCGCTGGTATGTGGCCCCTGCATTCTTCAAACCAAACGGCATCACCTTGTAGCAATACAAGCCCTGCCCAGTAATGAAACTGGTTTTATCTTGGTCAGCCGGGTGCATTTTAATTTTGTGGTATCCTGAGAATGCGTCCATAAAACTCAAAAGTTTATTTCCGGATGTGGAGTCAACAAGCTGGTCGATCTTTGGCAAAGGAAAACTGTCTTTCGGACAAGCCCGATTGAGGTCGGTGTAGTCGACACACATACGCCATTTCCCACTTGCCTTCGTGACCATGACCACGTTGGCGATCCATTCGGGGTAACGTACCTCTCTGACGAACCCCACTTTGATCAATTTATCAACCTCTTCCTGCACCGCCGCGTTCCTATTAGCGTTGAAATGACGCCTCTTCTGCTTGACGGGCTTGACCGTTGGATCTACTGCTAGCCGGTGGGTGGCCAACGATGCCGGAATTCCAAGTATTTCATCATGGTTCCAGGCGAAGATGTCGCTGAATTCCCTGAGAAGATCAATCAGTCCTCTTTTTACTTTTGGGTCAAGGGTGGCTCCGACCTTGACGACCTTGGAGGGATCGTCATTCCTAACGGATATTTCTTCTAGTTTGTCCACGGGCTGCCCTCTGGCCCATTCCTTAACTCAGTTCTTCCTCGTAGGGCATGATAGATTCATCCTCCGGATGCCCAGGATGTTCCGCTGGCTCCTTCTCCTCCTGGATTATCCGGGATGTATCCATGTCTTCCTGGATCAATGTCACCTGTACACACTGCTTCCCTGGGGCTGTAGGATTGGCAGATACTGCGTAGCATTTCCTGGCTGGCTGCTGGTCTCTGCGTACCTCTTATACTTTGGTTCCAACCGGGAATTTCAAGACGTTGTGGTATATGGACAAGACTCCCTTCAAGGAGGACAAGAAAGGTCTCCCTAGGATGGCGTTGTAGGCCGATGAGGTGTCCACCACAACAAAGTCGGTCATTACATTCTGCTGAAGCGGGGTGACCCCTATGATTACTGGGAGGATCATTGACCCCACTGGTATGATCGAGTCCCCAGTGAAACCGTAAAGCGGAGTGTTACAGCTGTTGTAACAACGTTGCTTCAGGTTCAATTTTTCCAGGGTATACTGCTACCTGTATCCACGAGCACGCGATGGACCAGACAGTTGGCGATCTGTATCGTGATGACCATAGGATCATCATGAGGTTGCACAGTGTTGAAGATATCTGCTTCGGTGAATACGATTTGAGCTGACCGGGAGGGCTCTGTCGGGCTCTGGCTGACTTCGAAGAACCCTCGGCTCTCTCCGAGATTGGGAACCTTTCTTGCGTGGTTTTTCCGGGAGTTATTGGAAACGCCGGCCAATGTAGGACCTCCGCTGATAGTGTGTATCACCAGGATCTGTTGCATTAAGTCAGCCTGCTCCCCTTTCCTCTTTTCTGCGTCCTCACAGATTTCAGCTTGTACCTCCCTTCCAGTCCTGATATTATCTCTGATCTGTTGCAAGAACTTGATCAGGCATCCTCCCATTATCAGGGCCTCAATCTGGTTACGCAAGTTATAGCACTTAGAAGTGTTGTGGCCCACGTTTTCATGGAAGTCGCAGTACTTGTACCGGTTTCTCCTGTCAGATGGGGCCTTCATGGGAGCGGGCTTCTAGAGTAACCCTTTATCTCATATGGCAAGATAGATTGTTTCCCTGGAAGCATTCAAAGGGGTGTAGTAGTCATACCCTTTTTCCCCTTTCATCACTGGAGCCACAGTCCTGGGAGGCGGCGAAGCCTGGGGAGGGATTCGTTTTTCTTTATATTTTTCTTGCCTATGCGGAGGAGCAGGGAGGCGATAGGTCGACCTGTTGGGAGGTTTATTCTGAGCTTTCTGCACTGGCTCAAATTTGGGAGCTTCTTTCTTCAGTCGCTTTGCCGTTCTCATGTCGTCATGTTCTATCTTGACCTTGAGTTGTTCGTCGATCTCGACCTGCTCAAGAGCCCGGTCATAGGCCTCCTGGTAAGTCTCGGGGGGTCTCTTGGCGAAAGAACGGAAAAGTTTTCCTGCCCAGAGGTTTCGTCTGAAGTTGGCGAGGGTTTCTTTTTCAGTGAAAACTCCCATTTGTATGACCTCTTTGTGAAACCGCTCTATGTACGATCGAAGAGTTTCACTCTGCTCCTGAATCACATATTGAAGGTGTATGGGATCTTTCGGGCGAGGTTTAACTCCTTGGAATTGTGAGCAAAAATCGGTTGACAGTTTTGTGAAAGAAACCATGCTACCAACGGGCAGTTTCCTGAACCAGGTTTTCGCATAGTCGGTCAAGGTAATTGGAAACATTCTGCACATAACTGCTCTGGTAGTGTTCTGGACTTCCATTTGTTGAACGAAGCTCTCTAGATGGCTTAGAGGATCTTCCGTTCCAGAGAACTTATCTGCTGGCATTTTGAATTTTGGGGGGATCTCTGCTTCCCGGATCCTCCTATTGAAGGGAGCGTTCATCTCGCTCAGGGGATTCTTTTTGTCCTCCTTACTCTTTCCCTTCCTTCTTTGCCGGACCTCTTTTTGTAGCTTTGCCAGCTGATCCCTCAGTCGCTTGTTCCCAGGTCTCTTTGAGTTAACCTCAGATTCCTCGCTGTCGAATCTTTCTGATGAACTGGCAATTTCTATTCGGTCCTCCTCTTGGACATGATCTACTCGGGGAGTTTGTCCACTTTCCTCTTCTAGGGCCCGGGTAGTTCTCCTAGATGTAGTTGGATGAGATAGCCCTCTGGGCTTCCGGGTAAAAGCATCCGTGGCAGACTTTACTAGCCGGGGTTGATATTGTGAAAGTCTTTTCGGAGCCGAGGGCATGGGTCCCAGCCTATCCCGGATCGAACATTGGGGCCCTGATCTATCTCGAGCCAGCTCTGGAAGAGGAGGTCCTAGGCGATCGAAAGCAGGTGGTCTAGCTCCGAGCCTGCTCGGCTCTCCCTGATCATTCATGTTGGTTGGCTGGATTGTGATGCCTTCAGCGAGGAGGCGGACGCGGATGGATTCTACAAAGGCCGCCACTTGTTGGTCGAGTGCTGCCTGGCTCATTATGGGGTGGCCAGTAGCCCGCGTATTGGTTGTCTGGATCGGAGATTGACTACTATATCCAGACTTTCTCCCCCTTCCTGGGCTTTTCGGGTTGGCCTCGCCGGAGATTGCTCCGGGACTCTGTGTTGGCCATGGGAGGAGCGGAGCCTCATAGTTCCTGTAAAACAATGAAAATATAGATGCAAACGATTGGTTAATTGGGTGAAGGAATGTTTTTCCCACAGACGGTGCCAAAAGTGTTAACGGAAATTTTGCTCCGGATGAGAAATCTCAGTTAACGCCCTCGAGACCACTACCACGTAGATGGTGGCCAAAATTCATTATATATGTAACAGTGATTTATAAAGTGACAAGTAAGCAAGAATGTTTTTATTGGACATGCATGGTATACAAATACAAAGATTCTTCTCTCTTTTCTCTCAACTCTCTCTTGGGAATGGTCGATTGTTAGTCGTATGCCTGTCGAATAGTAGTCTCCTCTTTCATTTCTTTTCTTTTCTATTTATACATAGTTTGTAGGTTAACAGACTGATTCTCCCTTGATTTTCTCAGTCTCCTCCTTATCGGGCAGGATTTCTTGTGTTAATGTCATTTACTTTTGGATTGACGCCTGAATTGAGAGTATCGTGGTGGAGATCAGTTTGTTTCCTTTTTTGGATTTTATTACTCATTCTGCATGCAGATAACGTTTCTAGATATGATTCAATGCATTCCTCGTATCCTTTCAGTATGATCCTTTATGGAGGTCGTTGGATATGACGATATGGTGTGGTGCGTCAATCAGGGAGGTTGATTAGTATTTCGACCTTGATATCTGAGAAGTTTCATCCAGCTTTGAGCCAAATCAGGCTTCCCTTGACCTATTCGAAGCTAGGTGTGGCCTCGACTGACCTTTTGAAGCTAGGTGTGGCTTCGACTGATCTCGCGGCCTTTTAGGGACATTCTTCTGTGACAGTCGAGGTGTAAACGAGTCTCTGGAGCACTTGCGAGATGACCTCGACTTCGGGGAGCTTCTAGTTTTGGTGTTGCGGGCTAGATCTGATCGTTCCGGGCTTTATCCCGGATGTTTCCGGAGCCCGTCCTTGTTCCTGGGGTGGTATCGCAGTTCGGCTCTGGACAGAGAGGTCTCCTGGTGGAAGCTCTCGGGTCCGGGCTCTATCCCGGATGTTTCCGGAGCCTGCCCTTGTTTCTGGGATGGTATAGTAGCTCGGCTCTGGATTGAGAGGTCTCCTGGTGAAACTCTCGGGTATGGAACCAGGTCTGGGAGGTGGAAAATTTCCTTTTAGTCCTTAGCCAATTTTGGCTATTAACAAGACCCCTGCCAAAAATGACTGTTAACAGAAGTCCCCCCTGACTTGATCACCACTATTAAGTTAGGGTTGGAGTCAGGATCTTATACTTCTTGAAGAATTTTTCTCGTCGTTTCTTACTTGTAGCTATTACTTGAAAAGAGAAAAACGCTCCCAGCACTCTTGGCTTTGGCGAATCTGGGTACCTGGCAATCCTATTCGAGGGATCCTTGTATTTTGTCTAGAATAATGGCGAATCAAGGTACATAGCTTTCCATTTTTTAGGAATTTGGGTGCATAGGCGAAAACGATCCTGGTAGGCAACTATGCCATACAGATCCTTCCTGGCGGGGGGTGGTGCCCGACCAAGGCAGCAAGAGGGACATTTGGTTGTCCTAGTCTTGAGGTGAAAACACGTAGGCGAACATATTGGCGAAAATGGGTACCTTAAATTCCTGTTCCAGGAATCCTGGTATTCTGGCGAGCACATGGCGAACATATTGAAGAATCTGGGTACCTCGCAGTCCTGTTCTAGGAATCTTGGTACCTTGGCAAACATATGGCGAACTTTCTGGAGAAACTGGGTACCTCGCATTCCTGTTTTAGGAATCTTGGTACCTTGGCGAACACATGGTGAATATTCTGGAGAAACTGGGTACCTCGCATTCATGTTCTAGGAAGCTTGGTACCTTGGCGAACACATGGCGAACATTCTGGAGAAAGTGGGTACCTTGCATTTCTTTTCTATGAATCTTGGTACCTTGGCGAACACATGGCGAACATTCTGGCAACAAGATCCTGGTAGGCAACTAAGGCCACTTTAGCACCAGGTATTTCTTAGCGGGGGGTGGTGCCCGGCCGAGGTTTGATCCATCGAGCAACTATGCTCTTACGTATCGGATCCTTCCTAGCGGGGGGTGGTGCCCGGCCAGGGCAGCAGGAATGCCATGTGGCTTTTCCTGGTCTTGAGGAGATCCTCCTGGATGGATTAATCCGGTCCAGGGTATCATGATAGCTATCTTGCTATCCTGGTATTTAAGGCGATCCTCCCGGAGGGATTAACCCGGTCCAGGGTATCTGAAGTGCTGTATAACTCTCCTGGTTTTATGGCGATCCTCCTGGAGGGATTAATCTGGTCCAGGGAATCAAGAGTGCTGTGTAGCTCTCCTGGATTTATGGTGATCCTCCTGGAGGGATTAATCTGGTCCACGGCATCAGGAGTGCTGTGTCGCTCTACTGGATTTATGGCGATCCTCCTAGAGGGATTAATCTGCTCTAGGGCATCAAGAGTTTTGTGTAGCTCTTCTAGTTTCATGGCGATCCTCCGGAGGGATTAATCCGGTCCTGGGCATCGGGCATTCCTGTGCAAGGATTCCCTGTCTTCTAGTGATGGTCCTGGTAAGCAACTAAGGCAACTTTAGCACCAGGTTTTTCTTGGCGGGAGGTGGTACCCAGCCAAAGCATCTGGAGTGCCATGTGGCTATCCTAGTCTCGATCATAGGCGAAAGGCGATCATATGAGAACTACCAAGGCGATCGTAGAAGAACTACCAAGTCGATCATAGGAGAACTACAAAAGGCGATCATAGGAGAACTACCAAGGTGATAATAATCAAGGCGATACTGGTCAATGCTCACCCCGCAGGTTTCATTGGTGAGACCATCTGGGATAATCTGCGTTCCCGGTATTGGTAAGTAGAGCGACCTACTGCAATGGTGCTTCTTATTGTAGACTGGTCACTAGGAGAAATTTTCTCATGTTAAGGTCACTACCCCTTCCATAGGAGGACTAGGAAGAATGATGAGCTTTTAGTCCCCAAGTGATGTAACCAGTTTAGGAGCTTGCTTGGAGTGAATAGGAGTCTTCACAAATCGTAAAGGGACTCGAGACTCTGCTCGAACAAACCTAGACCTCGGCAGCTCGCTGGGGCGTTAAGTAGCCTGGTATAAAAGATCGAAAATCGATAATCTTATAGATGTGATCTAGGTAGCTCACATGGGCACCGTGAGGGGCCCAATACAATAAGTGACAAACCAGTGATCTTGCAGTAGTGCTGCTGCTCCAGAGGCATACTTAGGCATATAGGAGGCCTCAGCAAGTGTAGGAAGCCTTTGGGCTATCCCTGAACGGATCGGGATATCGGTGGCTCACTAGAGCATTGAGGGGCCCAGTACAAGAGGTAGGGAGCTACCGGTGTGATGTTGGTCCAGAGGCATGCTTGGGATCATAGAAGTCCCCAGCAACTGAAATGTGGCTCTGGACCGTCCTCGAATGAGTCGGGACACAGTGGCTCACTTGGGCGCTGAACGACCTGGTATAATAAGTGATGAGCCACTTGGCCATGCAGCAAGGCTACTGCTCTAGAGGCTTGCTTAGGCATGTAGGAGGCCATAGCAATATAGGAAGCCTCTGAGCTCTCCCTAAATGGATCGGGACATCGATGGCTCACTAGGGCGTTGAGGGGCCCATTACAAGAGGTAGGGAGCCACCAGTGTGACGCTGGTCCAGAGGCATGCTTGGGATCATAGAAGTCCCCATCAACAGAAATGTGGCTCTGGACCGTCCTTGAATGAATCGGGACACAGTGCCTCACTTGGGCGCTGAACGACCCGGTATAATAAGTGAGGAACCACTGGGCCATGCAACGGGGCTGTTGCTCTAGAGGCTTGCTTAGGCATGTAGGAGGCCATAGCAATGTGGGAAGCCTCTGAACTCTACCAAAACAGATCTGGCCATAGGTGGCTCACTACGGCATTAAAGGGCTCGATACAAGAAGTAGGGAACCACCTGCATCATACTGGTTCAGAGGCATGCGTGGGATCCTAAAAGTCCCCAGCAACTGAAATATGGCTCTGGACCAGCCTGGAATGAATCGAGACACAGTGGCTCACTCGGGCGATGACTAGCCCGGTACCAAGAGTGAGGAGCCACTGGGCCATACAGCTAGGCTGCTGCTCCAGAGGCTCACTAAGGCATATAGGCGGCCTCATCAATGTGGGAAGCCTCTGGCTCTCCCTGAACAGATCGGGACTTCGGTGGCTTACTAGGCGTTATGTGGCCTCGTACAAGAGGTAGGAAGCCACCGGTGTGATACTATTCCAGAGGAATGCTTGGGATCCTAGGCGTTACAATGCTTGAGATGTGGCTCTGGACCCTCCTGGGATAAATCGGGACACAGTGGCTCACATAGGCGTTGATTAGCCCGGTACCGGGAGTGAGCAGCCATTGGGCCATGCAGCGGGGATGCTGTTCTAGAGGCTTGCCAAGGTATGTAGAAGGCCTCAGCAAAGTGGGAAGCCTCTAAGCTCTACTCGAACGGATTGGGACATAGATGGCTCACTAGAGCGTTGAAGGGCCCGATACAAGAGGTAGGAAGCCATCTACATGATACTAGTCCAGAGGCATGCTTGGGATGGTAGAAGCCCCAGCAACTGAAATATTGCTCTGGACCATCCTGGGAATAATCGGGATAAACTGGCTCACTTGGGCGATGACTAGCCCGGTACCAGGAGTGGGGAGCCACTAGGCCATGCAACTAGGCTGCTGCTTCAGAGGCTTGCTTAGGTATATAGAATGACTTAGCAAAGTGGGAAGCCTCTGAGCTCTACCTGAACGGATCAGGACATATGTGGCTCACTAGGGCGTTGAAGGGCCGGTACAAGAAGTTAGGAGCCACCTGCATGATACTAGTCCAAAGGCATGCGTGGGATCCTAGAAGTTCCCAGCAACTGAAATGTGGCTCTGGACCATCCTGGAATGAATCGGGACACATTGGCTCACTTGGGCGATGACTAGCCCGGTACCAGGAGTTAGGAGCCATTGGGCCATGCAGCTAGGCTGCTGCTCCAGAGGTTTGCTTAGGCATGTAGAAGGCCTCAGCAAAGAGGGAAGCCTTTGAGCTCTACCTAAACAGATCGGGACATTGGTGGCTCACTAGGGCGTTAAGGGGCCTAGTACAAGAGGTAGGGAGCCACCGGTGTGATGCAGGTCCAGAGGCATGCTTTGGATCATAGAAGTCCCCATCAACAAAAATGTGGCTCTGGACCGTACTCGAATGAATCGGGACACATTGCTTCACTTTTGCGATGACTAGCTCGGTACTAGGAGTGAGGAGCCACTAGGCCATGCAGCTAGGTTGCTGCTCCAGAGGCTTTCTTAGGCATGTAGGATGCCTCAGCAGAGTGGGAAGCCTCTGAGCTCTACTCGAACGGATCGGGACATATGTGGCTCACTAGGGCGTTGAAGGGCCCGGTACAAGAAGTAGAGAACCACCTGCATGATACTGGTCCAGAGGCATGCGTGGGATCCTAGAAGTCCCCAGCAACCGAAATGTGGCTCTGGACCATCCTGGAATGAATCGGGACACAATGGCTCACTTGGGCGATGACTAGCCGGTACTTGGAGTGATGAGCCACTGGGACAAGCAGCTAGGCTGATGCTCTAGAGGCTTGCTTAGGCATGTAGGATGCCTCAGCAAAGTGGGAAGCCTCTGAGCTCTACCCGAACAGATCGGGACATAGGTGGCTCACTAGGGCGTTGAAGGGCACAGTACAAGAAGTAGGGAACCACATGCATGATACTGGTCCAGAGGCATGCGTGGGATCCTAGAAGTCCCCAGCAACTGAAATGAGGCTCTAGAGCATCCTGGAATGAATCTGGACACAGTGGCTCACTTGGGCGATGACTAGGCTGGTACTTGGAGTGAGGAGCCACTGGGCCATGCAGCTAGGCTGCTGCTCCAGAGGCTTTCTTAGTCATGTAGGATGAATCAGCAAAGTGGGAAGCCTCTGAGCTCTACCCAAACGGATCGGGACATAGGTGTCTCACTAGAGCGTTGAAGGGCCCAGTACAACAAGTAGGGAACCACCTGCATGATACTGGTTCAGAGGCATGCGTGGGATCCTAGAAGTCCCCAGCAACTGAAATGTGGCTCTGGACCATCGTGGAAAGAATCGGGACACAGTGGCTCACTTGGGCGATGACTAGCTCGGTACCAGGAGTGAGGTGCCACTGGGCCATGCAGCTAGGCTACTGCTTCAAAGGCTTGCTTGGGCATGTAGGATGCCTCAGCAAAGTACGAAGGCTCTGAGCTCTACCCGAACGGATCGGGACATAGGTGGCTCACTAGGGCTTTAAAGGGCCCGGTACAAGAAGTAGGGAACCACCTGCATGATACTGGTCCAGCGGCATGCGTGGGATCCTAGAAGTCCCTAGCAACTGAAATGTGGCTCTGGACCACCCTGGAATGAATCGGGACACAGTGGCTCACTTGGGCGATGACTAGCCTGGTACTTGGAATGAGGATCCACTGGGCCATGCAGCTAGGCTGCTGCTCCAGAGGCTTGCTTAGGCATGTAGGAGGCCTCTGCAAAGTGGGAAGCCTCTGAGCTCTACCCGAACAGATTGGGACATATATGGCTCATTAGGGCGTTGAAGGGCCCGGTACAAGAAGTAGGGAGCCACCTGCATGATACTATTCCAGAGGCATGTGTGGGATTCTAGAAGTCCCCAGCAACTGAAATGTGGCTCTGGACCATCCTGGAATGAATAGGGACACAGTCACTCACTTGGGCGTTATCAAGCCCGATAAAAGAAGTAAGGACCCATTGGGCCAAGCAGCTAGGCTGCTGCTCAAGAGGCTTGCTAAGGCATATATGAGGCCTCATCAATGTGGGAAGCCTTTGGGCTCTCCCTGAATAGATTGGGACTTCGATAGCTTACTAGGGCGTTATGTGGCCTGGTACAGGAGGTAGGAAGCCACCTACATGATACTTGTCTAGAGGCATGTGTGGGATCCTAGAAGTCCCCAGCAACTGAAATGTGGCCCTGGACCATCCTGGAATGAATAGGGATATAGTGGCTCACATAGGCGTTGTCAAGCCCGATAGAAGAAGTGAGGAGCCACTGGGCCATGCAGCTAGGCTGCTGCTCCAGAGGCTTGCTAAGGCATATAAGAGGCCTTATCAACGTGGGAAGCCTCTGGGCTCTCCATGAATAGTTCGGGACTTCTATGGCTTACTAGGGCGTTCTGTAGCCCGGTACTAGAGGTAGGAAGCCACCGGTGTGATACTAGTCAAGAGGCATGCTTGGGATCCTAGAAGTCCCCAGCAATTGAGATGTGGTCTAGACCATCCTGGAATGAATCGAGACATAGTGGCTCACATGGGGGTTGATTAGACCGGTACCAGTAGTAAGCAGCCATTGGGCCATGCATCGGGGCGGCTGCTCTAGAGGCTTGCCAAGGTGTGTAGAAGGCCTCAGCAAAGTGGGAAGCCTCTGAGATCTACCCGAACGGATCGGGACATAGGTGGCTCACTAGGGCGTTGAAGGGCCTGGTACAAGAGGTAGGGAGCCACCTGCATGGTACTGGTCCAGAGGCATGCTTAGGATCGTAGAAGCCCCCAGCAACTGAAATGTGGCTCTGGACCATCCTGGAATAAATCGGGACACAGTGGCTCACTTGGGCGATGACTAGCCCGGTACCAGGAGTGAGGAGCCATTGGGCCATGCAGCTAGGCTGCTGCTTCAGAGTCTTGCTAACGTATATAGAAGGCCCAAACAAAGTGGGAAGCCTCTGAGCTCTACCCGAACGGATCGGGACATAGGTGGCTCACTAGGGCGTTGAAGGGCCCGACACAAGAGTTAGGGAGCCACCTGCATGAGACTGATCCAGAGGCATGGAGTTGAATATCTTCTCATTGATGGAGTTGAATATCTTCTCATTGATGGAGTTGAATATCTTCTCATTAATAGAGTCTGATTATCTCCATTAATAGAGTTGACTGATTCCCTCATTAATAGTGTTGATTATGGCCATTAATGGAGTTGACTGATTCCCTCATTAATGGCGTTGATTATCTCCATTAATTACCAGAGAGGTCAACTTTCTCTTTTACGTTGCTTGGAGGAGAATTCTGACTCTGTATCCCGGTGGTATGGTACACTGTGTATCGGAGTGCTTACTGGCGTGGCGCTTGTTCTAGCACGCTGGTACCTCTTCCCGGTTCCAGTCTTCTTACTTGGCAGGTAGGATACACATTCTGGTTAGATCCTGGACTGATATCGTGGTACTTGGGTACCGGGTAGATGCCGTGGTACCTAGGTACCAGGTAGGAGGTATCGTGGTACCTAGGAACCAGGTAGGAGGTATCGTGGTATAGCCTTGCTTGGTACCTGGTAGACTATAAGACGTGATACTGACTTCTTTTCGATTTATGGTGTAGAGCATCCCCGGTATCTAGGTACCGGTCCCGATCTAGGTCCTACCAGGTACCTGCCGGATGGAAAATTCTTCTTTGGACCCCTGCCAGAAATGACTGTTAACAAATGGGTTATTCACTTGCTTGGCTATAAGTTAATGGGATTAGTTTTTAGGAGTAAAAACTTGGTAATCATCATTAATTACTAATCTATTAAAGTGATTAATTACTTAGATTCGTAGGGTCCATTATAAATATTAGGTTTAATTCGATTAAGCCCCTAATTATAATTAGACCTAATAATGTGTTTAGTTTTAATAGTTAAAACTTGGTAAATACACATTTAATTATTCTAGTCTTAATAAATAGTTTACATAGATTAGAATTATCACTAATGAACTAGATTTTTAAGAGTTAAAAATCATATTAGTTTATTAGTTATTGGAATAGGATTCTAATAATTTGTGATTAATGCACTAGGCGTTTAGATTGAAATTAGCCGTTTAATCTTGTTTAATCTAGATGCGTTAATATTACTAGAAAACCCTAATGATAAAATAGTGAGTGGGAGAGGGATATATGGCATTATATCCTGCAGTCTCCATCATTAATTCAACACCGTGAGATTCGAGTGGGGCCTCATGACAGCTTTGCTTTCGTCCTCCCTAAGGAGGGTTTCCATAAGAATCAATACCATGGTTGACTTTCTATCGAATAGGATTTCTGAGGGGATTTCTGGATTGACCACCCCTAAGGCGGCATTTCTTGAGTTAAGCTCATGATATCTGAAATTTTGGGTTACGCTCACAAGGTTTTAATTAAATTAGTTAATTGAAAACCTGACTAAATAAACGATGGTTGAAGGATATTAGAATAAGAGTTATTCGTGTTTATCATTTGATTGAGAAGGTCTCGATCTAACATGCAATAATTTGACTGATCCTAAGGCGGCACTTTCTTGTGGTATGTTGGATTGTCGTGGCATAGAAACATTGTTTTCTTAGGGTTATTCTTGTTCATTAAACATTTTCATGCATCATGTTTAATTTCATGCCGAACATTCGCACATGTTTTGAATGTATGATTGAATGAATTCTTAATTTATGTTTTTTCAGCCATGTCATCTGCAATGTTATAAATCCTTGCTAATGACAAAATAACTAGTGATAACTACACTAAATGGAAACATAACATAAATGCAATCTTGGTCACCAAGGACCTAAAGTTTGTCCTTATGGAGGAATGTCCTCCAACGCCTACTACCAATGCCACACGAACTGTCCGTGAGGCATATCAAAAGTGGGTCTCATCAGATGAGAAAGCCCGAACATATCTATTAGCTAGTATGACAGACGTACTTGTCACTAATGGGTATTGCATTTGAAATAATGGAGTCATTCCAGGCTATGTTCGAGGAGCCCTCTGAGCAAAAGCGGCACGAAGTTGTTCGTTCAACAATGCTTGCTCGGATGAAAGAGGGCGCATCTGTTCGGGAACATGTCCTGAACATGATATCCTATTTCAACACCGCAGAGATCAATGGTGGGGCCATTGATTAACCCAGTCAGGTGAGCATCATACTGATGACTCTTCTGAAGAGTTTCGATCAATTCAAGAGTAACTATGAGATGAACAAGCTAAAGTTCAGCCTCACTCAGTTGCTCAATGAGCTTTGAAAATACACTAAGAGAGTAAGAGTGATAAAACTAACCTAGAGGGGGGGGGGGGGTGAATAGGTTTTAGTTTAATTAAATGCCATCTTTTTGATTAATCAAAATTAAACAACACAGCCCCTAGTCTCTATCACAATCAATCATTGCCATAATAAAAGTGCAGAAGAAACAAAAAGACACAATGATATGATTTACGTGAGAAACCCTCCAACTGGTAAAAACTCACGGGCCTAATCGCCAATCGAACCCTCAAATCCACTATTTACAGAAACGATTACAACCTAGGTTGACCACATCACACCTAATTGGTTACTAATCCGTCTTTGCTACCCGCGGGCCTTTAATAGTGATTTTAGACTCTTGCTTGTATACTACTCAAGGCAAATACAAGACTTAACTCTTAAATGAAGAGATATGAAACCTAAAGTGAATATGATGATATTCTAAATGCACAAAATGCAAGGTCAACACATTTAATGCTTATCTGGTCCTGTATGAATGTTTCAAACAATCCTAGATATCATGTTGCTATATGACACACATATAAATCAAAGCATTCCTAGATGCAATAGCTATCATAATACAACAACCCAAACATCAACAAAAATCTCTATTTATAATGAAAAATTATAATCTAGATGCATAAGAGACATAAAAGAGATTTCTTGTTAAGCAAGAACACAAGGATAGATGAGAGTGGTGTTCTACTTACCAAGTAAGCTATGTTGATGAAGATCCATGCTTAGAAACATCCTAGATGAAGCTAGATGATGATAGAACCATGAATGAATGATGGGTGATTGGGTTTTGGACAATAAAAATGGTTTCTTGCAACCTTTTCTTGCAAGACACTCTTGAGCTCTAAAAGGAATGAAAGAGAATGAATTCTGAAGCTCTGAAGAGGCAAGGAAGAGGAAATGGCATATATATATCAAGCTCTAGACGAGATGACACCGTTTTGACAACAGTAACAAAAACCTGTCATTACCGTTGTGCGTACCACGGCTCGGGCATGTTGTCCAGACCGTGGTACACCCAGCTGTGTGCCTACTGAACAACAACGCGGTTTGGACGGGTGTGCGTGCAGTGCACAGGCCGCGGTCAAGGCATCAGGGACCTACTGAAGTTTACCGTGTCACAGACCGCTGGGTGTACATGTGTACAGGATGTGGTCTAGGCAGCATGAGCCGACTTATGATTACCGCTATGTATGTTGCGGTGCAAGCAGTGCTTGCCAAGCGGTCTAGGCCGCGGTACTAGAAGAAACCATATTTTCTAGGCAGACTCAACACACAAAGTGATGTGCAATATGTGCAAGTGTGGAGTATGATAAGTGACATACAATACATCATCCAATTGTATGTAAACAAGAATATAATGCATGCAAGTGAGTGTGTGCAGCTATATCCCTTCAAGTAAAAGTAGAGTCAAGTAATCTACCTTTCTTGAAGCACTTGGAGTCAATTGGAAGATCTTCAAATCCTAATCTACCCTTTTACATTGATTAACCCAAAATGTGATTTTGTCAACGAAATAAGCCAATCATAAGGTGAGGCACTTACAATCTCCCCCTTTGGCTATTTCGTGACAAAACCACCACTCACAAAGCAACCTCATAAAAACAACAAATTGGTCATCAAAAGTTTCTACATTACAATAAAGCCTATAGTCTAAGTCTTGAACATCTTCAAGTCAATCCAAAGCTTGTAGAACCATACAACCTACACACAATCAACAAAACAAACAAGGATACCTTCCAAGATCAAGTGTGTGTGAGGTGCTTTCAATAACCATAACCAACTACAAACAACATCATTTGCAATAGCCTTAACAAAATACAATCAAATAATGTGTGTGTGAGGTGCTTTCAATAACCATATCCAACTACAAACAATATCATTTGCAATAGCCTTAACAAAATACAATCAAATAATGTAATCATGCTATGCAATGCAATACTCCCCCTGCATGATAGCTCTCAACTCCCCCTAAACAAGATACTGCTATCCACTAAAGCTCACAACTCTTCTCCCCCTTTTTGTCATGTGATAGGCAAAGGGAGTCCCCCTCAATGGGTAAGCTTTTGGCAAGGAAAGCTCATAGCACAAAACATACGCAAGTTCATATAGGCAACTTTATGCAACTCAATTAAGTAGGAGAGAATCAAGGAGTTTTATTTGATGAAAATGTGTGACACGATGCTTTACAAGCAAGACATGTTGCATTCAAGTTCAAAACAATGGTTTTGGCAAAGCAAACAACAAGGGTTTCCAAAAGAATTCAAACCAATTTTCATCCTTTGTCATGATTTCAAACAATGTTATAGATTGTTTATAAGAAATTCAATTTAAAGAGCAACTATATCAAACTTTATAAGCGAAACAAGACATGAGCCACTTTTTGCACTCTATTTGATTTTTCCAGGTAGGATTCCCGTATGATAGTAGCCTTGTTGAACTAATAAAGAGAGAGAGAAGACTAAATTTGGATGAGACATCCTTATTTGTTGAATAGACTCATGGTCCTTAATTCGTTTAGTCTTCTCATTTGCTTATGCATACAGTTTTGCATTCATGTTTAAGTAATAAAAAATACGTCTTCATGCATATCAACTTAAAGCATGTCATTAATAATGAAAATATCATGTCAAGGAGATCAATTATAGGTCATTCAAATTGTACTTCCAAAGTAAATTTCGTAGTCCAAAAATGCATGTTTGAACATAAATATAACCTGGATTGCAAGGAAAGCAATTTTCACACTTATTAAGAAAATAACATAATCATATGCACAACCGATCATCTCAAGCAATTAATGAAGTAGCATAAAATATATCAATGTAGCACAATGCACTTTCATGCCAATTTTCTCTCTTTGCTTGAGCTCCCCATATGGGGTCAAGACACACCATTTCAAGCCAAATGACAAATCCCAATAGACTTACTAAGGTTACCAAACCTAATGGTGTCTAAGGGCTTTGTAAATAAGTCCGCTAGTTGGTCATTAGTTCCCACATGCTCCAATGCAATAGTTTTGCTCTCAACTAGCTCTCTAATGAAATGATGTCTAATGTCAATGTGCTTTGTCCTAGAATGTTGGACGGGGTTCTTAGAAATGTTTATGGCACTCATGTTGTCACAAAACAAAGTGAGAGTACCTTGCTCTATGCCATAGTCGGCTGGCATTTGCTTCATCCACAACAATTGGGTACAAGCACTACCAGCGGCTATGTATTACGCCTCGGCCGTGGATAGGGAAATTGAGTTTTGCTTCTTGCAAAACCAAGACACCAAGTTGTTGCCTAGAAAGAAACAACCACCCGATGTACTCTTCCTATCATCACAATTCCTCGCCCAATCGGCATCACTAAATCCAACAAGATTTGGATTAGTGTCAAAGGAGTACCATATCCCATGATTGGAGGTACCATTCACAAATCGAATGATCCTCTTCACCGCAACAAGGTGAGACTCTTTGGGATTAGCTTGGTACCTAGCACAAACACCCACACTAAAGGAGATATCAGGCCTACTTGGGGTCAAGTATAGCAAACTACCTATCATGCCACGATACAATCTTTGATCAACACTTTTACCACTAGCATCCTTGCTTAGCTTCAAAGTGGTACTCATGGGTGTGTCACAATGTTTGGCATTGTCAGGACCAAACTTCTTCACTAGGCTTTTGGCATACTTAGCTTGGGATATGAAAATCCCATCATGCATTTACTTAATTTGCAAGCCTAGGAAGTAATTTAGTTCACCAACCATGCTCATTTCAAATTCAAGAGACATGACATCAACAAATTGTCTCACTTTTGACTCATTGGTTGAACCAAATACAATATCATCAACATAAATTTGAGCTATGTAGAGCTCATCTTTGTTGCACTTGATGAACAAAGTCTTGTCAACACTACCTCTTGAGTAGCCATTGTCAACAAGATAAAGAGTGAGGCGCTCATACCAAGCCCTCGGTGCTTGTTTCAACCCATAAAGTGTCTTTTTGAGGCGATAGACATGATTGGGGTGGTGTGGATCCACAAACCCCTTGGGTTGTTCAACAAATACTTCCTCATGCAAGAAGCCATTGAGGAAGGCACTCTTAACGTCCATTTGATGTAGTTTGAACTTATACACACAAGAAATGGAGAAGAGATGCCTTATAAACTCAAGACGGGCAACGGGAGCAAAAGTCTCCTCAAAGTCAATACCTTCAATTTGAGAGTATCCTTGTGCCACAAGCCTAGCCTTGTTGCGCACAATGTTGCCATCCTCATTCGACTTGTTCCTATACACCCATTTGGTTCCTATGACACTAGTGTCCTTGGGTCTAGGAACTAGAGTCCAAACCTCATTTCTTTCAAATTGGTTTAGCTCTTCTTGCATGGAAAGAACCAAAAACTCATCATTCAAGGCCTCATCAACCTTTTTGAGTTCAACTTGAGAGGTGTAACAAGTATAGCTAATTTGATTAGCTATTTGACGCCTAGTCCTAACACCCTCATTCATATCTCCAAGAATGTCATTCTTGTTGTGGAGATGTCTAACCCATGGAGCGGGTTCCTTAGAGTCCAAAGAAGGATCTCTATCAAGAGGTTGATCATTCTCTTCACTATGATTTGACTTCACATCACTAGATGTCTCACCACACTCCTTCAAAGGAAGGTCACCATTTTCACAAACATCCTCATCATGGTCAACATTTTTGGGCCTACAATCATCAATGACAACATTTGATGATTCCATGACACTTCGAGTTTTTAGATTGAAAACTCTATAGGTCTTGCTATTTAGTGCATATCCAATGAAAATACCCTCATTACTCTGGGCATCAAACTTGTCAAGTTGATCACGGTCATTAAGAATATAGCACTTACTTCCAAAGATATGGAAATAGCTAACATTGGGTTTTCTTCCTTTCCATAACTCATAGGATGTTTGTTTGGTCTCGGGTCTAAGGAAAACTCTATTCCCTATTTTTCTTCCCTTCCATAACTCATAGGAAAACTCATTGGGTGTGTTTGCTAAGCAACACACCTGAGCCATCTCTTGTAAAACCCTATTCTTCCTTTCCACAATTCCATTTTTTTGGGGAGTTCTAGGAGCCGAGAATTCATGGGAAATACCTAGACCATTACAGAAACTCTCAAAGCTACTATTCTCAAATTCTTTCCCATGATCACTTCTATTTCTCTTACTACTCCTAATGTGAGAATTTTTCTCATTTTGAATTTTGACACATAACATTTTGCATTTCTCAAAAGCCTCGGACTTCTCTCTAAGGAAGTAAGTCCATGTGAACCTAGAGAAGTCATCAACCACTACAAGGATATACCTTTTACCACTTAGACTCTCGGTTTGCATGGGACCCATGAGGTCCATATGAAGGAGTTCCAATGGCTCCTTGGTACACAGGAATTTTCCTTTCTTGTGCACACTTTTAGTTTGCTTCCCTTGTTGACAAGGTCCACAAACTCCCTCACACCTCTTCCCAAGCTTGGGAAGGCCTCTCATAACATTCAACCTCTCAAGGACTTTCACGTCACCATAATTCATGTGGCCAAATCTTTGATGCCACAACTCAACTTGCTCACAACTAGACAAGTTACAAGAGATGTTACTAGACTCAAGAAAATAACAATTGTCACTTGATCTCTTGCCTTTTAGAAGCACTTGCCCATTTTCCTTAAGAATAGAGCAATCAACTTTGCCAAACATCACCGAAAGCCCTTCATCACTTAAATGTGATATACTAATGAGATTGGCTTGCAAGCCATCTACATATAGAGCATTGAGCAAGGAGGGCAAACCAGGAATAGATATATTACCTTTCCCTATGACCTTTTTCTGTGAACCATCACCAAAGGTAAAAAATCCACCATCCTCCATCACAAGAGTCTCAAAGAAACTCTTGTTTCCGGTAATGTGTCTAGAACACCCACTATCAAGGTACCAAGTGTTGAAGGCCTTGGCTTTCAAAGCCACTTGAGCCACATAACAAAAATATTCATTTTTTCTAGTCCACCTAGGAGCAACATTATCAATCCTAGGAGCCTTTGGCTCATTTGCTCTAAGTTCCCTAGGTGCATTCTTTTTGGCTCTTCTAAGCATATTTTTCTCAATCATGTTCTCAAATCTACACAATTTGATATACTTAAAGCAATTTGGCCTTATATGGCCTTCAATACCACAATAATGACAAGTAGGAGTAAAGTAGGAATTCATACCATAGACATGTGCAACCATTTAAGGTTTCCTTCTCCTTTGAGTAGTCCTTTGATGTTGAACAAACTCTCTCCTTTGTGGTTGAGCCAAAGTAGCATGTCTTCCTTGTTGATCATACATGATTCTTGATCGTGGATGAGGGATCTTTTCATGTAGAGGTCTTGATTGAAATGCTCTAACTTGTTGTGGTTGAGCCCTTGTTGGAATCTTGGCTTGAGCATGTTTTGAGGATTCTCCAATTTCAATCCTTCTTGTAACTTGTTGTGGGACTTTGACTTCTTCAACTTCTTGACTCTTGAAAAAGGTAGTCTTTTTCAAAGATGTAGTACTCACATCTTCCTGATATCCCAAACCCCTCTTATCACTAGGGCTTTTTCCAATTGATAGCATCTTGTCAAGCTTTTCGGTTCCGGAGGTCATCTTGGCAATTACTCCTTTTGCCTCTTCAAGCTCCTTCCTTAAGCATTCTTCATTTTTCTTGACCACAACAAGTTCCAACTTTAAGCTCTATTCCCTTTCTCTTGTTCTTTTCACTTCTTCACTTAAGTGAATCATCTTGGAGGTCACTTTAAGGTTCTTCCTTTTCAACTCTTGAATCTCTTTTTTCTTCTTAGCTCTAGAACTTTTGAAGTATTCCATGAAGTCTTCATAGTTCATCTCCTTATCAAATTCATGCTTGGACTCGGATGAAGTACTCCGATTACTTGAGTTATCTTCTTCTTCTTCTAGTTTGTCATTTTCCTCTTCTTGGTCACTCATAACTTCCTTGCTATTGTGAGATGATGAGAAGGCAATGAAGTTTGCAACTTGGTCTTCATCATCCGAAGACTTTTCTACCTCCTCTAAGTCTTCACTATCACTCCAAGATGCCGCCATCGCCTTTCCTTTCTTCTTCTTCTTTAAGCTAGCACATTCGGGGGCAATGTGACCGTACCCACTACACTCATAGCATTGAATACTCTTCTAAGAGTCCTTCTCTTCACTTTTCTCCACCTTTTTAAAAGGAGTCTTCTTCTTTACAAATTTTCCTTTAAAGCCCATCCCCTTCTTCTCAAACTTCATGAATTGCTTGAACCTCTTCACCATAAGAGCCATTTCTTCATCCGAATCTTCTTCCTCCCTTTCTTCCTTGGAGGTCTTCAATGTAATGCTCTTTTGCTTCGTTTGAGGTGTTGTTGAAGTAGGGGCTCTTCTTGACTCAAAAGCCATCAACTTGCCAATTATCTCACTTGGCTTCATCTTCTTATATTCGGTATTCTCCTCAATAGCGGTCACCTTTGCATCTGTTAACGGGAATTTTACTCGGGATGAGAAATCTCTGTTAATGCCCTCGAGACCACTACCACGTATGTGGTGGCCGAAATTATTTATATATGTGACAATGGTTTATCTAGTGATAAATAAACAAGAACATTTTTATTTAACATGCATGGTACACGGGTATAAAGATTTTTCTCTCGTTTCTCTCAACTTTCTTTGGTAAATGGTCGATTGCTAGTCGTATGCCTGTCGAATAGTAGTCTCCTTTTTTGTTTCTTTTCTTTTCTATTTATACATGGTTTGTAGGTCAACAGACTGATTCTCCCTTGATTGTCTCAGTGATTGTCTCAGTCTCTTCCTTATCGGGCGGGATTTCTTGCGTTAAATCATTTGACTTTTAGATTGACGTCCGAATTGAGAGTATCGTGATAGAGATCAGCTTGTTTCCTTTTGGATTTCATTACTTATGTAGATAACGCTTCTAGGTACGATTTAATTCATTCCTTGTATCCTTCTAGTACGATCCTTATAGGAGTCGTGGGACATGACGAATATGGTATGATGCATCAACCAGGGAGGTTGTTTAGTATTTCGACCTTGATGTCTGAGACGTTTCATCCAGCTTGGAGCCAGATCTGGCTTCTCTTGACTTTTCCGAAGCTAGACGTGGCCTTGACTGACCTTTTTGAAGCTGGGTGTGGCTTCGATTCACCTCGCGGACTTCTAGGGACATTCTTCTGTGTTAATCGAGGTACAGACGGGTTTCTTGAGCATTTGCAAGATGACCTTGACTTCGGGGAGCTTCTAGTTTTGATGATGCGGGCTAAGCCCGATCATTCCGGGTTCTATCTTGAATGTTTTCGGAGCTCGCCCTTGTTCTTGGGGTGGTATCGCAGTTCGGCTCTGGATAGAGAGGTCTCCTGGTGGAAGTTCTCGGGTTCGGGCTTTATCCCAGATGTTTTTGGAGCCTGCCCTTGTGCCTGGGGCGGCATCGTAGCTTGGCTCTGGATATAGAGGTCTTTAGGTGAAACTTTCGGGTATGGAACTAGGTCTAGTAAGTGGAAAATTTCCCTTTGGTCCTTAGCTAATTTTGGCTATTAACATAAGTCCCCTCTGACTTGAACACCAGACGTCGAGCTCGGGGTTGAGGTCAGATTCTCACTTTATTTGGGAAATCTTCCTCTTTTACCGTTACTGAAATTTTTGGGAATTTCTTCATTTGAGTGACGTGTTGTGAACCGACTATTTTATCTTCGAATTAATCTGATCACGTTACGGCAGTCCCTGAGATTTTTTACCGTTACCAGGATCTTGGGGAGATCTTCCTCTTAACTGCGTAAATGATGTGGCATGAGATGATTAGCTCGCTTTAGAGTTTAACCCAGTTACGTTACCGAGTCAATTTTTACCGTTACCAAACGAGTATCCTGGTAACTTGAGTTGTTGCCTTCCTGCCTATATATATGCCTGTTTTCCTCCTCGTCTTCCTCACATCTTCTCGAGCGAAAAGAACCTTTTGTTGAGAAATATTTCCACAGTTTTTTCCCCAAGCTTGCTTCTTTCTTCATTCTTCGTCTTCTATAATGTCGAAACACAGTCGTGATTCAAATGATTCCATATTCGACGGCGAGGAGGTCGTCAGTCTTAGTCTGGGGAAGCGGGTTAGGAAGAGTTCTGACGGTGATGATTCCCCGCCCACATCACAACGTCGGCGATCCAGTAGGAACGTATCTATCGGGACTGGGTTCTCCAATCATCCCGACCACCCTTTAGATATTGTTGATGATGATTCCGATAAAGAAATGACCGGCGGCGCTGCGGGGAGCGTCGGGTCTCGGCTTCTGGTCTCTTTGGGGAGAGGCTCCCTCCTTACTATTTCCGGGTCATCCCTGATTCCACCGTTGACCCTGTGTCGATCGACCGCTTGAGGTCAAAGTTTGGCATCCCCGACAGTGTATCCATCTCGGTGCCTCCCAAGAACTTCAAGTTTTTCAACCCCCCTAAAGGTGTGCTTCTGATCCATGTGGCCGCTCTTGAGAACGGGGTCAGGCTTCCCCTCCATCCGACCCTTCGGCGGGCTCTAAACGCCATCCTGCTCGCTCCCCTTCAGTTAACGCCGGGCTTCTGGAGGCATTTGATTGGCTTTCTTGTGTTATGGAGGGAGCAATGCCAGATGATCAAAGTGACAAGGGAGCCAGGTGCGGAGGAGCTGGCGTATCTTTATCAGATTGAGAGCTTGTCTGGGGCTCCTCGGGGTCAGTTCTATGCCAAGGCCAAGAACAAGCTCAATTTCATCGTTCCTAGTGCTTCGAAGAAGGATCCCGCATGGAAAGAAGAATGGATCCTGGCGCGGGATGACTGGGGAGCTCGATTTTCATCGGAGGGCATGAATTCGAGGTTCCTACGGCTTTCAGTGACAAGCCCTCCTGGGACCGAGACTCTCTGCCTGCCTAGTCCGAAGCCGTCTTAAAGGCTATTATAGCCCGGAATTACTTGAATCCGATGTTCCCTACCGCTGAAGCTTTTGACCCTCGTAGGGTGAACAAATATCTACGGACTTCAAACGCTATTCCTCGTAAGTAACCTTATGTCGCTTCTTTTTATTACTTAGCTTGATTCTAACATTTTTTTTATCTGTTTATTCACAGTCTATGTCGTGGAGCCAGCCACCCGACACGTCTCGCGCTCTCTTCAAGGTGGAGCTTCTCTTCCCTCTTCTGGGGTTGAGCCTACCCTGGCTTCTTCTGTCTCTCCGGCTGGGTCTAAGATGGCCACTCTGGCTCGCGGGCTTTCCGGGCTTTGGGTAAAGCTCCCGAGGTAGTTGGCCCGACTGTTTCTGCCCCCTCAGCCATGGCTGCTAAAGTCGCTACACCTTCGACTTAAACATCTGATTCAGTTACGCTTCCAACAACAAAAGCCTTGGAGGTTTCTAGGAAAGATGTCGTTCCTGGGAAAGGTGTCGCGAAGGCTCCTTCCGACCGTTCCCGGCCTCAGTCGAGCTCGATAGGGCAGGATGAGGTCTTGGAGCAGTTCATAGCATCCTGTCCGGGTGGCGGGATCTCTAAGATGGCTTCTATGCCTGTGGACGTCCTTATAACCAAGGGGTCTGCTATCTTGGCTGAGGTAATTATATGTCCTTCATGCCCCTTTTTTTGTTTTGTTAACTCGTTCAGTTTCTAACTCGGGTTTTATATTTGTAGGCCTTTAAGGTCAATGTCGCGATGGGCCAGCAGGTAGCCCTTCTCCGTGATTGAGCTGTAAAAGCTGAAGCTGAAGCCGAGAAGGCCGGGGAATTGCTCAAGCAGGCTCGGTCTCTAGTGGAAGAGGTGACTTCCAGCCAGGGCAAAATTGAGCTCGAGATGGCCGAGCTTCGATACGATCATGAGAGGATGAAGCAATCTTTCGATCAGGAGCGTCTTCAATCTCTCCGGCGGGCTAGGCAGCGAGACTCCTGGAGATCTGAGGCTAGGAAGCTGGACCTTGAGAACCGGTCTCTGATTACTCAGGTGGCCAAGCTGCAAGCTGATGCGGAGACCTCCTTCAGCGATGGGTATTTTTATGCTTCCTTTCAGGCCGCGGAAGCTCTTCCTCCTCCTTTTGATTTGTCGTCTATTGCGGGCTGGGACAGACAAGAAATAATGCTCAAAGCTACTGAGTTATTTCGTCCTGAAGGTGACAAGGTGGTCCCTTCTAGCCCGGCAGGAATTGGGATGCAGCCCACTCAGTCAGATCCCTCATTCCATCTTCCTTCCTTTATCCCCTCAGGTCTTGGGGAATCGTCCAGCAAAGTGATGTCCTCTCGATCCGAGGAGGACCAATCAGGAGCTGGTGAAGAGGTTAGGAGCCCATCTGATGATCCAGCTTTAACAGAGATGGAGGTCGATAGGAGCCAGATGGGGCCCTTGGCAGCTCTTCTCGACGCGGCTATTCCTCCTGAAGTTATGGATGTGATCAATGAAGTTTTGGAGGAAGAGCCAGCTGATCATCCGATAGAGCCTGTAAACGGAGGAGCGATCGGTAAGGATAACCCAGATGGACAGCTACATCTTAAGAGGGTTGATGCTGAGGATCAGCAGGGAGGAGGAGGGCCAACGGAGGGGAGCCATGATAGCCCCACAGCTTGAAGCGGACGACTTGTTTTTGATTGCCCAGAAAAGGGGGTGGGTACCCTGCTTTGCCATTGTCAGTTTTTCTTATTTTTCCTTCTTCTTTTTGTAGCCCAAATTCGGGGGTTGGGCTCCCCATTTGGATGTAGCCTTATCGGGGGATAGGCTCCCTTTGTCCTTAATGATAAATTGACTCGCCTCTTTGAGAACTTTATTCTGCTTTTGGTCTTGAATGGTATCCAGAGTAGCATCAGTAGCATCAATTAAGATTCGTGTAGGCAATTATGATGATTTTGATCCTGCACACGAAAGCAAACATTATATACATGGGGTGATAACCCAACCAAGATATCAGGAATGCTACTTAGCTATTTCCTAGTCTTTGAGATCCAGCGGGCAACTATGCCTTTACACTCAGATCCTTCTTGGAGGTAGTAGCCCTACCAAGGCATCAGGAGTGCTATCGAGCTATTTCCTGGTCTCGAGATCTGGAAGGCAACTATGCTCTTACACTCAGATCCTTCTTAGGGGTGGTAGCCCGACCAAGGCATCAGGAGGGCTATCGAGCTATTTCCTGGTCTCGAGATCTGGAAGGCAACTATGCTCTTACACTCAGATCCTTCTTGGGGGTGGTAGCCCGACCAAGGCATCAGGAGGGCTATCGAGCTATTTCCTGGTCTCGAGATCTGGAAGGCAACTATGCTCTTACACTTAGATCCTTCTTGGGGGTGGTAGCCCGACCAAGGCATCAGGAGGGCTATCGAGCTATTTCCTGGTCTCGAGATCTGGAAGGCAACTATGCTCTTACACTCAGATCCTTCTTTGGGGTGGTAGCCCTACCAAGGCATCAGGAGGGCTATCGAGCTATTTCCTGGTCTCGAGATCTGGAGGGCAACTATGCTCTTACACTTAGATCCTTCTTGGGGGTGGTAGCCCGACCAAGGCATCAATAGGGCTATCGAGCTATTTCCTGGTCTCGAGATCTGGAAGGCAACTATGCTCTTACACTCAGATCCTTCTTGGGGGTGGTAGCCCGACCAAGGCATCATGAGGGCTATTGAGCTATTTTCTGGTCTTGAGAGGTTTATGTCGAATTCCCATTCAAGTGTATAGTCACTAACGTTAAACATAGTTGGAGACAAAGATGGAAAAGAAAAGGAAAATGGCTTTATTGATGATTGAGATGTAGTACATCTTTATTAGGACCTGCAATGAAAACTAAGTGGGGGTAGTCTGCTTGAGAACTCCTTTCAAGGGTAGAATTTCTTCAAATGGTCTGCATTCCAAGTGTGATTGATGGGTCGTCCGTCCATGTCTTCGAGTTTGTAAGCTCCATTGCGAACAATTAGCTTTATCAAATATGGCCCTTCCCAATTTGGACTTAAGACTCCATCCGACCTTTTTCGAGTATTCAGTGTTACTTTCCTAAGTACCAGATCCCCTTCCTTGAATTTTCGGGCTTTAACCTTTTGGTTGAAGTATCTACCGATCCTGCTCTGGTAGATCGCCACTTTCTCTGCTACCCGGTCTTGCTTTTCTTCTAAGAGGTCTAGACTAGCCCGGAGCTTGACTTCGTTACTTTCGGGCTCAAAGTGCTGTACCCTGAACGAGGTCAGTTTATGCTCGATGGGGAGGACTGCTTCAACCCCGAAGGCCAGGGAGTAAGGCGTTTCTCCAGTAGCTATCTTTTTGGTAGTCCGGTATGCCCAAAGGACTTCTGGTAGCTTCGGCCCATTTACCTTTCCTCTACTGAAGCTTCTTCTTCAGAAGTTTCTTGATTGTCTTGTTGGTGGATTCCACCAGCCCGTTAGTTTGGGGATGAGCCACTGAAGCGAACCTGAGGTCGATCCCCAACCCCTGGAAGAAGTCTTTGAATCGGACGTTGTCGAATTGCTTCCGTAGGTCAGCTACAATGATGAGAGGGGTCCCGAACCTGCATACCACGTTAGTCTTGATGAACTTGGTTGTATTCTTTTCTGATATTCGAGCTAGAGGCCCTGCCTCGACCCATCTTGTGAAGTAGTCAATAGCCACGATAGCATGTTTCATCTGTCCTGGAGCGGTAGGAAGTGGCCCAATTAGGTCGATTCCCCACATGGCAAAGGGGTAAGGTGAGCTGAGGGACGACAGTCGCTCGGGTGGCTGGTGGCTCAAGTTTGAGGTTCTTTGACAAGGTTCGCAGGATTGCACAAAACTCTTTGCATCTTGATGGATGGTCGGCCAATAGTACCCCATACGAAGCACCTGATAGGCTAGAGCTTCCCCACCTATGTGGTTCCCATAATCCCTAGAATGGACCTCTCTCATGCCCACTTAGCATCATCGGGATGCAAGCACCTAAGTAAGGGGAGGGATCTGCCCCTCCTGTAGAGGTATCCGTCCACCATATAGTATCGAACTGAGAGTCTCTTAACTCTTCGGGCTTGGTTGGGCTCTTCAGGAAGCTCTCCTTCAAGTATATAGGTGACAATTGGGTCCATCCAGCAAGGTAGGCGATCCAGGGAACAAATTTCTCCATTTGGGGCTATGCTTGGCTGGGTGATTACTTGGAGGGGAATTCCCCTTGGTAGGGATTGGCCTCCGTTCGCCGCTATCTTAGCCAGAACATCTGCGCGATGGTTTTGGTGTCGAGGCACCTAATCGATCTTAAGTCCCTTAAATTTGCTTTTCAGCAACCGAGCTAGATTTAAGTAGGCCACCATATTATCTCCTTTTGCCTGGTAGACCCCAGTCACCTGGTTTACAACAAGCAACGAATCGCTCTTGACCTGCAGGTAGTCGGCCTTTAGCTCGATGGCTACCTTCATCCCGGCTAGGAGGGCTTCATATTCTGCTTCGTTCTTGGTAGCTTTAAACTCGAATCTGAAACAGTGACAGAATTCAGTTCCCTCCGGATCTATAAAAACTATGCCAGCTCCTCCCCGAGCTCGTCCGGATGCTCCGTCTGAAAAGAGGATCCATGGCTTGCAGCCCTCCGGCCAATTTTCGACCTCGGATATCTTCTCAGGGTCCTCGTTTGATACTGAGGGATCAACTGGATCTGGGATCGCTGAGAATTCTGCCACAAAGTCGGCTAAAGCCTGTGCCTTAATCGTAATCCGGGGCTTATACTTTAAGTCGAACTGAGTGAGCTCTAGTGCCCATAAAACTAACCTTCCTGACACATCTGGTCTTTGCAAGAATTGACGGAGGGGTTGGTCTGTTACCACTGCTATTGTGTGAGCTTGAAAATAGGGACGGAGTTTCCTCGCTGAGATCACCAGAGCATAAGCGAGCTTCTCCAGGAGAGCGTAGTTCCTTTCTGATTTGGTCAAGGCATGACTCACATAGTATATGGGTCTTTGAAAACCGTCGCTACAATCCTTGGCCAAAGCCCCGCTTACTGCAGTTTCTGATACAGCCAGGTAAATCTGCAGCTCATCTCCGAGAACCGGCTTGACTAACAAATGGGGGCTTGTTAGGTATTCCAGCATGATCGCTCTCCTGGCTCCATTTCATGTTCTTCCCTTGTTTGATGGCCTTAAAGAAAGGAAAGCATTTATCGGTGGAGCGAGAGATAAACCTGTTGAGTGCTACCACCCTTCCAGTCAGGATCTGTACTTGCTTGAGCGAGGTCGGGGATTCCAAGTCCAGGATAGCTTTGATTTTTTCTGGGTTGGCTTCGATACCTCTCTCATGAACCATGAAGCCCAGGAACTTTCCTGCCGTTACCCCAAAAGCACATTTGGAGAGGTTCAAACGCATCTGGTTTTCCCTCAGTATGAGGAAGGTTTTGCGAAGGTCTTCCTGATGTCCCTTTGTGGTTGGGGATTTCGTGATCATGTCGTCGATATATACTTCCATCATCCTCCCTATCTCGGGCTTAAACAATTTGTTAACCAGCCGCTGTTATGTGGCCCCTGCATTCTTCAAACCAAACGGCATCACCTTGTAGCAGTATAAGCCCTGCCCAGTAATGAAACTGGTCTTATCTTGGTCAGCCGGGTGCATTTTAATTGGGTTGTATCCTGAGAACGCGTCCATAAAACTCAACAGTTTATTTCCGGATGTGAAGTCAACCAGCTGGTCGATCTTTGGCAAAGGAAAACTGTCTTTCGGACAAGCCCGGTTGAGGTCGGTGTAGTCGACACACATATGCCAATTTCCATTCGCCTTCGTGACCATGACTACGTTGGCGATCCATTCGGGGTAACGTACCTCTCTGACGAACCCCGCTTTGATCAATTTATCAACCTCTTCCTGTACCGCCGCGTTCCTATCAGTGTTGAAATGACGCCTCTTCTGCTTGACGGGCTTGACCGTTGGATCTATTGCTAGCTGGTGGGTGGCCAACGATGCCGGGATTCCAGGCATTTCATTATGGTTCCAGGCGAAGATGTTGCTGAATTCCCTGAGAAGATCAATCAGTCCTCTTTTTACTTCTAGATCAAAGGCGGCTCCGACCTTGACGGTCTTGGAGGGATCGTCAGTCCTGACAGATATCTCTTCTAGTTTATCCACGGGCTGCCCGCTGGCCCATTCCTTACCCCTTTCATCCTCGTAGGGCATGATAGGTTCATCCTCCGAATGCCCAATATGTTCTGCGGGCTCCTTCTCCTCCTAGATTATCTGGGATGTGTCCATATCTTCTTGGATTACTGCCACCTGTACACACTGCTTTGCTAAGGCTGTAGGATTGGCAGAAACTGCGTAGCATTTCCTGGCTGCCTGCTGGTCTCCGCGTACCTCTCCTACCTTGGTTCCAACCGGGAATTTCAAAACGTTGTGGTATATGGACAAGACTCCCTTGAAAAAGGACAGGAAAGGTCTCCCTAAGATGGCGTTGTAGGCCGATGGGGTGTCCACCACAACAATGTCGGTCATTACGTTCTGTTGGAGCGGGGTGACCCCGATGATTACTGGGAGGATCATTGACCCCACTGGTATGATCGAGTCCCCAGTGAAACCGTAAAGTGGAGTGGTACAGCTGTTGTAGCAATGTTGCTTCAGGTTCAGTTTTTCCAGGGTATCTTTGAAGAGGATATCGACACTGCTTCCTGTATCCACGAGCACGCGAAGGACCAGACAGTTGGCAATCTGTATCGTGATGACCATAGGATCATCATGAGGTTGCACAGTGTTGAAGACATCTGCTTCAGTGAACACGATCTGAGCTGACTGGGTGGGCTCTGTCGGGCTCTGGCTGACTTTGAAGATCCCCCGGCTCTCTCCAAGGCGGGGAACCTTTCTTGCGTGGTTTTTCCGGGAGTTATTGGAAACGCCGGCCAAGGTAGGACCCCCGCTGATAGTGTGTATCACCTGGATCTGTTGCATTAAGTCAGCATGCTCCCCTTTCCTCTTTTCTGTGTCCTCACAGATTTCAGCTTGTACATCCCTTCCAGTTCTAATATTATCTCTGACCTGTTGTAAAAATTCAATCAGGCATCCTCCCCTTATTAGGGCCTCAATCTGGTTGCGCAAGTTATAGCACTCCGAAGTGTTGTGGCCCACATCTTCGTGAAAGTCGCAGTACTTGTACCGGTTTCTCCTGTCGTCTGGGGCCTTCATGGTAGTGGGCTTTTGGAGCAACCCTTTATCCCGTATGGCAAGGTAGACCGTTTCCCTGGATGCATTCAATGGGGTATAGTGGTCAAACCCTTTTTCCCCTGTATTACTGGAGCCACGGTCCTAGGAGGCGGCGAAGCCCGGGGAGGGGTTTATTTTACTGGATATCTTTCTTGCCTATGTGGAGGAGCAGGGGGGCGATAGGTCGACCTGTTGGGAGGCTTATTCTGAGCTCTCTGTACGGGCTCAAATTTGAGGGCTTCTTTCTTCAAACGTTTTGCCGTTCTCATGTCGTCATGCTCTATCTTGACCTTGAGTTGTTCGTCGATCTCGACCTGCTCAAGAGCCCGATCATAGGCCTCTTGGTAAGTCTCGGGAGGTCTTTTGGAGAAAGAACGGAAAAGCTTTCCAGCCCATAGGTTTCGCCTGAAGTTGGCGAGGGTTTCTTTTTCGGTGAAAACTCCCATTTGTATGACCTCCTTGTGAAACGCTCCATGTATGATCGAAGAGTTTCACTCCGTTCTTGGATCACATATTGGAGGTGTATGGGATCTTTCGGGCGAGGTTTAACTCCCTGGAATTGTGAGCAAAAATCGGTTGACAATTTTGTGAAAGAATCCACGCTACCAACGGGCAGTTTCCTGAACCAGATTTTCGCATAGTCGGTCAAGGTTGTTGGAAACATCCTACACATGGCTGCTCTGGTAGTATTTTGGACCTCCATCTGTTGAACGAAGCTCTCTAAATGGCTTAGAGGATCTTCCGTTCCAGAGAACTTATCTGCTGGCATTTTGAATTTTGGGGGGAGCTCTGATTCCCGGATCCTCCTAGTGAAGGGAGCGTTCATCTCGCTCAGGGGATTCTTTTTGTCTTCCTTACTCTTTCCCTTCCATATCTGCTGGACCTCCTTTTGTAGCTTTGCCAGCTGATCCCTCAGTCGCTTATTTCCAGGTCTCTTCGAGTTAGCCTCAGATTCCTCACTGTTGAACCTTTCTGATGAACTGGCAATTTCTATCCGGTCCTCCTCCTGGACATGATCCATTCGGGGAGTTTGTCGGCTTTCCTCCTCTAGGGCCCGAGTAGTTCTCCTAGATGTAGTTGGATGAGATAGCCCTTGCGGCTTCCGGGTAAAAACATCCGCGGCAGACTTGACTAGCCGGGGTTGATATTGTGAAAGTCTTTTAGGAACTGGGGGCATGGGTCCCAGCATATCCCGGATCGAACGTTGGGGCCCTGATCTATCTCGAGCCGGTTCGGGAGGAGGAGGACCTAGGCGATCGAAAGCAGGTGGTCTAGCTCCGGGCCTACTCGGCTCTCCCTGATCATTCAGGCTGGTAGGCTGGACTGTGATGCCTTCAGCGAGGAGGCGGACGCGGATGGATTCTACGAAGGCCGCCGCTTGTTGGTCGAGCGCTGCCTGGCTCACTATGGGCTGGCCAGCAGTCCGTGTATTGGTTGTCTGGATCAGAGCTTGACTACTATATCCAGACTTTCTCCCCCTTCCTGGAGCCTTTCCGGTTGGCCTCGCCGGGGATTGCTCCGGGACTCTGTGCTAGCCTTGGGAGGAGCGGAGCCTCATAGTTCCTATAAAACAATGAAAATATAAATACAAACGATTGGTTAGTTGAGTGTAGGATTTCGTTTCCCACAGACGGCGCCAGAAAGTGTTAACGGGAATTTTACTCGGGATGAGAAATCTCTGTTAACGCCCTCGAGACCACTACCACGTAGGTGGTGGCCGAAATTATTTATATATGTGACAATGGTTTATCTAGTGATAAATAAACAAGAACATTTTTTTTAACATGCATGGTACACGAGTACAAAGATTTTTCTCTCGTTTCTCTCAACTTTCTTTGGTAAATGGTCGATTGCTAGTCGTATGCCAGTCGAATAGTAGTCTCCTTTTTCGTTTCTTTTCTTTTCTATTTATACATGGTTTGTAGGTCAACAGACTGATTCTCCCTTGATTGTCTCAGTGATTGTCTCAGTCTCTTCCTTATCGGGCGGGATTTCTTGCGTTAAATCATTTGACATTTAGATTGACGTCCGAATTGAGAGTATCGTGGTAGAGATCAGCTTGTTTCTTTTTGGATTTCATTACTTATGTAGATAACGCTTCCAGGTACGATTTAATTCATTCCTTGTATCCTTCCAGTACGATCCTTATAGGAGTCGTGGGACATGACGAATATGGTATGATGCATCAACCAGGGAGGTTGTTTAGTATTTCGACCTTGATATTTGAGAAGTTTCATCCAGCTTGGAGCCAGATCTGGCTTCTCTTGACTATTCCGAACTAGACGTGGCCTTGACTGACCTTTTTGAAGCTGGGTGTGACTTCGACTCACCTCGCGGCCTTCTAGGGACATTCTTCTGTGTCAATCGAGGTACAGACGGGTTTCTTGAGCATTTGCAAGATGACCTTGACTTCGGGGAGCTTCTAGTTTTGATGATGCGGGCTAAGACCGATCATTCCGGGTTCTATCTTGAATGTTTCCGGAGCTCGCCCCTGTTCTTGGGGTGGTATCCCAGTTCGGCTCTGGATAGAGAGGTCTCCTGGTGGAAGTTCTCGGGTCCGGGCTTTATCCCAGATGTTTCTGGAGCCTGCCCTTGTTCCTGGGGCGGCATTGTAGCTTGGCTCTGGATATAGAGGTCTTTAGGTGAAACTTTCGGGTATGGAACCAAGTCTAGTAAGTGGAAAATTTCCTTTTGGTCCTTAGCCAATTTTGGCTATTAACAGCATCAAATCTCTCTGGGAGAGACCTCATAATTTTTTGGTTTATCCTTTTATCCGTATATGGATCGCCTAATTGATGACTTTGGTTGACGATATCCATTAGCTTTACTTGGAAGTCATTGAAGCACTCGTGATCTTGCATCTTCAAGGACTCAAATTGAGTTTGAAGGACTTGTAGTTTGGAGTCTTTCACTACATCGGTTCCTTCATATGCTATCTCTAATATTGTCCACGCTTCATGTGCATTCCTTGTGGTTTGGATTAGCTTGTGTTGATTTTCATCCACTGCACACAAGATTGCATGTATGGCCTTGTTGTTCCTTTTGGAGGCTTCGAAGTCTTTAGTATCCCATTCCGATTTAGGCTTGGGCACAATGCTTTCATCTTCGAGAGCTTGGTAAGTGATGTGTAACCATCCTCAATCACCATCCAAACTCGATCGTCAATTTGGCATAGGTAGGATTCCATTTTTCCTTTCCATGATGAGTAATTAACCCCCGTCAGAAGAGGGGGTCTTGAACTCGATGCTCCCTCACGCTCATATGCGTTTCCACTCATGGTGTTTAAGGGTGAATGAGATGAATGCAATCAATCAAATAAAAGAAAGTGAAAACAAGCAAGACACAAACCAAAAAGCAATCTAATACAAAGCACTCCTAGAGAGCAGAGGATCTCCTAATTATGTTAAGGAACCAGCTCTGATACCAATTGAAAATACACTAAGAGTGATAAAACTAACCTAGATGGGGGTGGATAGGTTTTAGTTAAATTAAATGCCATCTTTTTGATTAATCAAAATTAAACAACACGGCCCCTAGTCTCTATCACAATCAATCATTGCCATAATAAAAGTGCAAAATAAACAAAAAAACACAATGATATGATTTACGTGAGAAACCCTCCAACTGGGTAAAAACTCACGGGCCTAATCGCCAATCGAACCCTCAAACCCACTATTTGCAAAAACGATTACAACCTAGGTTGACCACATCACACCTAATCGGTTACTAATCCGTCTTTGCTACCCGCAGGCCTTTAATAGTGATTTTAGGCTCTTGCTTGTATACTACTCAAGGAAAATACAAGACTTAACTCTTAAATGAAGAGATATGAAACCTAAAGTGAATATGATGATATTCTAAATGCACAAAATGCAAGGTCAACACATTTAATGCTTATCTAGTCATGTATGAATGTTTCAAACAATCCTAGATATCATATTGCTATATGACACACATATAACCTAGCTATATGTAATCAAAGCATTCCTAGATGCAATAGCTATCATAATACAACAACCCAAACATCAACAAAAATCTCTATTGTTTGTAAATAATCATAAGGTCAAAAGACTATGAGATATGAAGAATTGTTTGTACATCCGGATATGTATGAGGTAGACACAATTCTTTAGTTAGTCTTGAATAACGTTCACAACTTAAGTTAAAGGTTGGGCACCTCTATCTTGATAAAGTTGTAGAATTCTTTTACTAGCATTTGAGTGGGATCAAATGAGTTATGATGAGTCTAAAATCATCGAAAGGTTTTCGAGTAAAAGAATCTAGTGCACTGGGTGCATTGAACTGGATCACAATGAAATACTTTATCTAGAACTGTCACTAGATATAAGTCTTTTCATTATCAGGACAATCAGAGAGTCTATCTAAATCCTGAGATAAATGATGGACTTATAGTTGCAAGTGTTATCATTTGAGCTATCAATGAGTACGATTATATAGCATAGTCTATCCTCGATAGTTTGGTGGTATTCATTTGTTAATCGATAGAGGACTTCATTTATAGATATGGACATCGTGGCTCCATTTATTAAATGAGAGTATAATATCATCATATGGATGTTTTGAGGTATTGGATATTAAATCTCAACGTTGAGTTTTCAATAATGATTATTGAAGACATGGCTTCTGGACAAGTCAAAATATCCAAGTTCAAAATGTGGTCATATGAGGAAATATGGTAACTTGGAGAGCTATAGGCGGTCTATGAGCTCTTGGCGATTACTGATATTATTCACGAGGATACACCATCTCCTATAAGATTGTCTAGGGTATGAATGAGAAACATCTCCTTATTCTATCTTTATTTAAGAGTTCAATTTTAGCTCTTTAGTGGAATGAGTTAAAATTAATAGATTGGACCTAAGTGAATCATTTGTTGATTGTGATTAGGTTATGTCTATTGAAGCTTAAATTTAGATAGCCTGCCAAGATCCACAATCCACACGTACTTGCATGGATCACTTGATATATTCTACCGGACCAATTTATGGGTCCATCTAGAATTGCATTTAATATATTAAGAATATAATATGTCTATTGTTTATTTAATGGGCAGCACTATTATATTAATTGAAAATACACAAAGTGTGTCTAATACAACCTAGAGGGGGGGTGAATAGGTTTTAGTTGATTTATTACCAACTTTTCGACTTAATCAATTTTAATAATCCTACTCCATAATAGCAATCAATCAATCCAACATAAATATGCGGAAAACAATAAAAACACAAGGATTGATTTACGTGAGAAACCCTCCAACTGGGCAAAACTCACGGGCTATCCTTCTAGCCACATACGATCCTCAAATCCACTATTTGAACGAAAGTTTACAACCTAGGTTGACCTTAAGTCACACCTACTTGGTCACTAACCCTTTCACTCTACCCAACGGGCCTTTAATAGTGATTCTTGACCACAAGCTTGTGCACTAACTCACTTAGTCACAAAGCTTAACAATCAATGAAGAGGTTAAACAACCTATGTGAATATGTAAAAGATATTCAAACATGCAATTAATGCTAGGCAACAATAAATGCTTATCTAAGGATTTAAAGATGTCAATAAATGCAAATCCTAGATATCAATATCTAAATGCAAATGCATGAAGATTTAGCTAGAAGGGTAAAATCGTCCTAAATGCTAGCTATTAATGAACAAGGCTCTCAACCAACACACAACAACTCAATCATGTTATAAATGCCAATAAACATAAAGATATGCAATAAAATCACATAAAAGAGCTAACCCTAGGCAAACAAGAACATAAATAAATACAAGGAGATTTAGGGCATGTTCAAGTTACCTAGTCAATGAAAGCAAGAAGAATCCATGATGAGATAATGCTTGAAGAGGTTAAAAACACATGGATTTGTGTTTGGTTGAGTAAAGATGAGTTCTTGGGAGTTTCTCTCTCTAAGGGAAGCTTTGCCTATCAAAAATGGCTTCTTGAACTCATAAAAACGAGCAAGGAAGAAGATAGAGCATATATAAGGGAGCCCTAGTTGAAACAGCGTTGTTTTGAACTTAGGGCACAAAATCCCGTCAATACCGTTAGATGGACCGCGTCGCAGGCAAGTGTCCAGACCGCGGTACACACAGCAGTGCACCGTCTGGACAACAATGCGGTGCAGGGCACTGTGCATGCAGGTGCACATGCCGCGGTATGGGCAACAGAGGATTACTGGACAACACCGCGACTTGGGTCGCTTTGCGTGCAAGTGCACAGGAAGCGGTACAGGGAGCATGACCCTGCTGAGGTATACCGCTCTGTATGCCACGGTGCACGCATGTCTTTCCAAGCGGTCTAGGCCGCGCTAAGAGAAGAAATTCTCTTTTCTAGGCAAACTCAACACACTAAGAGATGTGCAAAATGTGCAAGTGTAGAGTGTGAAAAGAGGCATACAATACATCATTCAATAACATGAAGATAAGAACAATAATGCATGCAAGTGAGTGTGTGCAACTAGATCTCTTCAAAGAAAGTTAAACTAGTGAGATACCTTTGAAGTGCTCTTTGAGAGAGATGATATCCTTGAAGCTTGATCACACTCATGAGGCCTAAATTATCCTTACAAAGAATAATCCCCAATGTGGTTTGTCAACGAAATAAGCCAATCAAAATATGAGGAACTTACAATCTCCCCCTTTGGCTATTTCGTGACAAAACCACCACTCACAAATCATCCTCACAAAAAAGTAAAAACTAAAGGTCAACAAGGAGATATTCTACATTACAAAAAGATACCTAGATACTAGGTCTTCAAAACTTCAAGCTCTTGTAGAATAGTCACCCCTACAAAACAATGAGACTACACTTTCCAAGACAAGTGTGTGTGAGGTGATCAAGAGAGATAAATAAATAAGAGCAATTTGCATAAAAAAAGAAAACTACAACATGCAACATGCAAATGCTCCCCCTATATAGGTTACTCCCCCTCAACGGGACAATCTCTCCAAATATGCAGTCCCCTTAAATAAAACCACATTACTCCCCCTTTTTGTCATGAGATAGGCAAAGGAGTATTCCCCAACCGGATTACTTTAGCAAAGAGAGCTATTTGCAAGATAAGTGCATAATCATATACAACAACTTTATGCAACTCAATTAATTGAGAGAGAATCATTGAGGGTTTTATTGTTTAGAAGAAAATGTGTGGCTTAGTTGCTTTGGATGTAAGACATGTAACATCATAGTTCAAGCAAATGGTATTTGGCAAAGCAAACATCAAAAGGGTTTACAAAAGAATTCAAACCAATTTATACCCTTTTGTTATAAGCAAACAAGATATAGTTTATCAAAATGAATTTCAATTTAAAGAGCAACTATATCAAACTTTATGAGCAAAACAAGACATGAGTGACTTTTGCACCCTTTTTGATTTTTCCGGGTGGGATACCCGTATGATAGTAGTCTTGTTCAACTGATAAAGAGAGAGAGAGAAGACTAAATTTGGATGAGACATCCATATTTATTGCTAGGATACTAGATCCTTATTGGGTTTAGTCTTCTCATTTGCTTTCACACAGATTTTGCACTAGAGCAATCAAAAGCATTTCATGCATATTATTTTAAGCATGTCATTAAAAGTTCTCATGTCATGGAGTTAAATTATGGGTCATTCAAGTGTACTTACCCAATCAAAATCTCCTAGTCCAAAAATGCATTTTTGAACATAGAGGTGACATGGATTACAAATCAAGCAAGGCACACTTATTAAATAAAAGCCATATAAGAATATATATAAGCACAACCAAGAATACTCAAGCAA
Source organism: Dipteronia sinensis (assembly GCA_033220585.1). Classification (NCBI taxonomy): domain Eukaryota; kingdom Viridiplantae; phylum Streptophyta; class Magnoliopsida; order Sapindales; family Sapindaceae; genus Dipteronia; species Dipteronia sinensis. The sequence continues at coordinate 49,769,924 of CM065640.1, forward strand.
TTAATAAAGAAGCATAAAGTTGATCAAGTTTTTGCTTATTCCAACATGCAAGGTTGCTCTCTTTGCTTGAGTTCCCCATAAGGGGTCAATCACCAAACCACATCAAGGCATATGACAAATCCCAATAGACCTACTAAGTGACTTGAACCTAGTTGAGTCTAAGGGCTTTGTAAATAAATCCGCTAGTTGATTATTAGTGCCCACATGCTCAAGTGTAATGCATTTGTTTTCAACTAGTTCTCTAATGAAATGATGCCTAATGTCTATATGCTTTGTCCTAGAGTGCTGAATAGGATTCTTTGAAATGTTAATTGCACTCATGTTATCACAATAAAGGGTAAGAATACCTTGATCAAAGTCGTAATCCACAAGCATTTGTTTCATCCAAAGGAGTTGTGTGCAAGCACTCCCGGCGGCTATGTATTCCGCTTCATCCATGCCCTCTCATCAATAGAATGGATGTAAGCTTTCATCTGGAGTTTCCAAAAACCGTAGTTAAGCCCTTTGAGTAGCGGAGGTCTAGATTTCGAAGCTCCTTCGAACATTGTCTTTTCATGAAGGACCATGACTCCAAAATCCTAGTAATCAACCGTGAGTGTATCCTGGTTCTCTTTAAGTTCTATCTAGCGACCCGCCCTGATACCAATTGAAATTATACAACCGTGGTTAAATTGCCTTAAACTAACCTAGAGGGGGGGGGGGGTTAATAGGTTTTTACACCTTTTTTCAATCCCTTGAAACAAACAAGAGTTTGTCCCTCTAACTAGCTTGAATAAAAACACTTTGAATAATAAAGCATATGTAGACAATCAATAAGCATTCTCAAACAAGTCATTGTCAATCAAGTCTACAAGTTGATATTGGAGGAACCAAATTAAAACTAAAAACAAAGTGTTAACCGAAAATTCGCTCTAGGTGAGGAATTTCGACCAACACCCTCAAACTGCAACCTAATAGATCGCAGCAGAGTAGGTACCTCTAGATACAGTGATTTAGTATGAATAAATGTGAAATAACAAAAAGAAAGAATACTATTTTATTGAATACAAGATTCGTGGATACAATGATAGTGAATTTCACTTTTTCTTCTCTCTCTCTCACACTGTTGGCAATGGCGATGGTGATCTCGTGCTAGTAGATAAGTGACATTGCGATGGTGAAAATTCTCTGTTGGAGATGGTGAATACTCTCCTTAGGTGTTCCCTCTATCAATTTCTGGATCACCTTTTCTGAATTCTGTTGTTGTATTTATCATCATCGTCTCTTCAAATCAATCCCCACGAATATGGAATTGATATGCAATCATCAGGATTAATTGTCGTTGACTGAGATCGTAAATTAGTGCGGGAATTGCTCCCTTTAATTACTTTATGGTTTCTGTTGTATTTAAAATCTGATTGGGTTGACCATTTTATCTCATTTATGGTGCCTTAAGTGAGGAGAAGGTCAACCTTCTCTTTTGCCTTGCTGAAGAGGAATTCTAGCTATGTTCCTTTGGGTGCGGTAGTGGTCCATTATTCCTGATATACCGGTCCAACTTCGCTGGCGTGGTTCTACCTTTACCATGATAGCACCTTCTTGGTATCATTCTTCCTACTGGGTTGATGAAATTCTCACAACAGATTGGTCTTGGATTGATATCGCGGTACTCGGGTACCAGATAGGTGTCGTGATACCTAGATACCAGGTAAGAGGCATTGCGGTACCAGCTCTCCTTGATACCAGATGAAAAGTATAACGTGGCACTGACCCTTTCCGGATCGAGTTATCGTGATTCCTTGGTGCTTGGGAACTAGGAATGGTCATGTTCTAGGTCCTACCCGGTATCAGCTCGATGGAAAATTCTTCTTTGGACCCTCCCCAAAAATGGTTGTTAACACAAAGAATACTTTTTTTCTCAATAATATCAAATATGTACAAGTACTAATCAAAATATGATTTTATACAAATAAGTCTAAGTACAAATAAAATGATATTTACAACTTTGATCAAATGAAGTGCTTTCCTCTCATACATTACAACAATCTTGTTTACAATAATATCTAGACATGAAGTTTGTGAAACAAGATACAACCATACATATACAAATATAAAAGAGAGATAGGAAGAATTGACACAAGGTTTTTTTAACGTGGTAAAACCTCCTAAGAGGAAACATCCACGGGTTGAATAAAACAATCAGGTACTTTTATTATTGGAAAGTAGATAAGAAATTCCTCAAAAGTGATCAACAAATGACACACTCCATATTGGACTATATGCCTACCCAATCCCTACTGGTAGATAGGAAATTCCTCAAGAGTGATTAACAAATGACACACTCTCTATTTGACTCCACTTCTACACATCGCCATTGAGAGGTTGGAAATTCCTCAAGAGTGATCAACCCATTGAAACACTTTCTATTGGACTCCATGTTAACTTAATATCCTGGGTCTACCAATAATATAGTCTACTTTCTATCCAAGGCACTCTTGCCTCCAGAAAGTCTCCTTTGCTTAACTATCTAGATCTCTCTAATCCTAGTCAAGACTTCTTGCTTGGTTATCTGGACAACTTGTCCTAACCAAGACTCCTTGCTTAGGTATCCGGACCACATGTCCTAGCCAAGACTTCATGCCTTTTACAAGGACTTCTCAGTGTGATCAATGAATGCAAAATATAAACAAGCACTTAACATAGAATATGAAATCAATACATTCTATGGGAACTAGACATAAGCATGTGAGTTCATAAATCAAAATTATGTAGTTTCTAAACATGAACAAATCCTAGAACATGTGAAACACCTAAACACATTTAATTCCTAGAATCATTCATGCAACTAAAACTTGAACCAATCATATACATTAAGAACACATACAAAATTTTAGTAACAAACATAAACATGCTATATTTACAAGATATGATGAATGAATATTTTAGCAAATATTTAGAGCATGTATTTATGCACAAATAAATTAAATCCTAACTAGTACTAAATATGAAATCAAATGTGCTAATCCTAAATATGTTCAACTAATAAGTCCTAGCACATGATAAGGCTATCAATAATGAAAATAAAGTCAAACAAAGAACAAGTAGCCCTAGATAATAAGCTAATCACAATACAACTCACAAACATGTGAAAACCTAGATTTCAAGAAAATCTAGTTCACATTCAAGTCTCTAATTTAACAAGATAAGCCTATAATTGAAGCTCTAATTCTCAAATTCATTTGTCCAAGTAACACATACATATAGAAGAAGAAAACCCAAGGTAATTGAAGACTTTGAAGATCAAAACACAAAGAATAGATCAATACCTTGTAATCTCGTTCAGTTTCGGTTTTGAGTGTAGAACCACAACAAAACATGGACAAATGGATACAAAATAAATTGGAAAAGGTAGAGCACTTCAATTTGAAGATTCTCCAACTTGAATCACTCAAATCGGATTAGAAATGAGAGAGATATGGTGTTTGGAAGATGATAAAATCGGAGAGAAAATTCTGCACTTGTATTTTTAAATTTTCTTCTTGGAATATAATGAGAGGGAATGAGGTATTTAAAAGAGAGGGAAAGAGAGGGGCTTTCGGCAGCCAATGGCCACGTGCCACCTCAGCTCCCTGAGGAGGTGTGTGGCCATCTGAGGGGCAGGAAGCCCTCCTCCCCGAGATGGCCACGTGCCTCTTCGGGGCTTGGTGGCAAATGGCTTTTGGCCATTTGCTTCCTCCCTCCCCCACCTTCGCGTTCTTCGACTGTTCTCCGGCCTCCGAACTCCGAATTTGAATCCGTTTTCAGATTACAAACCGAGACTCTCTCATGCACATGCACAACTATGAAACTCTGACTAGAAAATAATAATTTGAATCGATACATGAAGATGAAGACAATGCATGGTACGTGACTGGAAAGTTTCGTAACTTTTTACTCGGAACTTGAAAATTATAGAATGAGTAACCGAAATGACCAAAAATCAATAAAGAATAATATAAGATCAAATTCATGTCTGAATTCCATAAAACATAAACAAACAAACACATGAACATGAAATTCCCTAGTCACTTTTAGTGTAAAATATACCTATAGGGGGTGAATAGGTAGAGACTCAAATTTTCCCACTTTTTTTAAAAACACAAGCAATTTAATCACACTTAGAAAATATTACAAGTAGGTTAATTGAAAAACCACAAATACAAACAAAGTAAAAGAAACTAAAACAATAAATAACTAAACTAAAGCTAAACCTAATCACTACTAAATGCGCCGATCGCCGGCATCGGCACCATTTTTGACAAGCATTCGCCGTATATGCAATATCAAAACAAAATTTATAAATTCCAAAATGCACTCAATTGTATGAAAATAAGTATATGGCAATTAGAGTATCATTCCATAAGGATCGATCTGACTAGCAATTATTAAATCACACTCTAATGCCAAAAATGCAATAAAAGTAAAATATGAGATTGGTTTGGGAAAATGATTAACTAAAATAGAGCCCACAAGAAACGAAGACTAAAACTAAAATGCAACAAAGTTAATAAGTTTGTGAATGAATGATAATGAACTAAGGAGTTGATGGATCAAATAAGCAAACAATGGGAAAATTACGAACTCTCATGAACGCATATTAATCTATTGTAACCAATCTAGAATGTATAGAATTGGTTGTATATCCCTTATGGGTGTTCAATCTAAAGTGTATAGCTTGACCACCCACAAGTGAATTTTACCTTAATGCACATCTATCAAATTAAGGGACTAATCGCTTTATAAGATCACCTACCTAGAGTGTATAAAATCGATGCTTAATCTCTGACAAGTTATCAACCTAGAGTGTATAGAATTGATTACCCATTTGAGATTAGATAAAAATTGAGATTATTAAGTCTGGATCTCACTTGAGGAGTGTACTCTTGTTTGATCCTTCCATTCAATTAAGCTTAATAAAAAAATAGAGTGTATACCTAGTCATCTACTCAAATCCTTTCACCAGAAACAAGCAAAGAGAAGAGTGTACAATCAAATACCCATTTGTTTTGAAATCAATTAAATCAAAGAATGAAATATAGATAGAGTTCATTACAAGCCCAAAGTTCACAAATTAATCACATCAACCCTTTAGTGGAGATTTAGTTGCTCATGATCATAAACATTACAAAGAAAAAACTAAGAGAAAAGATAGAGAATAGACCCATGTAGAGATTCTCTTTCCTTTAAGCTTTAAATCCAATCCTCTTAGTGTTCTTGATGAGTAAAAATAAAAGGAAAATGATTTGGGTTTTGGATGATGATGGGAGAGTTAGATTCCTAGATCTAGAGAGAGAAAATGATGTAAAATGTCAGTGTGGACGTGTGACTGAAGTCAGAAATGAATCCTTATATAGGATTCCCAAAAATAGGTCTGATTGCTGATGTGGCACATTCAAAACGTGTTCAGTGCGCGGGTAGTGCACGGGTAGGGACCCGTGCACCTACCAACGCACTAGCAGTCTTCAGCACTTCAATCTTCTGTTTGTTGGTAAAAACCAGCACAATACCAGCTATCTGGGCACTTGGTCATTTTTGGAGGATTTCTGATCTCTGGTTTATAGGTTGGTGCACTGGTGTGGACCAGCGAAGTTCTGATTCTTTGGACTTCGTGGGTAGTGCGCGGGTAGGGACCCGTACACCTACCAACAAACTGCAACCTTTCCTCTTGCTTTTTTTAGTTGGTTTTGCACCAGAATTTTTCGCTTTCCTTCTCCACGACCAGGATTACACCTATTTCCTGCAAACACAATGAAAGAGCCCATAAGACACGAAAACGCGCTCGAAAATATGGAAAAAGACAAGATAAAAGGGCCAAACTTGGGCCAAAATATACCACAATTTTGTTACGATCAGTATGCCTACTCCAGCCAAGGAGATATTTAATCCAATTTTAAAAACATTCAATAAATTCAACATCAATCAATGAATCAAGAGTTTTGATGCCTACTTAATCCAAAGAGATATTAAATACATTAAGATCAATGAATGGAAATAATAGATTAAATATTAGATAAGTGGTGGAAAGCCCACAATCCATGTAAAATTACATCAACTTCCACAAAGGGGTTTAGCTACTCATAATAAATACACAAATGAGAATTAATAGGATAAGAGATGAGAGGATACCCATTAGTATGATGTGATCTATTCAATCTTCAAGCTTCTCTTCTCCTCCTAGTGTAGATTTCATGCTCCTTGACTATAGGTTTGGATTTTGGGTGGAAATGGAGTGGAAAGTGATGATATGGAAGTGATTTAGTGGATAAATTCTTTGGATTTGTAGGAGGATAATCTTGGATCTAAAAAGGGTAAAATAGAGGTTGAAGGCTGATAAGGGCATGTAGGAATAATTAGATAAGGAACTATTGATAGGATTCCCGAAAATAGGTCTAAAATGCTTATGTGGACAATTCTGATTCCCGATGTGCACGGGTTCTGGCATGGACCCGCACAGTGACCCACACAATGCAAGTCTGGTGCGCTCGGGTGTGTTGATCCTTAGTGCGTGGGTACATTACGCAGGTATTGACCCACACACTGACCAGCGCAATGGACATCTGGGGCTCTTGGGTCTTAGTGTGTGGGTCACTGTTCTGGTATGGACCAACGCAGTCTCTAAAGCTTAGAAATGCGCGGGTATGGCTACCCACACAGTGCACTATTATTTTACTCTACTTGACTTATTTCTTGCACGAACATCCCCCTGCCTATCTCCAAACCCAGAATCCCATCAAATGCATGCAATCACAATAAAAGAGCTTATGAGACACGAAAATACGCTCGAAAAAGAGGCAAAGAATGCGGAAGAGAGGGCTAAAACATAGCACAACTTTGGCATGATCAAGTACATAGCGAACGATGAACTTTCAGGGTTCATTCGCGGGTATTTCATGGGTAACCTTACCGACGCATCACCCGCGCACTGGGCACTTAGACTTGATCATGCTTTGTTCAATTTTTCTGTTTAATGTGCGTATTCATGATTACTTTTGGCTGTAGTTTATCCCTAAGCTACATTGTTTTCTTTTGCATATGATTACTAGAACAAAAGCAATAGCAAAGAAACTGGGATTAAGTTTAGGGCAAAAGAAAAAGAAGTCGGCCAAGCTTCCTCCATTGTCCCCCTACACACTGAATGAGGATTTCCAAAACTGCTTGTGAAAATACACAAACACTTGTATCTAATAACCTAGAGGCGGAGTGAATAGGTTTTAGTTTATTTATTACCAACTTTTCGATTTAATCAATTTTAATAAAGCTACCTCATATTAGCAATCAAACAATCCAAAGTAAAATGCAGAAAAAAATAAAAACACAAGGATTGATTTACGTGAGAAACCCTCCATCTCCACAAAACTCACGGGTTATCCTTCTAGCCACACACGGTCCTCAAATCCACTATTTGAATGAAAGTTTACAACCTAGGTTGACCTCTAGTCACACCATTCTTGGTTACAAAGCCTTCACTCTACTCAACTGGCCTTTAATAGTGATTCTAGACCAATTGCTTGTGCACTAATCTAGCTAGTCACAAGGCTTACAAACAATGAAGAGATTAAGCAACCTATGTGAATATGTAGAAATATTCTATCATGCAATTAATGCTAGGCTACACTAAGTGCTTATCTAGAGATTTAAGGATGTCAATAAGTCCAAATCCTAGATATCAATATCTAAATGCAAAGAAAGAAGATTTAGCTAGAGGGCAAAATGGTCATAGATACTAGCTATCAATGAACATGCAATCTCAACAACCAAACAAAGCCACAAACATATTCAAATCATGCTAAACCAAAGAAACATGCAATTAATCAACAAATAATTGCTAACCCTAGGTAAAACAAGAACATAAATATGAAACAAGAAGTTCTAAGTCATATTCAATTACCTAGTCAAGAAGAGCATGAAGACCCATGAAGAAGAGATGCAAGAATGAAGCTAGATGCATATGGGTATGAGTTTGGTTGAGTAAAAATGGGTTCTTTAGAGTCTCTCTCTCTCAAAAAAATCACCTTCTCTCGCTAAGAAACAATTCTTGACTCATTAGCATGAAATGGAGAGAAGATGACATATATATATATATATATGAGGTCAAAGTAAAGCTATGTCGTTTTGGAAAGTATACAAAAAGATAAGGGCAAAATAGATGTAGTGAGCTAGTCTACTGCGTGGATAGAAACCATGCACTAACCCGCACACATGGGTTTTGCTGGTTCATGACTAGTGAACTCACCAGCGAATCGGGGATCAAAATGCACCAAGGCCAACTATGATGGTTTACTGCACGGGTAGGCACCCGCGAACTAACAAGCGCATAGGGACTTTGCTGGTTCGAGACTGGCAAATAGACCAGCGAACCAGGGACAAAGAACACACTAAGGTCAACTGCGCTGGTGTTTGCGCAGGTAGCAACCCACGCACAAGAACCCGCAGGCTGACTCAACAAGCATGATCGTGCCTAAATTGTTGTATATTTCGGCCCTAATTTCCTATTCCTTTGTCTCATTCTTGTGTGTATTTTCTGTATATTTTATGTCTAATAGGCTCGTTGGTGCTAATTGTAGGCAATAGATGTAATTATGGTGTTAGAAGCATTTTACGGTGGTTCCGACAGAAAAGGGGCAAAAGAAAAGACAAAGGATCATAAGCAACTCTACAGTGCGGGTCAAGTGCGGTAGAAACTGCACTCCAACCGCACTCATACTCATAGCCGAGACCTGATGTTGAAGAAGAGTTAAAGTGTGGGTACAGTGCAAGTACGGTATGGGTACAGTACGGGTCATCCAACCTCACTCCACCTGCACTGTTGCCAAAGCTAGAGAAGCTGATTTGTACCTGACAGATAAAGTGCGGGTCAAGTGCGGGTAATCCAACAGCACTCCACCCATACTCTGCGTGTGATAGCTTCTGTTTTCAAGCTTAAGTGACCTATTTTTCCATCCCCTATAAATAGAAAAGCATGGGAATGAACCAAAACACTCCCATATCTCCCAACACCTGTATTTTCTATTTTCTTTACATAGTCTAAGCTAGAAACACATCTCCCCCTCATCCAAACTATCTCTACTCAATCAAAGGAAACTAGGAGACTTGGATTCAAGCTTCAAGGAAGGAGATCAATCTTCAAGGGTTTTCTCTTTACACTCTCTCTTAGTTTATTGGTTTGCAATAGAACATGAGTAGCTAAAATACCCCACTATGGGGTTGATGTTATTTGTTTCATGGATAGTGTGGCTTTTCAAATAAACTCTATGTGTTATATTTATTCTATCTCTATATTTTATTCCATTGCTTGAATTGATTTCCAATATTGATTTGCTTGGATACACCCTCTTTACATGTTGATTTGGATTACTTGAGTAGGCAATTAGGTTGTCCGATGCTCCATTGAATGGAACGATTTCCAGAAATCCAGCTCTACAACCATGCCCTTAATCTAATCTTGAATTAGTAGCTTTCACTATACACCCTAAGTTAGCCACTTGTGAGAGAATTAGAAGCCTCCACTATACACCCTAGGTTGGCTACTTTAGTGATTTTATGAGAACTGACCTTCGAGTAGAATTTGATTGATAACCTTGAACCTCATCCAATCTCAAACTGGTGGCCTTCACTATACACCCTAGGTCGGCCACTTGTGAGGGAATCGGAAGCCATCACTATACACCCTAGGATGGCTATATTAGTAATAGGTTGAGCCATAGCTAGATAGATGAGCATTCATGGAAAAAGTCCCGATTAAGTAACTAGCCATTGTTGGTTGCTGAGGAGGGATTAATCGCTAGTAGGAGGTCTTCGCTATACACCATAGGTTAACCTCTTGCTAGAGATATATACCAACACTATACACTCTAGGTTGGTTACAATTGTCAAAATGTGCTTAATTGAGAGTTTGTTGCAATTGCCCCAATATTCACTTACGAGTCCATCAACTCCGTAGTTCCATCATCATTCATTCATCACTATATTGTCATCCCATTTTATTTGCTTTCATAGTTTAGTTTATATTGTATTTTCATTCACCATCACTTTACTTTTATGCATACTAGTTATATTAATCCTAATCTTATCACCGCTACCCTGATCTCAGTGGACGACACATATGCTTACCGCTTTACTTGTATTTCTACTTGTGAACGTATCACATAGGTTTTATAAATTGTTTTTGACGGACGGTTTTCTAACGGCGAAAATCTTCTCATCAAAGCACACACACAAAATATAACGAAGTGGTGCACGTGTGAATTGAAGAGAATGCACACATGCAATGAACACAAAAGCAAGAAAACTAAGGCATGCATGAAAAGTGTGTGTGTGTGTGTGTGTGTGTGTGTGTGCAACTAGTCTCTTCAACTAGTTAAGCACAAGTGATATACCTTCAATGAGGTCCTGTGCTTGAGAGCTTGAATTCCAATTAAGCTTGATCATGCACAATGAAGGCCTAGTCTACCTTTACAAAATATGTCCCCAATGTGATTTGTCAACAAAATGAGCCAATCACAATATGAGGAGCTTTCAATCTCCCCATTTGGCTATTTCATGACAAAACCACCACTCACAAATCATCCTCACAAAAAGAAACAAAACAAGAGGTCAACAAAAATTATTATACATTACAAAGAGATACCTAGATACTAGATCTTCAATTCTTCAAGGTCTTGTAGAATAGCCATCCCTATAAAACAATGAGACTACACTTTTAAGACAAGTGTATGTGAGGTGATCAAGAGAGATAAAAAAGTGCAAGCATTGCAAGAAGAAAAACAACACGCAATGAAATGAGTGCATTGCAAATGCTCCCCCTAGATGGGTTACTCCCCCTCAAAGCATAATTCTCCCCTGATATGCAACTCCCATAGCTCAACATTACTCCCCCTTTTTGTTATGAGATAGGCAAAGGAGTATCCCCCAAGTAGGTAAATTTATCAAAGAGAGCTATTTGCAAGATAAGTGCATAATCATATACAATAATTGAATCAACTTAATTAATTGAGAGAGAATCAAGGAGGTTTCAATTGAAGAGATTGTTAATTTGGATGCAAGACATGCAACATCAAAGTTCAAGCAATGGTATTTGGCAAAGCGAACATCAAAATAGTTCCCAAAGGAATTCAAACAAATTTGTACCCTTTTGCCAAAAATAAACAAGATATAGCTTTAAAAACTTTGAAACACACACAAGCAACCATGTCAATCCTTAATGGTCAATCAAGACACGGATATAGAATCCTTATTAATTGAATGGATATAAAATCCTTAGTGGTTGCCATCTTGTTGAACCGTTAAGAAGAGAGACAATGCTAAATTGGATGAGACATCTTTATTTATTGAATGGACTCAAGGTCCTTGTTTAGTTTAGCCTTTTCAAATGCTTCCACACACATTTGCACACATATAACTCATGCATAATATTTAAGCATGTAAAGATCAAGTTCACATGTCATGGAGATAAATTATAGGTCATTCAAATGTACTTCCCTATCAATTCTCCTAGTCCAAAAATGCATGCTTGAACATAAAGGTGACATGGATTACAAACAAAGGAAAGACACACTTAATAAATAAAAAGCCATATATTTATATAAGTACAACCAAAATTCTCAAGCAAGTAATGAAGAAGCATAAAGTTGATCAAATTTTTGCTTATTTCAACTATTCAAGGTCGCTCTTTTTGCTTGAGCTCCCCAAATGGGGCCAGTCACCAAAACACATCAAGGCATATGACAAACCCCAATAGACCTACTAAGTGCCATGAACCTAGTTAAATCTAAGGACTTTGTGAATAAATCTGCTAGTTGATCATTTGTGCTCACATGTTAAAGTGCAATGCATTTGTTTGCAACTAGCTCCCGAATAAAGTGATGTCTAATGTCTATATGCTTAGTTCTAGAGTGCTGAACCAAATTCTTTGAAATGTTAATTGCACTCAAGTTATCACAATTAAGGGTTAGAGTACCTTGATCAAAGCGGTAATGCTCAAGCATTTGCTTCATCCAAAGGAGTTCTGTGCAAGCACCCCCAGCTGCTATGTACTCGACCTCAGTTGTGGACAAGGAAATGGAATTTTGTTTCTCGTAAATTGTTGTATATTTCGGCCCTCATTCATATTCCTTTGTCTTGTTCTTGTGTGTATTTTCTATATATTTTATGTCTAATAGGCTCGTTGGTGCTAATTGCAGGCAATATATGTAATTCTAGAGTTAGAAGCTAATTGCAGTGGTTCCGACAGAAAAAGGGGCAAAAGGAAAGACAAAGGATCATAAGCAGCTCTACAGTGCAGGTCGTAACCGCACTCCAACCGCACTCCTTCCCACAACCGGAACCTGATTCATGAAGAAAAGATAAAGTGCGGGTCAGTGCGGGTCATCCAACCGCACTCCACCCGCACTGTTACCGAATACAGAGGAGTGGATTTACATCTGACACTAAAGTGCAAGTAAAGTACGGGTAATCCAACCGCACTCCACCCGCACTGTTGCTCAAGACAAAGGAGTGGATTTACACCTGACACCAGAGTGCGAGTAAAGTACGGGTAAAGTGCGGGTAATCCAACCGCACTCCACCCGTACTATTGCCCAGATCAGAGAACTGAAGATGAAGACAACCCATATAGTACGGGTACAGTGCGGGTAATTCACCCGCACTCCACCCGTACTATGCGCACGACAGCTTCTGTTTTCAAGCTTAAGTGACCTATTTTTCCATCCTCTATAAATAGAAAAGGATGGGAACGAACCAAAAACTCCCATATCTCCCAACACTTGTATTTTCTATCTTCTTTACATAGTATAAGCTAGGAACACATCTCCCTATCATCCAAACCATCTCTACTCAATCAAAGGCAACTAGGAGACTTGGATTTAAGCTTCAAGGAAGGAGATCAATCTTCAAGGGTTTTCTTTTTACACTCTCTCTTAGTTTATTGGTTTGTAATAGAACATGAGTAGCTAAAATACCCCTTTATGGGGTTGATGTTATTTGTTTGATGGATATTTGGGCTTGTAAATAAACTCTATGTGTTATATTTATTCTATCTCTATGTTTTATTCCATTGCTTGAATTGATTTCCATTATTGATTTGCTTGGATACACCGTCTTTGCATGATTGATTTGGATTACTTGAGTAGGCAATTAGGTTGTCTAATGCTCAATTGAATGGAAGGATTTCTAGAAATCCGGCTTTACAACCATGCCCTTAATCTAATCTTGAATTAGTGGCTTTCACTATACATCCTAGGTTAGCCACTTGTGAAAGAATTATAAGCGCCCACTATACACCCTAGGTTGGCTACTTTAGTGATTTTACGAGAACTAACCTTCGAGTAGAATTCGGTTGATAACCTCGAACCTCATCCAATCTCAAACGGGTGGCCTTCACTATACATCCTAGGTCGGCCACATGTGAGGGAATTGGAAGCCATCACTATACATCCTAGGATGGCTACATTAGTAATAGGTTGAGCCATAGCTAGATAGATGAGCATTCATGGAACAAGTCCCGATTGAGTAACTAGCCATTGTTGGGGCCTTAGGAGGGATTAATCGCTAGTAGGAGGTCTTCGCTATACACCATAGGTTAACCTCTTGCTAGAGATATATACTAACACTATACACTCTAGGTTGGTTACAATTGTCAAAATGTGCTTAATTGAGAGTTTGTTGCAATTGCCCCAGTATTCACTTACGAGTCCATCAACTCCGTAGTTCCATCATCATTCATTCATCACTATATTGTCATCCCATTTTATTTGCTTTCATAGTTTAGTTTATATTGTATTTTCATTCACCATCACTTTACTTTTATGCATACTAGTTATATTAATCCTAATCTTATCACCGCTACCCTGACCTCAGTGGACGACACATATGCTTACCGCTTTACTTGTATTTCTACTTGTGAACGCATCACATAGGTTTTATATATTGTTTTGATGGACGGTTTTTTGATGGCAAAGAGCTTCCCATCAAAAACCATGAAACCAAGTTGTTTCCTAGGAAGAAGCAGCCACCCGATGTACTCTTCCTATCGTCACAATTTCCTACCCAATCTACATCACTAAAGCCAACTAAGCTAGCACTAGTGTCGAAAGAGTGCCATATCCCAAAGTTGGATGTCCCATTCACATATCGAATGATTCTCTTCACAGAGGAGAGATGGGACTCATTGGGATCCGCTTGGTACCTAGCACACACACCCACACTAAAATCTATATCGGGCCTATTTGTGGTCAAGTGTTAGAAAGCTACCAATCATGCTATGATAAAGACTTTGGTCCACAATTTTGCCACTAGCATCCTTGCTTAGATTCAAAGTGGTACTCATGGGTGTGTCAGAACGTTTGGCATTCTCAAGGCCAAACTTCTTCACTAGGTTATTAGCATACTTAGCTTGGGATATAAAAATCCCATCATGCAATTGCTTGATTTGCAAACCTAGGAAATAATTGAGCTCCCTAACAAGACTCATCTGAAATTCATGAGACATGACATCAACAAATTGTTGGACTTTGGATTTGTTGGTGGAACCAAACATAATATCATCAACATAGATTTGATCTATAAATAACTCATCTTTGTTTCTCTTGATGAATAAGGTCTTGTCAACACTACCTTTAGAGTAGTCATTGTGAACAACAAATTGAGTGAGCCATCGGTGCTTGTTTCAACCCATAGAGAGCCTTCTTGAAGCGATAGACATGATTGGGGTTGTGTGGATCCATAAACCCCTTGGGTTGCTTAACAAACATTTCCTCTTGTAAGAAGTCATCAAGGAAGGCACTCTTAACATCCATTTGTTGCAATTTGAATTAGTGCACACATGATATGGACAAGAGAAGCCTTATGGACTCAGGGCAGGCAACCGGAGCAAAAGTCTCCTCAAAATTGATACCCTCAATTTGAGAGTATTACTTTGTTACAAGTCTAGCCTTGTTACGGACAATGTTCCCATCCTCATCTGACTTGTTCCTATACACCCATTTGGTGCCTATGACATTGGTGTTCTTGGGTCTAGAAACTAGAGTCCAAACCTCATTTCTCTCAAATCGGTTTAGCTCTTCTTGCATAGCAAGAACCCAAAACTCATCATTCAAGGCTTCATCAACCTTTTTGGGTTAAATTTGAGAGTTGTAACAAGTATAGCTAATTTGAATAGCTATTTGATGCCTAGTCCTAACACCCTCATTCAAATCTCCAAGAATATCATTCTTGTTGTGGAGATGTCTAACCCATGGAGCGGATTCCTAAGAGTTCAAAGATGAATCTCTATCAAGAGGTTGAATGACCTCTTCATCATAACTTGACTTCATATCAATTGATGTCTCATCATTCTTCTCCAAAGTAGAGTCATGAACCACATCAATCTTCACATCATGGTTGGTAGTTCTAGGCCAACAATCATCTATAATAACATTGGATGATTCCATGACACTACGAGTTTTCAAATTTAACACTGATCGGTCTATTTCTATACATGTTTTAGGTCCCTATTTCCTATTATTTGTGCTTTGTTCTCAGGTGAAATTAGATATTTTATGTGTTTATTGAGCATGTATAGGACACATTCCATAGAAGAGGCGTTGGATGTTATTTTGGAGAAAATGAGCAAAAAGATGAATTTTCGGGCTGTTCAGTTCACTCATATTACGAGGACCATATCTCTCTCTGCTCTGATTGAATTATATGTCCTACCACCTATGGATGGATATCCACGGAGGTCTAGTTTTTGGCACACTTTTTGGATCGCAATTCTGGTATTCCTAGAAGAAGTTATACCCAATTTAGTAACTGAATGTCAGAGCTGGAGAAGTCAACCGCGGGATTGACCTCCGTTTTTGCAAGCAACCTACGTAGTGGTAAAAAACAGAATAGCACTATGGTGTAGACCCCGCGAGACCTACAGAGCGACCTAGGCTGCGGTTTTGACGCATTTTTGGTGGATTCTCCTCTGAATTGGTCCATAACTATTCCATAACTTCCCAAATCAAATTCTAATTACTTTAGAAGACCAAGACATGTTTGGGAAACTTCCAAAACTCAAATTAGGAGTTAATTATCAAGAGAGGAAATCCAATTTTGGAAAGGATTCAGATTCCTTGTTTCATTCTACTTTCCTACTTTGTAAGTTTCCTACAACAAAGCAATTTTTGGGAGTCCACAAGGTATGATCACATATAAATACCATGTGTTTCATTAAGAAAGAGTTCCACGACCTAATCACAGTCTCCATATACCATTCTCCTACACATAATATTCTTTCATCCATCTTTACACATTAAAGATTTGAAGACGAAGAAGATTCATCATTGAAGACTTAAAGAATTCATTGGAGGCCTCAATGGGTTTTATCTTTTCTTTCTCTTCTCTTGTTGTTTTCATAATGTGTAACTAATCCCATAACTAGGGAATTAGTATGAACCTTTTGTGAATGCTCATGTGTGGTTAATTATTAATTTATCAATTCAATTCTTGATTTATTCATTGTTCTTAACTGCTTAATCCTCATTACTTTTAATAATTATTCTCACCATAGACCAAGGGTGGATGATTATTTGGCATAATTTTAGGGTTAAGACTATCTGAGAATTAGGGTTAGAGTATAGACCAAACCTAACCTTGATTAATGCTCTTTTGAATGAATGAATTTTATCTTTAGTATAGGCCAAGCAAAGTAAAGAATTTGGTTCTTATTTCTTGCTCTTAAAGGGTTTCCGATTGTTATTCACACCATATACCAAGGGTGAATAATAATTGGGAATACGGGACTCATCCCGCGATCATATGATAATAGTCATATTAAAGATAAAGAATGAACCATTGAATTAATTGAATTTTGTTATAAGTTAATTTCATACATTGAGTGTTTATAATTGAGAATCACTGATGACCTAGTATTTCTCATTCCATTGATCACAACCAATTCTTTTTAATTGCTTTCTTAATTTAGTTTTAGTTTATTCAATCAAATCAATCTTTTGTTACTTTTTAATTTAACTCTAATTAAAATTAGTTTTCAATCAATAAATTTATTTTCCTCGTGGGAACGTTCCTTATTTTCCGTTGTACCTATCTTTACGATTCATCACTTGCAAGTGAGTATTTTATAACATGATGTTACACATCAGTTTTTGGTGCCGCTGCCGGGGAATAGTTGAATTTATTGGTTAATTCTAGTTTTGGTTTTAGTTAATAGATTTAGTCTAGTTTAGGTAGTCGTGTCATTAATTTTTAGATTTTTAGTTTTTATTTTATTTTCATTTCGTAGTTTACTAGGTGTCTATCTTTTGTTATAGGTTTCAACAGTGAATGCAAGGTAGATGATCATTGCAAGGAGAATTACTACCGTTGAACGACAACATTGATCGTATTGGACAATGAGCAATGGCAGACGATGGAAATCGCAACATCCAACAGGTTCCAGATCCACCAGTTGTACCTATCAAAACCATGAATGACTATAGCAGGCCTATTGCTGCCAATCATCCTTTGTGCATCGCACTAGATGAGGCAGCAATGAGCTATTAGTTGAAGAGTTTCCACTACAATTTGTTGCCCACTTTTCGTGGGCTACCAAATGAAGATGTGCTTAAATTTATCAGAGATTTCGATGGAGCAATTCAAGCTTTCCCAAATAGTAGGGTGACAAAAAACCAGCTGCGTATGAGGTGTATTCCATAAGCTCTAAAGGAAAAGGAGAAGACATGGCTTTTGACTTTGCCTCAAGTTTCACTGACAACATGGGATGAGGTGGTAGAGAAGCTTACTGACTGATTATATTCTCCCTATAAAACCAGTGAGATAAGGTCCAAGATTACTAATTTCTTCTATTAATAGCCAAATTTGGCTGGGGACTAAAGGGAAATTCTTCAGCCTCCTATCCCTAGTCCAGGCCCAAGATTATCCATAATGGAACCACGGATCCCGAGGTTGAGCTGCGGAGCCACCCAGCAGAAGTGAGGAGTGATCGTAGAGCTCTGGAAACACCCGAGATGGAGCCCGACACTATCGGATCAAGCTTCTAACACTGAGGTCGAAATTACCTCGTAACCTCCCCAGAAGCCCGCCATCCTCTCCAAACTCAGAGAGAAACCTATTAGGCTCCAAGCACGCACTATAATTTCATTCCACCTCATTAAAGGAAGGTTCAGACCGGTTTGGAAAAGTAGGGGGAAGTTCGTCGAAGCCCCGCTGCTGTCAAAGAGAGCCCACATGGGGCCATTTAAAGCTCCAAGGGACCTGGAAAAGTCAGACCAAGCTCCTGGCACCAAGACCAGGGCACTTCGCTCAACGAAACAGCAAGTGCCATACTCGACGACCTCAATGAGGAATCACACCATGAAGATACACGGGATCATACCTACAACAAACATTGAAATGCTACGTGTGAAACAAGTGATAGAATACAAAAAGAAAACAAACTTATCTCCATCTAAGATATTCTCGAATCCGTTATTAAACCAAAGTCAATGACTTTTAAATAAAAGATCCCGCACGATAAGGCAGAAGAGGATGAAGAAAATCAAGGTGGGAAATCATGAATTTAACCTATCTAGACTATTCATAAAAGGAGGATTCGAGGGTGAGAGAGGGGGAGGCTGGATGATTATCTACTTTTCGACAGGCACGAGATTGCCACCCTACGGTATCCCAAAGAGATTGATATTATTTGAGAGATTTTTGTACATTATAGGCGATTGATAATAAATGCATTATATTCCCTTTCACCTTATGTTAGCATCAGTTTTTAACATCCATTGCAAATCAGGTACCAAATGTACCTACCCCCGGCCACCACCTCCGTGGTAGTGGTCTTGAGGATGTTAACTGAGATTTCTCACCTCCAGTGAATTTTTCTATTAACACTTTCTAGCGCCGTCTGTGGAAACAACCACACCTAGTTAATCAAATCAGCAGTTTATATTTTTGTTGTTTTACAAGAATCATGAGGCTTCGCTCCTCCCAAGAACAGCCCGTGGCTTCAAAATGACCCTCAGTAGCATCAACGTGAAAAGCCCCAAGAAAGGGGAGAAAATTCAGGCACCGCAGCCAAGTTCCGATCTAGACAACCACTGTACGGGCCATCAGCCCTCCTATGATAAGTCGGGTCGCGCTCGACAACCAAGCGGCGGCCTTAGTAGAAAACGTCCGCCTCTGCTTGACCGATGAGGGCATCATGGTCCAACCAGTAAATCCCAACACTCAGGGAGAGCCGAGCAGGCCCAGTTCCAAACAGCCCAGTTCCAAACAACCTACTTTTGATTGCTTGGGACCTCCTCCTCCAGAGCCAGACCGTGATAGGACTGGGCCTCAATCTTCGATCCTGGATAGGCTAGGGCCCATGCCTCCAGTTCCTAGAAGACCATCATAGTACCAGCCAAGGCAAGTTAAATCCGCAGCGGATGCCCTAACCTGGGAGCAACTAGAGGCTCCTCGCCTGGTGGCTTTAAGAAGGGAAGCCTGGGCTCGAGAGAAGGGTAGCCAACAAATTCCCCGGTCAGATCCTGCTCATAAAGAAGATGGGGTTGAGTCGCTAGTTCATCGGAGGGATTCGACATCGAAGAATCCCAGGTCGACTCAAAGAAACCTGGGAATAAGCGACTGAGAGACCAGTTGGCGAAGCTACAGAAAGAGGTTCAGCAGATAAGAATAGAAAAGAATAAGGAGGACAATAAGGACCATTTGAGCGAGATGAACGCTCCTTTAACCAAAAAGATCCAGGAAGCTGAGCTCCTACCGAAGTTTAAAATTCCGACAGATAAGTTCTCCGGAAAAGAAGACCCATTGAGTCATCTAAAGAGTTTCGTCCAGCAAATGGAAGTCCAGAATACAACCAGGGCTGCCAAGTGTAGGATGTTCCCTACAACCTTGATCGACTACGCAAAAACTTGATTTAGGAAGTTGCCCGCTGATAGAGTGGATTCTTTCACAAAGTTGTTGACAGATTTCTGCTCACAATTCCAAGGGGTCAAACCGCGTCCGAAGGATCCCATACATCTTCAGTATGTGGTTTAGAAGCAAGGTGAGACACTTCGGTCATACATGGAATGCTTTCACAAAGAATTCATCCAGATGGAGGTCTTCACCGAGAAAGAGACCCTCGGCAACTTAAGGCAGAACCTGTGGGCCGAAAGCTTTTTTGATCCTTTTCCAAGCGACCTCCAGAGATCTATCACAAGGCCTATGACCGGGCTCTTGAGCAGGTCAAAATTGAAGAATAGCTCAAGGTGAAGATGGAATATGATGATATGAGAACAACAAAGCACCAGAAAAAGGAAGCTCCTAGGCCTGAGCCAGCTCATAAAAATCACAACAAACCTCCCAATAGATCGACTGATCGCACAAAAATTGTTATACATTTTGGCCCTCAATTCCATATCCTTTAGCTTGTGTTCGAGTGTGTTTTTATATCTAATGGCTCTATTCTTGTCAATATAGGCATTTTTAGGCAAAAAAGAGTTTGGGAGGCAAAAATTAGCAAAATGTGAGATTTGATAGAAAAATGGGCAGAAATTGTGAAAAGCTTGTGCAGCATATCAAACTTTGGAAAGACATTTCTCCCTTATTAGATGGAACCATATTTTGAATTACATATATTCGGAAAGCTTCAGGAGTCTAGTTTCCAGTAGTTTTTACGGATTGTAATTCCGAGTTGTCTAGAGTAAGTTATGGCCATTTTAGTAACTGTTGCACGGCTATCCACGGTAACTGCACGGGCAACCTACTTGTGCACTGCAACGTCTAGCCCAGCGAATGACGTGTTTTTTGGGTCATTTTAGAGGGGTAATGATGTACTTTCATACCCAGATCATGCATTAACCTCCCAAGCTTATAAATACACCACTTTCATATTGAAAACCCTCTCTTCCACACTTAAAAACATCCACCTTCTTCCAAGAACGAATTTTCTCCTCTTTTCTAAACCCTAACCACTAACCTAGATTAGGAACCATTCCTCACCAAATCTAACCATCTCTCCTACCTATCTACTCAAGGACACTTAGGAGATTGGATTCAAGCTGCAAGAAGAAGAAGTTCTACATGGGTCTTCTCTATCTCTCTTCTCCTATTTATTTATTTGTATTTGTCATGAGTAGCTAAATATCCTAATAGGGGATTGATGTGAAACACTTGTGGTTATTGGGCTTGTAATGAACCTTATATTTTCTATCAATCTATCATATATGTTTCATTTATTGTTTTAATTGAATTCAAGGATGATTTGAATTTGATTGTACTTGACTCTCTTTGCAAATTGTTTGAGGATTTATTTGAGTAGGTAATTTGGTATATATGATGCTAGGTTTTCTTATGCTCATTTGAATGGAAGGATTGAACAATTATACATGACTTGAGTGAAATCCGGACACATTAATCTCAACTCTATCTAATCTCAAATGGGTAACTAATCCTATACATGATTTGATTGGTTGTTTGTGAGAGATTAAACATCAACACCAGACATGATGGGTTGGTGAATTTAAACAAATAGATTAGTCCCTTATTTTGATAGATAACCATTCATTGCACAACACTTATGATGGCCAATACCATACATAATGGATTGGATACTCATAAGTGGTATACAACAAATCCTATACACCCTAGGTTGGTTATACAAGATTAAAAGTGCATTCATGTGAGTTCCTACATTGCCCACCATTCACTTGTTGATCCATCAATACCTTAGTCCTCACTTTTGCATTCTTATTAACACTAATCGCATATTAGATTAACTAGCCTAATTTTAGTTGCACTGTAGTTATTAACTTTTCAAACCCAACCACTGATCTTACTTTATTTATGCTTAGTTTAGGTTTAATAGTAGTTAGCTAGTTTTAGCCATTTAATTCCCCTTTCCCTGTGGACGATACCCTTACTTGCCATTGCACTTGTTTTGTAACATTTTAAGGGCATTGCTAAGGATTTTATAAATTACTTTTGACGGGCATTTTCTAACGACAAAAACTCTCTCGTCATCGACATACTGCTTCCCCTCCGTTTCTCAGCCCATGCAAGAAAGGTATCCAGCAAGACAAACCCCTCCACGAGTTTCGTCTCCTAGGACTGTAGCCCCCATAATGTGAGATGAAAAAGGGTATGATTACTACACTCCCTTAAATGCCTCCCGTGAAACAATCTACCTCGCTATACGGGACAAGCGGCAACTTCAGAAGCCTGCACCCATGAAAGCCCCAGTCGATAGGAGGAATCGGTACAAGTACTGTGACTTCCATGAGGACGTCGGCCATAACACTTCAGAGTGTTATAACTTGCGCAACTAGATAGAAGCCCTGATAAGGGGAGGATGTTTGATTGAGTTCTTGCAATAGGTCAGGGACAAAATTCAGACTGGAGGGGAGGTACAGGCCGAGATTCGAGAGCATGTCGAGATCCGCGAGCATGCTGAGAAAAGAAAGAGAGAACATGCTGATTTAATGCAACAAATCCAAGTGATACATACCATCAGCGGAGGGCCCACACTGGCTGGCACCTCTAATAATTCTAGAAAAAAACATGCAAGGAAGATTCCCCGGGTAGATGAAGGCCAGGGTATCTTCAAGGTCAGCCAAAGCCCGGATGAACCTTCCCAGTCAGCTCAGATTATTTTCTCCGAGGCAGATGTTTTCAACACCGTGCAACCGCATGATGATCCCATGGTGATCACGGTACAAATTTCCAACTGCGTGGTCCACCGTGTGCTAGTTGACACGGGCAGCAGTATAGATATCCTCTTCAATGACACCTTGGAAAGGCTGAATTTGAAGCAATGGTGTTACAATAACTGCACAACTCCGCTCTATGGATTCACTGGGGATTCAATCATACCAGTGGGATCAAAGATCCTCCCAGTGACCGCTGGAACCGTACCTCTTCAACAAAACGTTATGACGGACTTCGTTGTGGTCGACATCCTATCGGTCTATAATTCCATACTAGGGAGACCATTCTTATCCTCCTTGAATAGAGTCTTATATATCTACCATAATGTACTGAAATTCTTGGTAGAGACCCAGGTAGCTAGGAAATGCTACGCAGTGTCTGCCAATCCGACAACTTTAGCAAAACAGTTTGTACAAGTTGCAACGATCCAGGATGTGGAAGCACCCAGGATGACCCAGGAAGACATGAAGCCCATAGATCATCTAGAGAATGAGCCCATAATACCCGATAAGGAAGAACAAAGCAAGGAATGGACCAGCGGGCAACCCGTGGATAAACTAGATGAGATACCCATCAGAAATGACCATCCCTCCAAGGTTGTCAAGGTCGGAGCTGCCCTCAAACCGAAAGTAAAAGAAGGCTTGATTGAGCTTCTCAAAGAATTCAGCGACATCTTCGCTTGGAATCATGACAAGATACCCGAGATCCTAATATCATTGGCCGCTCACCGATTAGCAGTGGATCCAACTTTCAAGCACGTCAAACAGAAAAGTCATCACTTTAACTCTGAAAGAAACGTTGCGGTTCAGGAGGAAGTGGACAAATTGATCAGGGCAGGTTTCATTAGAGAGGTGCGCTACCCCGAATGGATCTCCAACGTGGTCATTGTCATGAAGGCGAATGGGAAATGGCGTATGTGCGTTGACTACACCGACCTCAACCGGGTATGTCCAAAAGACAGTTTTCCTCTACCAAAGATTGATCAGTTGGTCAACTCTACATCCAGGAACAAACTCTTGAGCTTCATGGATGTGTTCTCGGGGTACAACCAGATTAGGATGCATCTAGCTGACAAGGATAAGACCAGCGTAATTACCGGACAGGGCTTGTACTGTTACAAGGTGATGCCGTTTGGCCTTAAAAATGCGAGAGCTACATACCGGCGGCTAGTTAAAAGACTGTTCAAGCCCGAAATCTGAAGGTCGTGTTAGGATTATGCTCAATAGCAAAAGTGTAATATTGTAATTGACAATCTTTTCATATAAATAAAGTGATTTCTGATTCTGCAAAATCTTATAGCATTTATAATTATAATTGTCAAGGTAAATAATCATAAGGTCAAAAGACTATGAGATATGAAGAATTGTTTGTACATCCGGATATGTATGAGGTAGACACAATTCGTTAGTTAGTCTTGAATAACGTTCACAACTTAAGTTAAAGGTTGGGCACCTCTATCTTAATAAATTTGTAGAATTCTTTTACTAGCATTTGAGTGAGATCAAATGAGTTATGATGAGTCTAAAATCATCGAAAGGTTTTCGAGTAAAAGAATCTAGTGCACTGGGTGCATTGAACTGGATCACAATGAAATACTTTATCTAGAACCATCACTAGATATAAGTCTTTTCATTATCAGGACAATCTGAGAGTCTATCTAAATCCTGAGATAAATGATGGACTTATGGTTGCGAGTGTTATCATTTGAGCTATCAATGAGTAGGATTATATAGCATAGTCTATCCTCGATAGTTTAGTGGTTTTCATTTGTTAATCGATAGAGGACTTCATTTATAGATATGGACATCGTGGCTCCATTTATTAAATGAGAGTATAATATCATCATATGGATGTTTTGAGGTATTGGATATTAAATCTCAACGTTGAGTTTTCAATAATGATTATTGAAGACATGGCTTCTGGACAAGTCAAAATATCCAAGTTCAAAATGTGGTCATATGAGGAAATATGGTAACTTGGAGAGCTATAGGCGGTCTATGAGCTCTTGGCAATTACTGATATTATTCACGAGGATACACCATCTCCTATAAGATTGTCTAGGGTATGAATGAGAAACATCTCCTTATTCTATCTTTATTTAAGAGTTCAATTTTAGCTCTTTAGTGGAATGAGTTAAAATTAATAGATCGGGCCTAAGTGAATCATTTGTTGATTGTGATTAGGTAATGTCTATTGAAGCTTAAATTTAGATAGCCCACCAAGATCCACAATCCACACGTACTTGCATGGATCACTTGATATATTCTCCCGGACTAATTTATGGGTCCATCTAGAATTGCATTTAATATATTAAGAATATAATATGTCTATTATTTATTTAATGGGCTGCACTATTATATTAATATATTAAAAGGAGACATGTAGGCTTGTTTCTTTTAGTAAGAATAAGTCTGGTTCACATGTGGGCTTTTATTTAAAGTCTAATGGATTAAATAAAATAAGAAAAGTAATATTGGGCCCATATATACATGGTGTGGGCGGCAAGGTTAAATAAAATAGCCCAAGATATTATTTTAATTTATTGTTTTGATTAAATGGGAATTAATTAATTATTTAATTAATTAATAGTTGAAATCAAAATCTTTTCCTGATCAGTAAATTAGATACTATGTGTTGGATTAGGGTTGGAATTCTTTTAAATGATAGGAGTCCTAATGTGGTAAGAATTAAGTCCACATACACTCCTTATTATAAAAAGAATTCGGCCACCACTAGTCCTACAAGGGTTAGGATTCTTGAATTGATAGGAATTAGGGAAAAGGTCAATTCCTTTTCAAGTAAGGAAATTAACCAACCCTAGATTTCCTATTCAATGAATTCGGCCAACCCTACTTGGTGAAGGAGAAAATTCGGCCAACCAATAAATATAAGGTTATGAATTTTCGGCCACCTAAAAAGAAGCAAAATAGAGAGAGATTTTTGTTTGTTTTGAAAATAAGAAATCCTACTCTATACACATAGATTTTTGGCCAAGACAGAAAAAGAAAATAAGTTCTCATTCGATAGTGCACTTACAAGCCTTTAACATCAAAAGGTTTTGTGCACACTTTCGATTTAGGGTTACGCGAGTTTCAATCATATTGATTGTGAATTCAAAAGTGACCGGAACTATTTTTTTAGGCTCTTGGTGTTTTACTATTGAAGATCAAGATCAGAAATTCCATACATCCATTCTAAGGTAAGCAATTCAAAGAAAAAGGGAGACCACGCTCCTAGGTGATTCACGTACGTGCTAGGATTGAAGATCTTGCGGATTACTATCGACGTAAGTCAATCGGATGACGCGACAAGAGGTATTTAACTCTAACCGTATATTTGAGTTTAATTAATTAAAGGGTTAAGGTTCAAATCATTAGAAAATTTTTAAACTATACGAAAATTATTTTTTCGCCTTCCGCTGCGGTTTTAAGCAATTTTTCCCTACAGGTCGATGGAGGTATACATCGACGACATGATCACAAAATCACCAACCGTAGAAGAACATTAGGACGACCTTTGCAGGACTTTCTAATCCAAAGGGAAAACCAGATGTGTTTCTAGGCTTTATGGTTCATGAGAGAGGCATAGAGGCCAACCCAGAAAAGATCAAGGCTATCATGGACCTGGAATCCCCTACATCACTCGAATAGGTACAAGTCTTGATAGGGCGTGTAGCAGCGCACAACAGGTTCATTTCTCGCTCCACCGATAAATGCCCCCCTTTCTTCAAAGCTATTAAGCAAGGGAGAAACATGAAATTGAACCAGGAGAACGAGCAAGCCTTTCAAGCATTGAAGAAGTACCTCACAAGCCCTCTATTGTTAGTTAAGCCAATGCCTGGAGAGGAACTTCAAATCTACTTAGCTGTCTCAGAAACTGCAGTAAGTGGAGCTTTGATCAAGGAATGTGGAGGCAGGGTTCAACAGCCCATATACTACGTGAGTCATGCTGTAACCAAGGCAGAGAAAAATTATACCCTCTCGGAGAAGCTTGCCTATGCTCTGGTGACCTCAGCAAGAAAGCTACGTCCCTACTTCCTGGGTCACTCAATAGTAGTGGTGACGGACCAACGTCTTCATCAATTTTTGTAAAGGCCGGACGTATCCGGAAGGCTAGTTTTATGGGCCCTTGAGCTCTCCCAGTTTGACTTGAAGTATAAACCCAGGACCACAATCAAGGCCTAGGATTTGGCGGACTTTATGGAAGAATTCTCATCGCTCCCAGGCCAAGCGACCTCCTCAACGACACATATAGCTCCTGAGAAGATTTCAGAGATCGACAGCTGGCCAGAAGGTTGCAAGTCCTGGATCCTTTACACAGATGAAGCGTCTGAGCAAGCTGGGGGAGGAGCTAGTGTAGTTTTAATAGACCCAGAGGGGACCGAATTCTATCACTGCTTTAGATTCGAGTTTAAGGCTACCAACAATGAAGCGGAATATAAAGCGCTCCTAGCCGGGATGAAGGCAGCCATTAAGCTAATGGCCGACTATCTGCAGATCAAGAGTGACTTATTGCTCGTAGTCAATCAGGTTTTCGGGATTTACCAGGAAAAAGGAGATAACATGGTTGCCTACCTGAAGTTAGTTTGGTTGCTTAAGAATAAATTTAAGGGATTCAAGATCGAGCAGGTGCCTCGACACCAGAACCATCACGCAGATGTCCTAGCAAAGATAGCTGCAGGTGGAGGCCAAGACTTACCATATGGAATTCCCTACCAAGTGATCTCCCAACCAAGCATAACAGCAGGCAAGGAAATCTGCCCCCTAAATCGTCAGCCTTGCTGGATGGATCCAATCGTTGCTTATCTCCAAGAGAGAAAGCTTCCCGAGGAGTCTGATCAAGCCCAAAAAATTAGAAGGCTCTCTGTCTGATATTGCCTAATAGAAGGATACCTTTACAGGAGGGGAAGGTCCCTCCTTTTGCTTCAGTGTTTGCATCCTGATGATGCCAAATGAGAGTTGAGAGAGGTTCATTCTGGGACTGCGGAAATCATAACGGTGGTGAAGCTTTAGCATATCAAGTGCTCCGTATGGGGTATTACTAGCCAACTATCCACCAAGACACAAGAAGCTTTGTACAACCTTGTGAACCGTGCCAAAGGACCCCGAACTTGAGTTACCTCCCACCAAAGCGGTTGCATCTCTCAGTTTGCCCTACCCCTTTGCCATGTGAGGGATCGACCTAATCGGACCGCTTCCCACAGCTCCTGGGCAAGCTAAGTATGCTATTGTGGCCATCGATTATTTTACTAGGTGGGTCGGGGCAGGGCCTCTTTCCCGAATATCAGAAAAGAATACGACTAGGTTTATCAAAACCAACATGTTGTGCAGATTCGGGACCCCCCTCATCATTGTAGCCGACTTTGGCAAGAAATTCGACAACGCACGATTCAAAGACTTTTGCTAAGGTTTAGGAATCGACCGTAGGTAAGCTTCAGTAGCCCATCCTCAGACCAACGAGCTGATGGAATCCACCAACAAGACTATCAAGAAGCTGTTGAAGAAAAGATTACAGTAAAAGAAAGGAAAATGAGCTGAGGAACTGTACGAGGTCTTCTGGGCATACCGGACTACAAAGAGGACAGCTACCTTGAGATACCTTACTCTCTAACCTTCAGAGTTGAAGCGGTCCTTCCTATCGAGCATAAATTGACCTCCTTCAAGGTGCAGCACTTTGAACCTAAAAGCAACGAGGTCAAGCTTCACAAGACCGGGTAGTTGAGAAAGTGGCGATTTACCAAAGCAAGATCGCTAGGTATTTCTACGAAAAGGTCAGAGCCCGGAACTTCAAAGAAGGGGATTTAGTGCTTAGGTAAGTGACCTCGAATACTCAGAAAAGGTCGGACAGAGTCCTAGGTCCCAATTGGGAGGGCCATACTTGGTGAAGGTAGTGGCTGGAAATGAGGCATAAAAGCTGGAAGACATGGATGATCAACCTATCGACCACACCTGGAATGCAGATCACTTGAGGATGTTTTACCCCTAAGCAGGGGACTCTTGAGCAGATTACCCCCATTTAGGTTTCAATAAAATCCCCAACAACTATGTACTACATTTCGATCATCAATAAAGTCTGCCATTTCACTATCTCCGATTAAGTTCTAAATTTATTTCTCCATATACGACTAGGTTTTCCATGAGTAAGTTCACCGTAATCGCCTCAAGACCAGGGATTAGCCGGGGAAGCCCCATCGCTGCCCCTGATGCCTTGGCCGGGCACCACCCCCCGCCAAGAAGGATCAAAGTGTAAAAGCATAATTGCCAGCAGGATCTAGAGACCAGGGACTAGCTGGGGAAGCCCCCTCGCTACCCCTAATGCCTTGGTCGGGCTACCACCCCCCAGAAGGGTCTGAGTGTAAGAGCATAGTTGCCATCCAGATCTTGAGACCAGGAAATAGCTAGATAGCCATCTTGATGTCTTGGTCGGGCTATCACCCCTAAGAAGAGTCTGAGTGTAAGAGCATAGTTGCCATCTAGACCTCGAGACTAAGAAATAGCTAGATTGCCCTCATGATGCCTCGATTGGGCTATTTCCCCCTAGAAAGGACTCAAATATAAATGATTGTTTCACTTACGGGATTGGGGTCGCCATGATAAGGATCTCCTGCATCGCTAATTTAAACTTTGAACAAGAGATCATCAAAGATGCAGGATACAATAGGACCATTTCCCATAGATAGGAATTCCTACCAAGTGCTGAAAATTGAAAGCTGGGTAACCACCCAGCTAGCGGGTGTACGCTTAGTGAATTCTGAGTTTCTCCTTACCAAATTTCATTCAGTCAAAGTTATTTCAAAGGTCGCATCATGGTTGAGATCAGGAATGAAGCAAAGAGTTCTCAGTCAAGTTCGAAGCTCATAATCAAGATTAGTCAAAACAAGTGTGAAGGAAATCATAGCAGGTTTACATTAACGATAAGGGAGCCTATCCCTTAGTAAGGCTATATTCATCAAGCAAGGAACCCAACCCCAGTTTCCGGGCTATATAAATATATATATATATATATATATATAAAGATTGACTAAACTGATCATGAGTAAAACGGGGTGCCCACCCTTCTTTTCTAGGCAATCAAAGCAAGTCATGAATAGATCGCATTAAGCTCTGACACCTTCCTGATTCCCCCTACTACTCCTCCTTCATGATGATCCTCGCCCCCAGCTCCTCCTTCAGGTGGTTGCCCTTTTTGGTCGCCCTCGCCAACTACCTCTTCCTTCAGAGGTTCCTCGATTGACTGCTGCCTAGCTGGGTCCTCTTCTAAGACCTCACTGACCACCGTCATAACCTCAGAAGGAATGGCCGCATCAAGAATGGCAACAATGGATTCTGTTCTGCTTTGGTCAACCCCCAACTCTATCCTAGAGGATTCTTCCAAGTAGTCTCTTGCCCCCTCTCGGGCTTCTTATTGACCTCCATCGGGTTGCGCGGGTGGAACCCCACTTGAGGATTCTCCAGGAGCTGAGACGGGGAATATAGGAGGAGGAAATGAAGGATCTGCCTTGATAGGTGGCCTCCCAGCTCTAGACAAGCTAGAAGGAACCGCTCCATCACCCTCAGGGTGAGACATTTCTGCGACCATAGCCAGTGTCTCCTCTCTTTCCCAACCGGCGATAGTTGATAGGTTAAAGGGAAGATGGAGAGCTTCTGCAACCTGGAAAGAGGTATAAAAATACCAATCGCTGAAAGAGGCATCCACCTCAGCTTGCAGATTTGCCACCTGAGCATGCAGATCCTGATTCTCGAGACCCAACTTCTTAGCCTCGGCCTTCCAAGAGTCCCTCTGCCTAGCTTGTCATTTAGATTGAAGGATTTCTTGATCAAATGATAGCTTCTGTTAGGATTATGCTCAATGGCAAGAGTGTAATATTGTAATTGACAATCTTCTCATATTAATAAAGTGAATTCTGATTCTTACAATTACTTATAGCATTTATTATTATAATTGTCAAGGTAAATAATCATAAGGTCAAAAGACTATGAGACATGAAGAATTATTCATACATCCGGATATGTATGAGGTAGACACAATTCTTTAGTTAGTCTTGAATAACGTTCACAACTTAAGTTAAAGGTTGGGCACCTCTATCTTGTTAAAGCTGTAGAATTCTTTTACTAGCATTTGAGTGGGATCAAATGAATATGATGAGTCTAAAATCATCGAATGGTTTTCGAGTAAAAGAATCTAGTGCACTAGGTGCATTAAACTGGATCACAATGAAATACTTTATCTAGAACCGACACTAGATATAAGTCTTTTCATTAAAGAGGACAATCAGAGAGTCTATCTTAATCCTGAGATAAATGATGGACTTATGGTTGCAAGTGTTATCATTAGAGCTATCAATGAGTACGATTATATAGCATAGTCTATCCTCGATAGTTTGGTGGTATACATTTGTTAATCGATAGAGGACTTCTGTAAGGACCTCGATTTTATGATTGGCTTATTTCATGACAAACCACCACATTGGGGATGATTGTGTAATGGGTAGCTTAGGTCCGTATTGGCAAGCTTCCAAGCATCTCCATGACTTCAAGAGCAAAAGGTATATTCACTTGACTTTGTCTCTTGAAGAGTTTAGGTGCACACACACACTTCATGCATGTTTTGTTTATCTTGCATTTGTGTTCTTTATTGTTTGTATAAGTGTGCATCATTTTCTAAAATACTCACTAGCTTACATTAGATATCATATCTTGCATTGTATCTTAGTTGATAACATGTTTGACATGTTAATTGTGCTTCATTGTGTGCATCCCACTCTTTTCACACTTGCACAACATTCATGTAAGATTGACTTTTGTTTTGAGTGTTAAAAAGGGATTTTTCCCTTTGGCGCGGCCTAGACCGCTCGGCAGGCTTTGCTTGCACCGCGGCGCATGGAGCGGTATTCTCCAGTGCGTCATGCGCGACGTGGACCACGACCTGTGCACTTGCACGCACAGCGGTCCCAACCGCGGTGTAGTCCAGACGGTGCACTGCTGTATGTACCGCGGTCTGGACACTTACCTGAGCCGCTGTCTAGCAAGCGGTTTTGACGGGATTCTGGTTCCCAAGTTCAAAACGATGTAGTTTGATCTAGGGCTTCATATATATTCTTCCTTTTCTCTTCTTGGCCGACCAAGAGCTCACAAATTCATTTTTAGAGAGAGGTTAGAGCTCCTAGAGAGAGAAAGCTTCAAGAAAGCATCTTTGACTCTCCAAACCCAAAACCCATCTCCATATTGCATCATTCAACATCATTTGAGCATGGGTCTTCATTGTTTCATGACTAGGTAAGCAAGAACTTCTTTGAATATCATTTATTGTTCTTCTTACTCTAGATTAGGTATTTATTGCATGATTAAATACCTAGACTCTACTCTATTGCATATTTATGAGTCTTGATAACATGATTGGGTTTGTATTTTGATAGCTTAATTGATTAGGTCATTTTGCCTAAAAGTTAGGTCATAAATATTCATGTGTGATTAATTGATAACTAGGTTGAGAAATTGTGTTTTAATCAACTAGTTAATGTTCATGAATATTTGATTGTGTTTGTTTGTGATAGCTTGCATTATTAGGTCATATATGCCTAAATAGCTAATCCATAAATATTCATGTATGCTTAATTGATGATTAGGTTGACTTTGTGCATCTAGTCAAGTTTATGAATGTTTATGTGAATTTAATTGACAATTAGGTTGTTAGAATTTCTCTACAACTAATTGAGACCTCATGTGTGTACATGTAGGCATTATTTGATAACTAGGATGTTGTATTGCATTATCTACATCTAGTTAAGCATTGTATGTTTGGTCTAACATATATTGTGTTGAGCATTCATTGATTGTTCACTTAGACCCTATACTCTTCATTGAGTCAAAGTCTTGTGGCTTCGGGGTGAAGTTGCACAAGCATTGAAGTCTTGCAACCAAGTTGTGGTTGGCAAGCATCGGTCAAGAATTCACTGTAAAAGGCCTGCGGGTAGAGTAGGAGGTGCTCACGCCGATAGTAGTGTATCAGTGGATATCACTAGGGATTGAACCAAGAGTGGCGAGTGGTAGTGTCCATAGCCTGAGGTTATCTAGAGTGAGAGTCCGAGTATCACTTGAGGGTGTAACGTTTTACTCATATAGTGGATTTGAGGATCGTGTGTGGCTATAAGGATAGCCCGTGGTTTTTTCCTTTGTTTAAGGGTTTCCACGTAAAAATCAAGTGTTATTTATTATTCCGCACTTTACACTTGATTTTGTATGTTTGATTTAATTGGGTTATTTTTTTAATATTGACTAATCGAAAAATTGGTAATAATCGATTAACAACCCATTCACCCCCTCTCTAGGTTGTAGACACACGTTAAGAGCTGTATTTCAACTTCATTTATAGATATGGACATCGTGGCTCCATTTATTAAATGAGAGTATAATATCATCATATGGATGTTTTGAGGTATTGGATATTAAATCTCAACGTTGAGTTTTCAATAATGATTATTGAAAATATGGCTTCTGGACAAGTCAAAGTATCAAAGTTTGAAATGTGGTCATATGAGGAAATATGGTAACTTGGAGAGCTATAGGCGGTCTATGAGCTCTTGGCGATTACTGATATTATTCATGAGGATACACCATCTCCTATAAGATTGTCTAGGGTATGAATGAGAAACATCTCCTTATTCTATCTTTATTTAAGAGTTCAATTTAGCTCTTTAGTGGAATGAGTTAAAATTAATAGATTGGACCTTAGTGAATCATTTGTTGATTGTGATTAGGTTGTGTCTATTGAAGCTTAAATTTAGATAGCCCGCCAAGATCCCCAATCCACACGTATTTGCATGGATCACTTGATATATTCTACCGGGCCGATTTAAGGGTCCATCTAGAATTTTTTTTTAATATATCAAGAATATAATATGTCTATTATTTAATTAATGGGCTGCACTATTATATTAATATATTAAAAAGAGACATGTGGGCTTGTTTCTTTTAGTAAGAATGGGTCTGGTTCACATGTGGGCTTTTATTTAAAGTCCAATGGATTAAATGAAATAAGAAAATAATATATGGCCCATTTATATAAGTGGGGCGGCAAGGTGTATATATTAACCTAGTATATTATTTTGTTTCATTGTTTTAATTAAATAAGAATTAGTTAATTTATTAATTAATTGTTTAATTAAGAAACAAATCTTTTTCTGATCAGGAAATATATTTCCTAAAGTTATACTATTGGTTGTAGTATATTAAAAGTAAAAGACTTGTTTGATAAGAAAATAAATAATTAATTTTATTTATTTAATCAAATAAGAAGTCTTTTTATTTAGTCAATAAAAGAATAAAAATATCTATGAGTTGGATTAGGTTTTGAAGTCTAAAGGTTGATGGAAATTAGGGTGCAACACAAACTCTTTTTGGTATGTGATTTGCGGCAACCCTAGTCCATTTAGAGGAAGATTTCGGCAATCCTAAATAGAAGAGGAAGCAAAATTTCGGCCACCTATATAATACCACATATAGAATTCGGCCAATATAGTTGATTGAATGATTCAATTTTTCTTCTTCTTCTCAATTCATAGAAAAGGATAATTTTTATTCTACTAAACATAAAAGAGAGAAGAGATTATTCTTTGATAGTACACTGATTGCTTGTTCATCAATAAGCTTGTGTGTACAACATCGAATTAGGTTCACGCGAGTTTCGATCATTAGATTGAGAACTCAAAAGTGACCGGAATAATTTTTGTCTTCTTTTGATTGTTTTGTGACTAACAAAAGAAAAAGAAAACTTTGTTCATCCATTCTCAGGTTTGCAATTCAAAGAAAAAGGGAGACCACGCTTCTAGCTGATTCACGTTCGTGTTCGGATTGGAAGATCTCGCGGTACTGTTCACGGCGGGGGTACTGTTCACGATCACTGTTCACGCAGGTACTGGTCACGATCACTGTTCACGTGGTACTGTTCACAATCACTGTTCATACGGGTACTGTTCACAATCACTGTTCACGGGCATCATAAAAGATTTTACGGATTACCAATCGACGTAAGTCAATCGGATCACGCGTCAAGAGGTATTTAACTCTAACCGTATATATTTGAGTTTAATTAATTAAAAGGTTAAGGTTCAACTTTGAGAAAAATTTTAAAACCATACGAAATCTATTTTTCGTTTCTTCCGCTGCGTTTTATATCAATTTTTCCCTACAACTTCATCCTCTCGTAATCGCAGTAGACCTCGTTTAACTCATCCTCCATTCTCTTTTGACTGGAGGTCATCTCCTGTACTAGTGACTGAGCTTGCATGAGTAATACCATCGGCCTCAGCCTTCATGGCCCGATCATGGAGGAAAGCTACCTGATGACCCATAGCTATGTTTAATTTGAAGGCCTACAGGATGTAAAGCCAGGGTTAGGAAATGTTCAAGCTAGCAGTTGTAGAAAAAGTACAAAGGAAAAATAATTACCTCAGCCAAGACAGCAGACCCCTTGGTGAGCAAAATGTCAAGGGCATTGATGCCATCCCGGAGATCCCACCACCCGGACAAGATGCAATAAATTACTCCAAGACTTCATCCTGCCTCGTCGAGCTCGACCGATGATGGGAGCGGGCAGGAAGAATTTTTGCAACGCCAGCCTCGAGGTCCTCCGAAGCTCGAGGAGTTCGAAGCGCAGAGACATCGGGTGGGTTAACCGTGGGAGCAGCAATAGTAGCAATAATAGCAGAGAGGGCAGAGGCAATTGTATCAGCAGCCTGGGAAGTAGAGGTTCCCCTATTTAATGCCCAGGAAGCTCGCGGCGGGAGGTTGGCCATCCTAGACCCAGCTAGGGAAAGGGACAGAGAAGAAGTTGGCACGATCCTGGCAGAGACAGTCAGCCCTTCCCTCTTCGAAGCAACAAAAGAAACCCCTCGCGTCAATCTGGTAGAGGGAAGAGGAGTACGAGCCTGCCGAGATCGTTGGGCTTCGCGAGATGCTGGTTCAACGACAGAAACTGTTAATAAAAAAAATTTAAAATAGGGAAAATGTTAGGACTAAGCTAGTCAACAAAATAAAGCAAGACGATTCAGTGTTACTTACGAGGAATAGCATCGGAGATCCGCATGTATTGATTCACCCTGCGAGAGTCGAAGGAGTCAGGAGTTGGAACTTCAGGTTCAAGTAGTTCCTTGCAAGGATCGCCTCCAAAACGGTTTCAGACTCAAGTGGCAGGGAATCCAGGTCCTAAGATGGTTTTTCATTGAAAACTGTGGGGACCAAAAACTCGTGCCTGCCAATGAAGATCGAGCGGCCCCAGTCACCTCCTGCCAGGATCCACTCCTCCATCCAGGCTGGGTCTTTCTTCAAGGCACCGCGAATGATGAAGTTGAGCTTGTTCTTAGCTTCCGCATAGAACTGACCTTGGGGAGCATCAGATAGGCTTCCGATTTGAAAAAAATAAGCCAGCTCCTCTGCTCTAGGCTCCCTTGTCACCTTGCTCAGCTGGCAATGTTCCCTCCATAACACGAGAAAGCTAATCAAATGCCTCTAGAAGTTGGGCGACAACTGGAGAGGAGCTAGTTGTAGGGCGTTGAGAGCTCGTCGAAGGGTAGGATGAAGGAGAAGCCTGACCCCATTCTCGAAAGCGGCTACATGAATCGAAAGCACGCCATCAGAAGGATTGAAGACGTCATAGACTTTTGGGAGGAACCAAGATAGAAATACTATCAGGGATGCCATACTTGGACCTCAAGCGGTCAATACAAATTCGGGTCGATGATAGAGTCGGGGATAACCCTGAAGTCATAGGGAAGAAGCCTCTCCAGAGAAAGACCTGTAAGATTCTGGTAACGGTAATAGAGGGAAAATTTCCTAATTAGAATAGGGAATCTAACTCCATCCCCTAACTCAATCACCGGTGTTCAAGTCAGATGGGACTTCTGTTAATAGCCAAATTTGGCTCAATACTAAAGGGAAATTCTCCACCCTCCTAGCCGGAGTCCAGGCCCAAGATTATCCACCATGGAACCACGGATCCCGAGGTCGAGTTGCGGAGCCACCCCGCAGAAGCGAGGAATGGTCATCAAGCTCTGGAAACACCCGAGATGGAGCCCAACACGATCGAATCAAGCTCCTAACACCGAGGTTGAAATTACCTCGCAACCTCCCTAAAAGCCCGCCATCCTCTCCAAATTCAGAGAGAAACATATTAGGCTCCAAGCTCGCACTATAATATCGCTCCACCTCATTGAAGGAAGGTTCAGACTGGTTTGGAAAAGTAGGGGGAAGCTTGTAGAAGCCTCGCTGCCATCAAAGAGCGCCCACAAGGAGCCATTTAAAGCTCTAAGGGGCCTGGAAAAGTCAGACCAAGCTCCTGGCACCAAGACCAGGGCACTTCGCTCAATGAAATAGTAAGTGCCATACTCGACGACCTCTATGAGGAATTAAACCATGAAGATACACGGGATCATACCTATAACAAACATTGAAACGCTACGTGTGGAACAAGTGATTGAATCCAAAAAGGAAACAAACTTATCTCCACCTAAGATATTCTCAAATCCGTTATTAAACCAAAGTCAATGACTTTTAAATAAAAGATCCCGCCCGATAAGAAGAGAGAGGATGGAGAAAATCAAGGCGGGAAATCATGAATTTAACCTACCTAGACTATTCATAAAAAGAGGATTCGAGGGTGAGAGAGGGGGAGGCTGGATGATTATCTACTTTTCGACAGGCACGAGATTGCCACCCTACGGTATCCTAAAGAGATTGATATTATTTGAGAGATTTTTGTACATTATAGGCGATTGATAATAAATCCATTATATTCCCTTTCACCTTGCGTTAGCATCAGTTTTTAACATCCATTGCAAATCGGGTACCAAAGGTACCTACCCCCGGCCACCACCTCCGTGGTAGTGGTCTTGAGGGTGTTAACTGAGATTTCTCACCTCTAGTGAATTTTTCTGTTAACATCTTCCCAGGGGACCAAGAAACATTTTATGAAGCCTGGGAGTGTTACAAGATGCTTCTTTTTTATTGTCCTCAGCATGGATATCAAACTCACCAACTTTTTCAATGGTTCTATGATGGACTAAATGATGTCTCAACAGTTTTGGTGAATAATGCATGTGGAGGATCCATGACTAATAAGACTTCGAAAGAGTTGCAATCGATCTTTGAAAAACTTGCCAATAATTCTCATCAGAAGAGTTCTAGAAGAAGGAAGGGGATTTATGAAGTATATGCTAATACCGGGAACTCAATGCAAATGTCACAGATGCAAAAGTCCATCGAGTTACTTGTCAATCAGGTGGGACAACTGAGAGAAATGTGATACATGGGATGTGAGCATCCAGGGTATGGTGTGGAAGCTTGTCAAGCAAGAGGAAATGGACCTAATGAAGAGGAAGAAGTGCAAGCCAAGTATAATTCAATTCTAGACCAAGGAATGATCCTTTCTCAAATACTTACAATCTGGGGTGGAGAAATCATCCAAACTTCTCTTGGACCAATAATCAAGGCACTGAGAACAAATGGGGAAACAACAACAGCAATAACAATTACGGTCAGAAATAGCACATTACCGGTGCTCAGCATAATCCTGAATAGCAATCCAAGAACTTGTCACTAGAGGATACAATGAAGCAATTCATACAAAATATGGATCAGAGAATGAATCAACAAGACAGAAGGTGGCAAGACTCTAATGTGGGGTTTCAAAACATTGATGCTTCATTGAGAAAAATGGAAACACAAATATGGCAATTGGCTGAAGCTCATCAAAGGAGTTAACCAGGAAAATTCGCAAGCCATGGTGAGCAAGAAAAGGCCATTGCAATTCTTTGGAATGGTAAGGCTCTAAATAATGATAAACGTGGTGAACTTTTTAATACTACTATTAATGTTTCAGGTTTTTCCAAAGAAAACAGTGCACCAGTAGAAGATGAAGAGTTCAAGGTGGAAAAGTCCAAGGATACATCTAAAATTCACAAATATCCAAATCCTTATGTGCCCCCAGTTCTTTTTCCAGCCATAGTTTAAAAGAACAAGCTCAAACAATCATTCAAGGAGATCTATAACATATTGTCAAAAGACAATGTCAGTTTGCAAACCATGGAAGTAATCCAAAGGATGCCAGCCTATGTAAAGTATTTCAAGGAGCTCAATTCAAGAAATTAGAAAACTGATTCTCATGAGACAGTGCTAGTTCCACACGAGGTAAGTGCAGTACTCAAAAAGAGATTACCCTGAAAACTCAAGGATCTTGGAAGTTTCCATATCACTATCACGGTGGAAGAAACAAGAAAGAAGAGAGCCACACTGGATCTAGAGGGAAGCATTAATTTGATGCCATATGCCGTGTACAAGGAGATGGGGTTGAGTGACCTTAAACCAATCAACATGGAACTTTTACTTGCCGATCGATCCATAAGGTATCCTCGTGGAATTGTGGAGGATGTTTTGGTCTAGGTTGGCAAGCTCATAATACCTGCTAATTTTATCGTGTTAAACATGG
This sequence comes from Dipteronia sinensis, assembly GCA_033220585.1. Classification (NCBI taxonomy): domain Eukaryota; kingdom Viridiplantae; phylum Streptophyta; class Magnoliopsida; order Sapindales; family Sapindaceae; genus Dipteronia; species Dipteronia sinensis. Next base: position 49,809,080 of record CM065640.1, read on the forward strand.
AAGAAGAAGGCACAAGCGTAAAGAACTTACCTATTTTGCTCGGAAGACCATTCATGTCAACCACAAAGGCTATCATCGATATGCACAATGGCAAGGTATCCATGATAGTATTTGATAAGACAATCGATGTTGATATTTTTGAATCCATGTGACATCCTATAGGTGCTCTTGACTGCTTTAATGTCTAAGCGGTAGATCCAGGAGTTTGTCCTAAATCAACTCCCACTCTCATAGAAATTCAAGATGGCAAAAGAAGTAAGATCTCACCTCTCAAACATGATCGCTCAAGTTATAAGAACATGATTGAGCAACTAAAAGAAGACAAACAGATGGTTGTTGCTCTCAATTCCAACTTGACAATAAAGATCAATGAGCTAATGGAAGAAAAAGAGTCTTCGTTGAGGAAGTCTGTCGAATTTTCCCAAGAGTTGGAAGAGCTCAAAGATTAGTTTGCTCAACAGATAAGGCTGATGAAGGCCGAAATTGAACAAAGGGATAAAGTCTTAGAGATCATGAAGAATAAGGAACTTGAAAGCATTGCCAATCTTGCAAAGGCCGAGCAAGGGATCAAGTCATTGACCACCGAAATGATGAAGCAACTGGCGGAGGTTAAGATCAATAAGGTGAATAAAGATAAGTAGAGTGATTCCGTCACCCAGAAGGTCTATCCACTTCCGAAGAGAAGAAGAAGAAATAGAAGAAAGCGAGCTCTACCAATGAATCACAGCCACCAAAAAGGTAACTTTCATAGATTTGTCGCGTTTGTCACTTTTGCAATGTGAGGGGTCACATTCAACCAAGGTGCTATGAGTATCTCAAACAACGCAAACGTGGGAGTAACCGGGTAAGGCAAGTATGGATCCAAAAAGACAAGCTCGGAGAAGTTGAGCGTGGTGGAACTATTCAGTTGAAGAAATGTGGCGTTGCGTACGTAGTTGTTACTTCACCACAGGTAGAGGATAGGGATAGTGAAATCAATTAAACTCAAATGGCCATAGTGTTCTCATGTGTCTCGCCTAGATGTTAAATAAAGCGTTTGGTGGGAGGCAACCCACCCAGGTATAAGTTTCTTTTCTTTTGTTTGAATTTTAATTTTTTTTATTTTGAGTTGTGAAATAGTGTAAGTCTCGAACATCCTTTAGCTAGAATTGAACGTTGTTTTATTTTAGTTTTGAACTTTATTGAAAAATGATGTTTAATTTAGGTTCGGGGGTGTCGAAGATTTTAGATTTGATATTTAGAACAAATGCTTTTTAATATGTACATGTCTGAGTTGAGCAGATCGGGTCTGAATGATGGGAATTTTACATTCTGGTATGCACCGATGCCTATACCGCTCCCTAGGCACATTGCCTGAACCGCGGTATGTGTAGCATGTATCTGCTGAAATTTATCGCCTCTTGTACCGCTCCATAGATTACTACCTGCACCGAGGTCTTCATAGCATGACAACAATGGTATGCACCGCGGCATATACCGCTCCCTAGGAAAAATGCCTACACTGCGGTATGAGAAGCATGACCGTTCTGGAGACTTCTACGAAATGTACTGCCCACCAGAATCATGTCCCAACCACGGTACACAACGCAGTCGTGCCATATATGGTTCTTTGTCATTCCATTCAATGGCACAAATCAGGTTTTCTCTAAGTTTCAACTCTTTCTTGACTATTTTCCTTTAACATCTGAAATGTTAAGCAACTAAGTTGAGGATAATGTTGGGTTTAGGTTTGGGGATGTGAATTCGTGCTTGTTTTAGTTTTCGAGTATTTGTTGAAATCTGCGGAAAAAGTGACCTGTTTTGAACATTTTTGATGCAAAAGTTTTATTAAAACTGCATTGACTGGTGAGGAAATAAATTTTTCCGTCCATGTATCATTCTTTGTTTTTTTGATATGAATCCAATGGTATAAAGAACGTAAAATTCTAGGTGGTGGTTGAAAAGTTATGATCGTTTCTTAGACCAAATGTCATGGGCAATGCCCTGTTTTTGAAATTCTGCACGTAAATGTTTTTTGTCGTCTGTTTTCTCACTTTTTTGATTTGAATTTTGAGATTTTTTCTAAATGAAAAGTGTGAATTTACATGTCTATTTTCTTGTGTTAAAATTTGGATAACTTTCGTTGACTCATTTGAGAGATATGCATTAAAGAACAGACGTAGGTCAATTTCAAAAGTCACCAGTTTTTGAATTTTTGTCCTCCATGTTGAGATGATTCTTTTATGTGCTTTTAAAGCCGTAATGTATGCTTTATTCACTAATTTTAGACTAACATCTTGTCACTCAGAGTATTGCATTGCATTTTTTAAAATTTTATGACATTCTCTTGATGTGATGGTGGATAGGATGCTTAGTTGAATGGCCATGATTAATATTGGAGACTACCCTTGTGAGTTCACTAAGCTAAAAAGTTTTACATAAATATCATTTTGAGGGTTCTTTTGTTTCTACTCCTAAACACTCATTAGGTTCTTAGCATTAGAAATTGATATCAATAGGTTATGCATTGGATATTAAAGAACATTCATCATAAAAAGATATCACATGTAGACTTTGCTCTTGTTTTGGTTGAACCATTAGAAGTGATATAGGCAATGTGTGCTTGAACTCACTTAAAAGGCCTTAATTATTTCCTACTTTATGTGTGTGCTCCATAGCCAATTTTGAAGCCAAACACTATAAGTTTTTTTCTTTCAGTACCCACATTAACTTAACCCCAATGAGCCATGATTTAGCTATTACCTTATAGCTTGGGATCATATTGAGGTGATGAAGATGATTGAAGAGAGTTCAAAATGGGTGACTCGTGAAGTGCATGTACCAAGGCAAAGCAAGAAGATCAAATGCAAAGAAGGTGTTGGAAGAATTATGCAATTGATATACAAATTCTTGATTTACAAAAATATAAAAACAAAAAAAAAGGTTACAAAAAAAGAGAGAGATAAATGAATGAGATGATGAATCAAATGAAAGTGAAAAGGAATTGAGCTTTACAATGAAGTGATGAAAAATCAAAGTCAACTCAAGAAGAAGGATGAATGAAAATTATTCAAGAAGTTCAAGAAGCCTAGATGCAAGTGGAATGAAGAATTCAAAGAAATTCGGCCAAGTTTGAAGATTGCCGAAGAATTTCTCGATATGATCCTGTTAAAATACGCTCAAGTGGTATAAAAAAAAGGGGAGTCTGTTAATTAATTTAATTAATTGACCAAATAAAGATACCACAACCTGATAAGTTGGATTTTGAATTATAGAGATAACTCAATTGAATTCAAACTCATCAGTTAAAAGCTGGATATTATGGGATATAGATAAGAGAGATATTATATTTAAATAATGATTTAAATTTAAAGTATCTCATCCAGATAGAAGTCTGGACCCTATAAATAGAAATGCGTGCTATTCATTTAATCATCCCATTCTGAACGTACTTTTACAGAGCGATAAAAACACAGAGAGTTTTTCATCATTTTCTCTTTTTACCGGTCTTCTCTGAGTTACAGCAAATAGCACGGTGAGTCGAGCGTATTTTTCTTTTAATTATACACCGATTGTATGTAACAATCCCGGTATCATGTCCGCTGCGATGATCTTTGATATCCAACATGGTATCCGAGCAGTATTTTGGGATTGTTTGTACATTTAGCTATATGTATATTGTTTATTTTATGCACATTTAATATTCACATGTTGTCTGAATTCTGCTCTGCAATTGTTATTGGCTTCTTATGTGGACTAATCTTCTAAAAGAATATTTCGAAAATATATTTGGCCGTCTGATCAAATTTCTTGTAATCTGAGTTTTTAATGGCAAAGCAACAATTTTTTTGCTGACGTTTTTTTATTGTTAAAGAAATTAAATTGTGTTGTTTTATTGATTGTCATCGCTGTGCGTAATAAATTTCTTAAAGAAGAATTTTTTTTGAAGTGTGCGCAACGATCAGTGTTGGATGTGCGCATCGCTGATAATATTGTTCATAAAAAAATTAGAATTGTGCAAAAACGAATTTTAGTATCTGTGTGCAAGTGTACAACATATATATATATATATATATATATATATATTATTCTTTTGTTTATTAATAATAATAATAATAATAATAAATTTCTTCAATGGTGTACATTTCGGTAAACGTGTACAAGAATTGTACATGATTTTTAAAAAAAACATGTGCAATAAAATGATATGTGCAGAAAACGTTTTGGGAAATATGTCTTGCAAATTTATTATAAATAAGTAAATAAATTCATGAGTGCAGAATGTTTTTTGAAAGAAAGGTGCACAATTACTTTTTACAATATCAGTTTTGCTTAGACATATTTTGGAAAGTGTGTAAAAAAAATTCAAAAAAAAGGGAACTTTGTGCAAAAGGGATTGGACGCAGCAACAGTTCTGTAGAAAAATATTTTGCAGCCTCATTTTAGTGAGGCGCGTTATATATTTTTGGTACGCACAGAGTACACGAAGATGACATAGTTAGAATGCCGGATTATAATAAAACATATACATATATACATATTTTTGGTCCAAGTAATAATTATTTTCTACGAAATTATTGTAAAACTATATATATATATTTTTGTGTAGATGGAAAATGATCAGATTTATTTCGCTCAAGAAGATCAAGAGAAAGCTGATTTTTTAGAGAAATTATGAGAGTTTAAAATGGATTCTCAAATTTCTTTTCATGAAAATATTATGTTTTTTTATGCAAAGAGCAGATAAATTATGGTCATTTCAAAATCTTACTTCCGTTCAGTATTGGATCCCCATTGTGAAGATATTGCTGAGAGCTCTCCCACAAGAGCTGCAATACATAGAGCCCATTATTCTTGAAAACATTAACAAAGGCAATATTGATTTGCTTAATGATGTTATTTATGAAATAGAAATAGCAGAAGAATGTCGTGTTATGATGAACATGAGGCGTACTGCAGCCTTTGAGCATGTTTTCGAACCTTCGTAGCTCAAAACACATGGGTCATTGCGCACTCGAAAAGGTTCCATGGTTTGAAAAAGTGGCAGCTGCAAGGGTTAAGAAGTCAGAGAAATTATGCATTCAGTGTGATAAATGTTACTACAATAGGCATGTTAGAACTAAGTTCAAAGTTCTTTATTTCAAAAATAGTTATTAGATTTACATTATGAACTTCTTTTTTGGTTTATTTATGTTTATTTAATCTTTTCCTTTGAACTTATTGAATCATGCTTAATTGTTATTGTTTAATAATTATTATATTTGCTTAGTGGGATTTCTATGAATTGTTAGAACTGTTATAATTGCGTAAAATACACTAATATTATATACTAGTTTCTTAATATTGGAATAAGATGATGATTAGAAGCTTCGACTAATTTTCGAATCTATTCATTCATATTATTCTATTATATTCCTTAGTATAAATGTTTGATGCAATAATAAGTGTGAATTTGAAATATGCTAGCGCTAAAATGAAAATACATCTTTTTGTCTAAATTACAGAAAATGTCTTCTGCTACAAAAAATATTGTGGCCGAATTGAACAAAGGAGAGAAACTGAACGGTGAAATTATGATATTTGGCACCGCAAGGTTCAGTACATCCTTACGGAGCAAGAGGCTCTTGAAACAATAATCAACACCATGGTTGAACCTACAGCAGTAACTACTGTTCAACACAGAAAGGATATGGAGGCTTACCAAGCATGGAAAAAGAAAAAAAATAGTATAGCTAGCATAACGTTGCTGAACAGTATGGTTGATGACCTTATGTGTGAGTTTAAGGAGTATGAGACTGCTCAAGCAATGTGGATCACTCTAAAGGACAAGTTTGGTGGTAGTTCAACCACTAAACTTAGAAGGCTCACTATCAAGTTTGACACATATAGGAAGCGATAAAATCATACGATGAGGCAGTAGCTAAGATAGATGTAAAACATGATGCGTGAATTGAAAAACGTTGAGCATGTCATGACCGATAAACAACAGGTTCAAGCTATTATCCGATCTCTCTCTGATAGCTGGGAGCACATGAAGATAAATATGATGCACAATGATAGCATCAAAACTTTTGATGATATCTCGCGCAATCTGGAACTAGAAGCTGAGCGCCTAGAGGCTGCTAAGGCTTCTGGCCAACTTTATATAGCGACACCAGACTTGCGTAAGGCTTCGGGTCCAAAGCCCAGTAGAGGAAAGAAACCTTTCCAAAAGGGAAAATGTCCTAGTGTCAACAATAAGAAAGCTGGGATCGGAAAATAGAAGAGAGGCAAGCGTGCTGGAATTAAGAAGGATATGGCTAAGGCAACTTGCTACAACTGTGGCAAACTGGGTTACTTCACTCGTGAATGCGTTGAGCCGAAAAAGATAAAATCCAACTCCATAAACAAATATGCTTATGTTTCTAGCACTGTTTTACTTACTGAATCTCGTCCTCTGTGGACTGTAGACTTAGGAGCAACAGGCCATGTAGCTAGAGACCGAGGAGCATTTGTGGAATATCGTCAGATCCCACAAGGAACGAAGTGGATATATGTGGAAAATAACTCAAGAGTGGAAATCAAGGGTATAGGCATTTGCAAACTAGAGTTTCGCAATGGCAAAACCTCTATCTCCATGATTTGTTGTATGCACCAGAGATCCGACAAAACTTAGTCTCTGTTACTATTCTTCTTAGCCTAGATTATGCTTTAAATTTACATGGGAATAATTTGAACATTTATTTGAATTCTATTCAAATTGGTACTGGTTATTTGTTAAATTGTTTCATGGTTTTGGATAGTGGTTTTAACAGTAATGAAAGTAGTTTTTCCTTAAGATCTGTTTATGATAATATTGATGTTTATACTTGGCATGCTAGAGTAGGCCATATTGGGCAAGATAGAATGAACAGATTGGCCAAAGAAGGTCCACTGGGCTCACTTACCAGAATAGAGATGTCTATTTGTGAGAATTGTCTAGCAGGAAAAACTACAAGAAAACCATTTGGTAAAGGAACTCAAGCTGAAATTCCATTGTAATTGGTTCATTCAGACATCCATGGTCCAATGAATGTAAGAGCGAGGCAAGTAGCTTCCTACTTCATTACATTCATAGATGATTTCACACGTTTCGGTCATGTCTATTTGATTTCTCATAAATCCGAAGCATTGGATTGCTTCAAAATATTTTTGAATTTAGTTAAAAATCAATTAGACAAGAAAATAAACGTTTTGAGAACTAACAGAGGACGTGAATATCTTTCCAATCAATTCAAGGAATTGTGTACTGAGAAAGGTATAGAAAGGCAATTGACTATTCCTTACACTCCACAACCAAATGGTGTAGCGGAAATAAGGAATAGAACATTATTGGAAATCATTAGGTCTATGATGGCGCAAGCAAATCTACCAGTATCATACTAGGGAGATGCCTTACTGATTGCAGCCTACATACTTAATCGTGTGCTTTCAAAACCAGTCACTTCAACCCCATATGAGTTATGGACATGTAGAAAACCTGTTTTAACAAACCTGAGTCCATGGGGGTGTGCTGGTTATACTCATGATCCATCCAGTCAATATGGAAAATTGGGTGCAAGAGGAAAAAATGTATCTATATTAGATACTATGAGCATTCCAAAGGATATGTACTGATAAGTGAGAATTCCGATGGAAGTGTGACTGAATTGGAATCATGAGATGTCAATTTCTTGGAAAATGAATTTCCAAATAGAGGTGAAGTTGAAAAAGATGTTCGATTCTTTGAATTAGATGATCTTAATGATGATGTAAATCTAAACATTCCAATTGAGGTATATACAAATTTACCTTGGACTTCTGTCCCTAATGGGAGTAATATAGTTGTTGAACCAGCTTCTATTGATTTACAAAATCGAAAGAGTAACCGTAAAGCTATCCCACGTCGTCATTTTGAGATTGAAGGGGAAACATTTATGGTTGCTTCACATGATAGTAATGAACCTAAAAATGCAAATGAAGCTCTCAATTCACCTGCTAAGAAATTATGGATAAAAGCCATGGAAGAAGAGATAGAGTTAATGAAAAATAACCATGTCTGGGACTTGGTTGATTTACCTCTTGATCGACGAGCCATTGGAAACAAATGGGTTCTTCACATCAAACAAAAGGGGGATGGTACAATTGAGAGATACGAGGCGCGTCTAGTCACAAAAGAATATACTCAACAAGAGGGTATAGACTATGAATAAACCTTTTCTCCTGTAGTAAAGTTTGCTTCGATACGCCTTATTCTTGCAGTTGTCGCACATATGGACCTAGAATTACAACAAATGGATGTAAAGATAGCATTTCTCAATAGAGAATTGGAGGAATAAATTTACATGGTACAGCCTAAAAATTTCATTTCAAAAGGTCAAGAGCGCAAAGTTTGCAAGCACAAACGATCGATATTTTGTTTAAAACAATCCTCCAGACAGTGGTATCTTCGGTTCCATCAGGTAGTAATGTCATATGGATTTACAATGACTAAAGAAGACCATTGTGTCTATATAAAAAGGTCTAAAAGCAATTTTGTGATATTGTCATTATATGTGGACGACAGTTTGTTAGCTGGAAATGATAAGAGTTTTGTCATGGCCATTAAAGAATTGTTATCTTCAAATTTTGAGATGAAAGATATGGCCGAAGCTGCCTATATTTTAGGAGTAAAGATTACAAGCGATCGTTCAAAGAAACTTCTAGCTCTATCACAAGAGCCTTTCATTAGAAAGATTCTAAAACGATTCAATATGGCTAATTGTAAGCCTATGGATACTCCTATCCCAAAAGGATAAAATCTCAGTCTCGAAATGTGCCCTAAGACTCCGAAAAAACAAGATAAAATGAGTAGAGTTCTTTACTCCAATGCCATTGGGAGTCTCATGTACGCAATGATGTGTACAAGGCCTGATATATGTTTTGCAGTTGGGTTTGTGAGCAGATTTCAATCCAACCCTGGGCAGAAACATTGGCATGCGGTCAAGAGGATCTTAGCATATCTCAAGGGAACTGCAGACTATTCTCTTTGCTACCAAGGAGGAGATTTGCGCTTAATCAGATATACAGATGCCGAGTGGGGAGGTGATCTAGATGAGCGAAAATCAACATTACGGTAGCAAGAAATAGACATGTTTTGCATTGTCTATAATGGAAGCTGAATTTGTGGCATGTTCAGCTGCAGTACAAGAGGGTGTTTGGCTCAAAAGATTCATTGAGGATCTAGAGATTGTTACCGGTGATTCAAGACCAGTAACTATTTACTGTGATAATCAAGCAGCCATTGCTTACACAAAGGATTCAAAATATCACAGTAAATCCAAACATATAGAGACAAAATATAATTTTGTCAGAGATGTTATAGGAAAAAGGAATGATTATTCAATACATATCTACACATGAAATGGTAGCTGATCCATTTACCAAAGTAGTGACTAGAGAAGTTTACTCGTCACATGCTAAGTCTTTAGAGCTACGTAGATTGTAATCATGATGATTTGTTTGAATTTAACTCTTTTATATGAATAAATCCTTTTTCCTTTGCTATCATATATTTCACACAAATGTTATTTAAATATGTCGTCAAGTTGAGACCGGCGTTCTTACACGTGCAATCGCCTCAGATACTAAGATAGTATGCTGAGATGAGACACATATGTAAAAGAGAATAAAATAGAGGATTTATTCTCATGGAACTTATATATATGAATATGTCGCCTTGACTATGCCAATATGAGGTTCTTGTATTGAACTGATCATGATACAGCCCCACAATCATGAAACGTGATTAATCCAGGTGTGAGAACATAATTGACGCCTAAGTAAGAAATGGCGAGCTTTATGAACTCAGGTTATATGTACAGTGAATAGTTTAGACATATACATTCTTTATGAGAATGAAATTCATTGTAGCACGTGATTCATACCATGTGTGCTATATGATCTAAAGGAAAATGAGAGAATGGATCCCTGCTTCCTCATTGTGTAAGTTCTTTGAGGTTTGATTAAACCTTAAATGGTGTCCTATGACCATTGACTTTGATTCAAAGTGACAAAACAATGTTAGCTTCTTTAGCATGGTTTTCTATGGCTATGGTACTATTCGGTCTATGAAACACGACAAGGATAACAGTTCTCTTTGAAACTGAGATACAAGTGTTCAATGGGAGATTTAATGTTTCTTCATTAATTTTTGGTATTCTTGTCGACCAATTGTATTGTCTATGATACACAAAAATACAATTGTGAATACGCAAAAAAATTTGATATAGTCAAGCATGACTAATGAATGAAAATTAAATCTGTGACACACATGAACAATGAATTTGATATATGATATATCAAATTACATGCTCCAATACATTTGTAGAATATTGTTCATTGATCAGACTATGCATTTGCTTGTATGAATGATTTGTGATTGGACCTAAAAGTTCAAGAAACGTAACTTTGTAAAGTTTGCATTATTCCACTTGTACGAGTGGGAGATGTTGGAAAATACGCTCAAGTGGTATAAAAAAGGGGAGTCTGGTAATTAATTTAATTAATTGACCAGATAAAGATACCACAACCTGATAAGTTTTTTTTTTGAATTATAGAGATAATTCAATTGAATTCAAACTCATCAGTTAAAAGCTGGTTATTATGGAATATAAATAAGAGAGATATTAAATTTAAATAATGATTAAAATTAAAGGTATCTCATCCAGATAGGAGTCTGGACCCTATAAATAGTAAAACGTGCTATTCATTTAATCATCCCATTCTGAGCATACTTTTACAGAGCGATAAAAACATAGAGTTTTTCATCGGTTTCTCTTTTTGCTGGTCTTCTTTGAGTTACAGCAAATAGCACGGTGAGTTGAGTGAATTTTTTTTATAATTATACACCGATCGTATGTAACAATCACGGTATCTTTTCCGCTACGATGATCTTTGATATCTAACAGATCCTAGGTTTGTTTGTTATCCTTTTCCCGTTCTTTCTTGACCTTCACCCAATGGCCCCATTACAACCAAAGAAAAGATCTAATTGATCTTTTGGGAATGCTAGCTCGAGAGTAAAGGTAAACATATGCTCTATCTTGTTCTTAATGTGTGATTCCGTTCATGAGATCTTTTGCATTAAAATCAAGCGTTCTTTCTATTATATATTCATATGCGATAATATCTTGAAATTTCTTAGCATATCTTGAAATTTCTTAGCATATCTTCATTCGCATATGCTTGATGAGTGTATTTGCCTAAGTTCCATGCACATTAATGAGTGACATCTTATGAGAATTAGAGTCGAGGCAAATTATATCTATGGCGTTTGACGAATGTGTTTTTGAAGCTAGAGTGTCTTGAGTATGGGCTTTCATTAAAACTAAGCATGCATTCAAATTTGTGGCATAATTTTAGTCTTTATTCAGTGGCCCTAGCATGCATTGGCTTTGAATGGTATATGTGAGTTTGCATCTTAATTATCTGATTTTTTGCAAAAATATGTTCGTGGGTAGCATAGTTGTAAACCCTCAGGAGACAAAACTCTTCCTACTGGGGACACCTACAAGTTTAAAGGCTTGTATCATATGCTCAGAGCTATCATGTTCCCTACAAAAATGGCTTAGCTTAGGTTTTATTTTTAGATTTTTGTTTGTTTTTATTCTAGTTTTGCTCGAGGACTAGCAAAAATTAGGTTTGGGGGTATTTGATCGGTCTATTTCTATAAATGTTTTAGGTCCCTATTTTCTATTATTTGTACTTGGTTCTCGGGTGAAATTAGATATTTTATGTGTTTATTAAGCATGTATAGGTCACATTCCATAGAATATGTGTTGGATGTAATTTTGGAGAAAAGGAGCAAAAAGATGAATTTTAGGAAATGCAGATCACTCATGTTGCAGGGACCATATCTCTCAGTTCTTATTGAATTATGTGTCCTACAACCTATGGATGGTTAGCGCCGGAATTGTAGTTTTCGGTGCACTTTTCGGATCACAATTCCGACATTCCTAGAAGCAGTTATGCCCAATTTAGTAACTGAAGGCCAGAGCTGGAGAAGTCAACCGCGGGCTAGACCGCGGTTTGTGCAAGCGGCCTACGTAGCGGTAAAATACAGAATAGCACTGCGTTGTGGACAGCGCGTGACCCACAGAGTGACATAGGTCATGGTTTTGACGTATTTTTGGCAGATTAATTACTTTAGAAGACCAAAACATGTTTGGGATACTTCCTAGACTCAAATTAGAAGTTAATTATCAAGAGAGGAAATCTAGTTTAGGAAAGGATTCCAATTCCTTGTTTCATTCTACTTTCCTACTTTGTAAGTTTCCTACAACAAAGCAATTTTTAGGAGTCCACAAGGTATGATCACCTATAAATACCATGAGTTTCTTTAAGAAAAGAGTTCCACAGACCTAATCACGATCTCCATATACTATTCTCCTAAACACAATATTCTTTCATCCATCTTTACACATTGAAGATTTGAAGATGAAAATGATTCATCATTGAAGACTTGAAGAATTCATTAGAGGCCTCAATGGGTTTTATCTTTTCTTTCTCTTCTCTTGTTATTTTCATCATGTGTAACTAATCCCATAACAAGGGAATCAATGTGAACCTTTTGTGAATGCTCATGTGTGTTTAATTATTAATTTAACAATTCAATTCTTGATTTATTCATTGTTCTTAAATGCTTAATCCTCATTACTTTTAATAATTATTCACACCATAGAACAAGGGTAGATGATTATTTGGCATAATTTTAAGGTTAAGACTATCTGAGAATTAGGGTTTGAGTATAGACCAAACCTAACCTTGATTAATGCGCTTTTGAATGAATGAATTTTATCCTTAGCATAGGCCAAGCAAAGTATAGAATTCGTCCTTATTTCTAACGCTTAAAGGGTTTCCGATCGTTGTTCACACCATACACCAAGGGTGAATAATAATTGTGAATACGGGACTCATCCCGCGATCATATGGTAATAGTCATATTAAAGATAAAGAATGAACCCTTGAATTGATTGAATTTTGTTATAGGTTATTTTCATACATTGAGTGTTTATAATTGGGAATCATTGATGACCTAGTATTTCTCATTCCATTGATCACAACCAATTCTTTTTAATTGCTTTCTTAATTTAGTTTAAGTTTAATCAATCAAATCAATCGTTTGTTACTTTTTAATTTAACTCTAATTAAAATTAGTTTTCAATCAATAAATTTCTTTTCCTCGTGGGAACAATCCTTATTTTCCGTTGTACATATCTTTACGATTCGTGCACTTGCGAGTGAGTATTTTATAACACGATTTTACACATCAAACACTCTATAGGCCTTACTATTAAGGGCATAGCCAATGAAAATTCCCTCATCACTCTTGGCATCAAACTTGCCAAGTTGATCTTGGTCATTAAGTATGTAGCACTTGCTTCCAAATGAGTGGAAGTAGCTAACATTTGGCTTTCTACCATTCCACAACTCATAGAAGGTTTGCCTAGTACCGGGTCTTAGAAAAACTCTATTTCCTATGTAGCAATCCGTATTGACGGCCTCGGCCCAAAGGTTCCTAGGCACATTATTGCTAAGCAACATCACACGAGCAATCTCTTGAAGAACCTTATTCTTCCTCTCAACAACCCCATTTTGTTGAGGAGTTCTAGATGCTGAAAATTCATGGGAGATGCCTAAGCTAATGCAATAGCTTTCAAAACAAGAATTCTCAAATTCTCTCCCATGATCACTCATAATTCTTTTAATGCTTTTGATGTGTGAGTTCTTTTCATTTTGAATTTTAGTGCAAAGCCTTTTAAATTTTTCAAAAGTTTTAAATTTTTCTCAAAGAAAATAAGTCCATGTGAATCAAGAGAAATCATCAACACAAACAAAAATTTATGTCTTGCAACCGAGACTCTCAGTTTGTATGGGACCCATAAGGTCCATATGTAGAAGCTCTAATGGCTCCTTGGTGGTGAGATACTTGACTTTCTTATGCATGCTTTTCGTTTATTTCCCTTGTTGATAAGGTCCACAAACACCATCAACTTTCTTCCCAAGTTCAGGAAGCCCATGCACAACCTTGAAATTATCTAAAATCCTCAAGTCTTGATAGTTCATGTGACCAAGCCTTTGGTGCCACAACTCAATTTGCTCACTCTTGGACACATTTCAAGAGATGACACTAGCTTCAAGACAATAGCAATTGTCACTAGATCTCTTTCCTTTTAACAAGGTTTTTCCATTTGACTTCAAAATGGAGCAATCATTTTTATTAAACAAGACTGACAACCCATCATCATTGAGATAAGAAATGCTTATAGGATTGGCTTGCAAGCCATCAACAAACAAAGCATTTGCCAAGAAGGGTAAACCGGGAATGGAAATGAATCATTTCCCTATGACTTTCTTTTTAGTTCCATCACCAAAGGTGACAAATCCACAATCCTCCATGACAAGAGATTTAAAGAAACTCTTGTTTCCCGACATGTGCCTAGAGCACACACTATATAAGTATCAAGTGTTAGAAGTATTGCCTTCTAGGCAATTTGGGCCACATAACAAAAATATTCATCTCTTCTAATCCATCTAGGTGAAACATTTTCTCTCCTGGTGGTCTTAGAAACATTGGCTCTAAATTTCCTAGAATCATGCAAATTGTCTCTAGATTTCCTAAGAACATGCATATTGGTTCTAGCCTTAATTCTTTCAATCATGCTTTTAGTTCTACACATGTTAATATACTTGAAGCAACTTGGTATAATATTACCATCAACACCACAAAAATGACATGTAGGAATGAAGTAAGGGGTCATACCATTCCTTTGTGAGTACAAAGGAGTTTTCCCACGTCTTTGGTGTTGGATTGGTTGTGTCCTCTTTTGTTGTTGAATTGGAGTAAATTGATTCCCTGGTTGAACTTGCATGGATTGCTTCTTGGCTTGATGGTATTTGGGTTGAGGAAAGTTTGCTTGATGAGCTCTTGTTGGTTGAGCTTGAGTTTAAGCTTGTACCCTTGATGTTGTCTTCACTTGGACACCTTTTGAGAATTCTCCTAGTTCAATCTTCTTCCTAGGATGTTGTAGAGGTGAGGATTCTTTAATGTCCATGCTCTTGACAAACACGGTCTTGCTTGAGGATGAGGTTTCATTTCTATCTTCATAACCAAGACCTTTCTTATCACTTGACTTCTTGCCAACTCCCAACATATGGTTAAGTTTCTTCATGCTTGAAGTCATCTTAGCAATAACTTCTCTTGCTTCCTCTAGCTCTTTTTCAATCAATGCCTCATACCTCTTTGCTACCTCTTTGCTACCTCTTTGCTATCTTCAATTCTCCATTCAAGTGAGTTACTTCGGTTGATAGCTTGAGATTCTCTCCTTTTAGCCTTAGAATCTCTTTCTTCATCTTCAATCTTGAGCTTTGAAAATGCTCAATGAACCCTTCAAGGTCCATGCCTTCTATGTTTCCATTTGTAGAATGAGATGAAGAGCTTTCATCACTTGAATCATCTTCAACATGTTTGTCATCCCCTTGGTCATCTATTGCTTCCTTACTCTTGAGAGAGGATGCGAAGGCAATAAAGTTTGCCACTTAGTCTTCATCATCCGAGGATCCTCCTTCCTCTTCCAAGTCATCACTATTGCTCTAAGTGGTGGCCATTGCCTTACCTTTCTTCTTGCTCCTTAAATTACCACAATTCGTTGATATGTGTCCAAGCCCTTGAAAATACACTCTTAAAGTGTGTCTACAACCTGGGGGGGGGGGGGGGGGGGGTGAATGGGTTGTTAATCGATTATTACCAACTTTTCGATTAGTCAATATTAAACACAATTAACCCAATACAACCATACATACAAAATCAAGTAAAGTGCGGAAATATAAAGAACACTTGATTTTGACGTGGAAACCCTTCGTTAAGGGAAAAACCACGGGCTATCCTTCTAGCCAGAGACGATCACAGAAATCCACTATATGAATTAAAGGTTACACCCTCAAGTGATACTCGGACTCTCACTCTCGACAACCTCAGGCTATGGACACTACCACTCACCACTCTTGGTTCAATCCCTAGTGATATCCCCTGATACACCACTCTTGGCGTGATCACCTCTTACTCTACCCCGCGGGCCTTTTACACTGGCACTTGATCAATACTTGCCAACCTACCCTTGGTTGCAAGACTTTACTTGCTTGTGCAACTTCACCCTGAAGCCACAAGACTTTGACTCAATGAAGAAAATTATGTGTCTATGTGATCATGTAAATGATGCTCAATGCAAATTATGCTAGACAACACAAATTGCTCAACTAGGAGTTTGTAGAAACAAATCCAAGTTGTCAAATGTCTAAATGCAAGGCATAAAGACTTAGCTAGATGTTATCAATAACAACCAATCTTAGCTATCACAAACAATCACAATGAATCAACAAATATGCTCACAATGTATTCAACATAAACTTAGCATATATTCATGTGATTGAGAAAAGACATTTAATCATTCACTAAATACAAGTCTTAGACCAAAGTCTATCACAAACAAACTCAATTAGTTGTGTGGAGATTTTCTAACAACCTAATTGTCAACAAACAACCTTCAATATTCAAGAAGGTTTAACTAGATTGATAAACATAAATCCATCTATCTAATTATCAATTAATCTCTCAAGAACATTCAAGTCTTAGCAATTTAGGGAAAGACAACCTAATAAATGCAAGCTATCAAAATACAACACAAACAAATATTCATGAACATTAACTAGTTGATTGAAACACAATTTCTCAACCTAGTTATCAATAAATCACATATGAATATTTATGACCTAGCTTTTAGGCAAAAATGACCTAATCAATTAAGCTATCACAAACAAACCCTATCATGTTATAAAGACTCATAAATATATGCAATAAGTAGAGTCTAGGTATTTAATCAAGCAATAAATACCTAATCTAGAGTAAGAAGAACAATAAATGGTATTCAAAGAAGTTCTTGCTTACCTAGTCATGAAACAATGAAGACCCATGCTCAAATGATGATGAAAGATGCAATATGGAGATAGGTTTTTGGTTTGGAGAGTCAAAGATGCTTTCTTGAAGCTTTCTCTCTCTAAGAGATCTAACCTCTCTCTAAAAATGATTTTCTAAGCTCTTGGTCGGCCAAGAAGAGAAGAGGAAGAATATATATGAAGCCCTAGTCAAAACTACATCGTTTTGAACTTGGGAAACTGAATCCCGTCAAAACAGCTAGGTAGACCGGGCTCGGGCAAGTGTCCATACTGCGGTACATACAGCAGTGCACCATCTGGACTACACCACGGTTGGGACCGATGTTCATGCATGTGCACATACCGCGGTCCACACTATGCAAGACACACTGGAGAATACCGCTCTGTGTGCCGCGGTGCAGGCAGTGCCTGCCAAGCGGTTCAAGCCGCGCTAAAAGGAAAAATCCTTTTTTATCACTCAATAAAAATGCCTATCTTACATGAATGTTGTGCAAGTGTGAAGTGAGTGAGATGCACACAAAATGAAGCACAATTAACATGCCAAAAATGTTATCAAATGAGATACAATGCAAGATATAATGACTAACGCAAACTAGTGAGTATGTGATGAAAGATAAAGATGCACATAGCAATGATACACAAATGCAAGATAAGAGAATATGCATGCAAGTGTGTGTGTGCACCTAGTCTCTTCAAGATTCTAAGTCAAGTGATATACCTTTTGAAGCTCTTGATCTTGAAGTCATGGAGATGCTTGGAAGCTTGCCTTAATTGTCATCAAGAAGTTCTAAGCTACCCATTACACAATCATTCCCAATGTGGTATGTCATGAAATAAGTCAATCACAAAAATAAAGGTCCTTACAATCCCCCCCTTTGGCTATTTCATGACAAAATACCACTCACAAATAAGTCCTCACAAAATAAACATAAAGCTATTGTCCATGAGATTAATTATACATTACAAAAGAGATTACTAAGATCTAAATCTTCAATATCCTCAACCTCTTTGTAGAATCATCAATGTACCTACACATAATAGCAAGAAGCACTTTCCAAGAACAAGTGCCAGTGAGGTGAACAAATAGTGTTTGGGATGAATGCAAATGAAATGCAACAAACAAAATGCAAGATATAAGACACACAAAGAGCATGGATCACCCAAGTATATCTAGGAACCTGCTCTGATACCAATTGAAAATACACAAACACGTGTCTAATAACCTACAGGGGGGCGAATAGGTTTTAGTTGATTTATTACCAAATTTTTGACTTAATCAATTTAATAAAGCTACCCCATATTAGCAATCAAACAATCCAAGGTAAAATGCGGAAAACAATAAAAACACCCTTAAGACCACTACCACGGAGGTGATGGTCAGGGATAGGTACCTTTGGTACCTATTTTACAATGGATATCAAAATAACGCTCATACAAGGTGAAAGGGAATATCGTGATTTTATTATCAATCGCATGTCATATACAAAAGTCTATCAAACACTCTCCCTTCTTTGGGATACAATAGGGTGGCAATCTTATGCCTATCGAAAAGTAGTCATCATTCTTCAAGACCGAAATCCTTCATTTATGCATAGTCTTGATAGGTTAAATTCATGATTCTCCCTCCTTGATTCTCTCAATCCTCTCCCTCCTTGACTTAAAGGTCATTGAATTTGGATTAATAATGGATTCAAGAATATCTTAGGTGGAGATGAGTTTGTTTCCTTTTTGGATTCAATCACTTGTTCTACACGTAATGTTTCAATGTTGCAGATGTGATCCCGTGTACCTTAATGATGATACTCCTCATAAAGGTTGTTGAGTAGGGCGTTTACTGTTTCTTGGAGTGAGGTAGATTCATGCCTTGGTCTGGGTACTGAGAGCTTGGTCCTGCTTTCCTAGGTTCCTTGTAGTTTTAAATACCCCATGTGGGCGTGCTTCGGTGGCAACAGACTTCAACAAGCTTCCTCCTACTTATCCAAATAGGCCTGAAACTTCCCTTGGTGAGATGGAGGAATATTGCAGTGTGGGTTTGCTGCCTAATAGGTTCCTCTCTGAGGTTGGAGGGAATGGCGAGCTTCTGGGGAAGCTACGAGGCAGCCTTGGCTTCGGGGAGCCTGGATTGTCATGCATCTGGCTCTTCCTGAATTCTTGCTTCGGTGTTACGGGCTCGACCTGACTGCGTTGGGCTTAATCTCAGGTGTTTCCAAAGCTCGACGTCCCTTCCTCGCTTCTGCGTGGTGGCTCTGCAGCTCGACCCCGGGACCCGCGGTTCCATGGTGGGTAATCCTAGGCCTAGACTTCGAGATAGGAAGGTGGAGAATTTCCCTTTGGTCCCAAGCCAAATTTGGCTATTAACAGAAGTCCCCTCTGACTTGAACACCAGTGACTGGGTTTCGGGGTTGGACTCAGATTCCCTATTCTAATTAGGAAATTTTCCCTCCATTACCGTTATCCAGAATCTTGGTGGAAATCTTCTCATTAATTGGCTAAGTGACATGGCGAGAACAGACCGGTGTATCCCTAAAATAATCCGGTTGAGTTACGGCCACTACGTGATTAGAGGCAATCCCACCGAAGATTTCTCTTTTGTGTTGCCGAAGTCATTGCTCTATCCATTCCTATTTAAACCTGGTTGTGTTATCACCTTTCTCATACTTCTTCCTTCTTTCAAAATTCAAATTTCCTGCAAAGAGAAAGTTCCTCTTCCTTTCGTTGGCTTTGTGAATCTTACCATATCATGTCGAAAACTAGCCATGACTCTGCCGATTCCATTATCGATGGTGAAGAGGTCGCCAGTCTCACCCACGGAAAATGGGCACGAAAGGATTACGACATCGATGATTCTCCCATGAATCCGCAATGACGGCGGTCGAATAGAAACGTGGCAATTGGAACCGGGTTCTCTAACTGACCTGACAGCCCTCAGGATTTGGTCGATGAAGACTTTGATGAAGAGAACAGGGATGACGCTGCTAGGAGGGGCCAGGCTATGGTGGCCGATCCTCCTCTGGATAAGCTTCCTCCCTACGACTTCAGGGTTATTCCAGATTTTTCTGTCGACCCATCTTCAATCGATCATCTGAGGTCCAAGTATGGCATTCCTGATAGTATTTATGTCTCAGTTCCTCCCAAATATTATGCCGTCTTCTATCCTCCCAAAGGCGTGCTTTCCATTCACATGGCGGCTCTCGAGAATGGGGTCAGGCTTTCCCTCCATCCTACCTTCCGACGGGCTCTTAGTGCCCTTCAACTAGCTCCTCTCCAAGTGACGCCTGGCTTCTGGAGGCATTTGATCAGCTTTCTCATGCTGTGAAGGAAACAGTGCGAGTTGAGTAAGGTGACCAGGGAGCCCGGAGTAGAGGAGTTGGCTTACCTCTTTCAGATTGGAAGCATATACGGTGCTCATCGAGGTCAGTTTTATGCGAAAGCTAAGAACAAGCTCAACTTCATCATTCCCGATGCCTCGAGGAAGGATCCAGCCTAGAAGGAAGAGTGGATCTTGGCAGGGGGTGATTGGGGAAGCTCGATCTTCATTGGCGGGCACGAGTTCGCGGTCCCCACCATTTTAAGTGATAAACCATCGTGGGATCGGGATTCCCTGCCAACCAAGTCTGAACAAATATCTGTGGATTTTCGATGGTACTTCTTATAAATAACACTGAGTTGTCTTGTTTTGTTTTATTGATTAGCTTTGTTCTGACGTAAGTAACTATTTTTGTCATTGAACCAGCTTCTCGTGCAGCCCTGCAACCCCGGAAAGCTCGTACCCTCTCCCCTCTGCCAGATTGATGCGAGGGGTTTCTTTTATTGCTTTGGAGAGGGAAGGGTGATCGGTCTATTTCTATAAATATTTTAGGTCCCCATTTAATATTATTTGTGCTTTGTTCTTGGGTGAAATTAGGTATTTTATGTGTTTGTTGAGCATTTATAGGTCACATTCCATGAAAGAGGTGTTAGAAGTTATTTTGAAGAAAAGGAGCAAAAAGCTGAATTTCGGCCAGTGCAGATCACCCAGATTGCGGGCCCCATATCTCTCTCTTCGGTTTGAATTGTGTATTCTACCACCTATGGATGGAAAGCCCTGGAAGTCTAGTTTCTGGTGCACTTTACGGATCGCAATTCCGATATTCCTAGAAGAAGTTATGCTTGTTTTAGTATCCGATGGTCAGATCAGTCATAATTTCGCAAATAGTGACGGGATTTATTTTGCAAGTTGTCGGAACGGGAAATATTACCTTCTTGGACATGAGTGTGAGTCTTGGAAAGCAAGTTGACACCTAATCCTTATCATCCTTCAATAAGTAATCAATTTGAGTGGATTAGGAAAGAATTAAATCCCAAAAAAAGGTAGAGTTCAAAAAGGGAACCAATTTCCTTGTTGTTTAAGGACTTGGCTTATCATCTAAAGCCTATTTAAACCCATGTGAACCCTAATTTCGGGGGAGAGAAGCCAAGGGAGGTCCCAAGCCACCAAGGGGGCCGTCCCCCATCACTCCACCACCACACATCACCTCAAGACCCATCCATCCATTGTAGAAGAAGACGAAGAAGACGAAGAAGACAAAGAAGAATTGGAGGAGCTTTTTGATGATCATCTCGGGTTTTCTCTACTCAATCTCTTTTCTTTTCTTTTTCTATGAGGTGTAACTAATCCCATAACTAGGAATCAATGTGAACCTTTTTGTGAATGCTCATATATGGATTAATTATTATTTCATCAATTAAAATTCTTGATTTATTCATTGTTCTTAATTGCTTGATCCTCATTAGTTTTAATATTTATTCACACCATAGACCAAGGGTGAATAACTATTTGGCATGATTTTAGGGTTAAGACTATCTGAGAATTAGGGTTAGAGTATAGACCAAACATAATCTTGATTAATGCTCTTTTGAATGAATGAATTTTATCTTTAGCATAGGCCAAGCAAAGTATAGAATTTGGTTCTTAATTCTTGCGCTTAAAGGGTTTCCGATCACTGTTCACACCATAGACCAAGGGTGAATAGTGGTTGGGAGCACGTGACTCATTCCATGACCATACGGTAATAGTCACATTAAAGACAAAGAATGAACCATAGAATTGATTGAATATTGTTTACAAATTAATTCCATATATCGAGTGTTCATAATTGGGGATCATTGATGACCTAGTGTTTTCTTTCCATTGATCACAAACACCATTCTTTTTAATTACTTTCTTAATTTAGTTTAGTTTAATTCAAATCTCAACAAATCTTTTGGTTGCTTTAATTTAACTTTAATTAGAATTAGTTTTAATTAATAAATCTCTTTTCCTCGTGGGAACGAACCTTACTTGCCGTTGTGCTTATCTTCACGATTCGTGCACTTACGAGTATAGTTTTTAATAACACGATTTTCACCATCAAAGGGCTGCCTGTTTCTACCGAAACCGCGCTTGCTTCTGCTCTATCTCTTTCCCCGGCTGGGTCTAGGATAGCTAATCTCGCGTCGCGGGCTTCAAGGGCATTATATAGGGGAGCTTCTACTTCACGGGCTGCTGATACATCTACCTCTGCCCCCTCGACTGTCGTTGCAACTACTACTATTGCTGTTACTCCCACGGTTAACCCACCCGATGTTTCTGAGCTTCCAAATCTTTGGACTTCGGAGGACCACGAGGCTTGCGTTACAAAGGTTCCTTCTACCCGCTCTCGTCATCAGTCGAGCTCGGCAGGGCAGGACGAAGTCTTGGAGCAATTCATAATGTATTGTACGGGTGGTGGGCTCTCTAGAATGGCTTCAATGCCCATTGACATTTTGCTCACTTAGGGGTCCGTTGTCTTGGCTGAGGTGATTATTTTTCCTTTATACGTTTTCTACAACTGCTCGCTTGATTGTTTCCTAACCTTGGATATGCTTCATGTAGGCCTTCAAGTTAAACGTAGCTATGGGTCATCAGGTAGCCCTCCTCCATGATTGGGCCATGAAGGCTGAGGTCGAAGCTAAGAAGGCTATAGCATTACTTGCGCGAGCTCAGATGCTTGTACATGATATGACCTCCTGACAAAAGGGAATGGAGGATGAGCTTTTTGAGCTCCGGTTTGATTATAAGAGGATGAAGCTATCCTTTGACCAAGAAATCCTTCACTCTAAAGGAAGGGCTAGGCAGAGGGATTCCTGGAAAGTCGAGGCCAAGAAGTTGGACCTCGAGAACCAGGACCTGCATGCTCAGATGGCTAAGTTGCAAGCTAAGACGGATACCTCTTTAAGCGATGGGTATTTCTATGCCTTCTTCCAGGTTACAGAAGCTATCCCTTCTTCCTTCGATCTATCGACTATCACAGGTTGGGATAGAGAGGAGATATTGACCAGGGCCACAAAATGTCTCGCCCTGAGGGTGATGAAGCGATCCGTTCTTGCCAAGCTGGAGCTGGGAGGCAACTTGTCGAGGCAGACCCTTCCTTTCCTCATCCTATCTTCTCTATCTCAGCTTCTGGAGAATCCTCAAGTGGGGTTCTGCCCATACAGTCCGAGGGAGGTCAACCGGAAGCACAGGAGGGTGCAAGGAACCGTCTGGACGAACCCTCTAGAGTAGAGTTGGGGGTTGAACGAAGCAGACCGGAATCCATGGCCGCCTTTCTTGATGCGGCCATCCCTCTTGAGGTTATGGTGGTAGTTAACTAGGTCTTGGAAAAGGACCCAGCTGGGCAGTAAGCCATTGAGGAACCTTTGGAGGAAGAGGTAGCTGGCGAGGGCGACCAAAACGGGCAACCACCTGATGAAGGAGCCTGGGGCGAGGATCATCATGGAGGAGGAGTAGTAAGGGGAAATCAGGAGGACTCCGAAGCTTAACGTGACCTATTCATGACTTGGTTTGATTGCTCAAAAAAGGGGGTGGGCACCCCGCTTTACTCATGACTAGTTTAGTCAATCTTTATACTTTTTTTTGTAGTCCGAAACCGGGGGTTGAGCTTCTTGCTTAATGAGTGTAGCCTCATCAAGGGATAGGCTCCCTCACCGTTAATGAAAATCTGCTATGGTTTCCTTCACATTTACCTCGACTACCCCTGATGATGAGCTTCCGACTTGACTGAGAACTCCTTGCCTCAGTCCCCCTTTACCTAACTTTAACTTAATGAAATACGGTAAGGAGAAACTAAGGACTCACTAAATGTAAGCCTGCTAGCTGGGTGGTCACTCAGCTTCTGATCTTCAGTACTTGGCAGGAAATCCTATCTCTAAGAGAGGGTCCTATTACATCTTGCATCCCTGATGATCCTTCATTCAAATTTTAAATCAGTGATGTAGGAGATCTTTATCGGGGTGACCTAAATCCCGTAAACGAAACAATTATTCATGTTTGAATCATTTCTGGGGGAGATAGCCCATTCGAATCATCAGGAGGGTTGTCTAGCTATTTCCTGGTCTCGAGATCTGGATGGCAACTATGCTCTTACAATCAGACCCTTCTTGGGGGTGGTAGCCCGACCAAGGCATCAGAAGGGTTGTCTAGCTATTTCCTGGTCTCGAGGAATGGATGGCAAATAGGCTCTTACACTCAGACCCTTCTTGGGGGTGGTAGCCCGACCAAGGCATCAGGAGGGTTGTCTAGCTATTTCCTGGTCTTGGGATCTGGATGGCAACTACCCTCTTACACTCAGACCCTTCTTGGGCGTGATAGCCCGACCAAGGCATCAGGGGTAGTGAGGAGGCTTCCCCGGCTAATCCCTGTTCTCGAGATCTGGATGGCAACTATGCTCTTACACTCGGACCCTTCTTGGCGGGGGGTAGTGCCCGACCAAGGCATCAGGGGCAGCTAGGGGGCCTCCCTGGCTAATCCCTGGTCTTGAGGCGATTATGGCGAGCTAACTCGTGGTAGTCTGCTTCAGATTCCCCTGCTCAGGGATAAAAATTCCTCAAGTGATCTACATTCCAGGTGTGGTCGATGGGTCGACCGTCCATGTCTTCGAGCTTGTATGCCCCATTATGAGCCACTAACTTCACCAAGTATGGCCCTTCCCAGTTGGGTCCTAGGACTCTATCCGATCTTTTCCGAGTATTCAAAGTCACTTTCCTAAGCACCAAATCCCTTTCCTTGAAGTTCCGGGCTCTGACCTTTCTGTTGAAATACCTAGCGATCTTGCTCTGGTAAATTACCACATTCTTGGCTACCCGGTCTTGTTTCTCTTCCAGGAGATCTAGATTAGCTGGGAGCTTGAATTCGTTGCTTTCAGGTTCAAAGTGTTGTACCCTGAATGAGGTTAATTTATGCTCGATGGGAAGGACCACTTCAACTCTGAAGGCTAGGGAGTAGAGTGTTTCCCCGGTAGGTGTCCTCTTTGTAGTCCAGTATGCCCAGAGGACCTCGGGCATCTCCTTGGCCAATTTACCTTTCTTCTATTGTAATTTCTTCTTCAGCAGTTTCTTGATAGTCTTTTTGGTGGATTCCACCAGCCCGTTGGTCTGAGGATGGGCTACTGAAGCGAACCTGAGGTCGGTCCCTAAACTTTCACAGAAGTCTTTGAATCGGGCATTATCGAACTGCTTACCTAGGTCGGCTACAATGATGAGAGGAGTCTCGAATCTGTGAACCACGTTGGTTTTGATGAACTTAGTCATATTTTTCTCTGATATTCAGGAAAGAGGCCCTACCTCGACCCATCTTGTGAAATAATCGATGGCCACAATAGCATACTTAGCTTGCCTATGAGTGGTGGGAAGCGGTTCGATTAGGTTAATTCCCCATATGACAAAGGGGTAGGGCGAACTGAGAGACGACAGCCGCTCTGGTGGGAGGTGATTCAAGTTCGAGGTCCTTCGGCACGGTTCACAAGATTGTACAAAGCTTCTTGCGTCTTGGTGGATAGTTGGCCAGTAGTACCCTATACAGAGCACTTGATAAGCTAAAGCTTCACTACTAATGTGATTCCTGCAGTTTCAAGAATGAACCTCTCTTAATGCCCATTTGGCATCATCAGGATGCAAACACAGAAGCAAAGGGAGGGACTTCCCCCTCTTGTAAAGGTATCCGTCTATCAGGCAATATCGGACAGAGAGCCTTCTAATTCTTCGGGCTTGGTCGGGATCCTCGAAAAGCTTTTACTCTTAGAGATAGGCAATGATTGGATCCATCCATTAAAGCTGACGATCCAGGGGGCAGATTTGCTTGCCCGAGGTTATGCTTGGTTGGGAGATCACTTGGAGGGGAATTCCCCGTGGTAAGGCTTGGTCTCCATTTTTCAGCTATCTTTGCTAGGACATCTGCGCGATGGTTCTGGTGTAGAGGCACCTACTCGATCTTAAATCCCTTAAATTTATTCTTAAGCGACTGAATTAACTTCAGGTAGACAACCATGTTATCCCATTTTGCCTGGCAAATCCCGGAAACCTGATTGACTACGAGCAACGAGCCACTCTTGATTTGCAGGTAGTCGGCCTTAAGCTCAGTGGCTGCCTTCATCCTGGCTAGGAGGGCTTTATATTCCACTTCATTGTTGGTAGCCTTAAACTCTAATCTGAAGCAGTGACAGAATTCGGTCCCCTCTGGGTCTATTAAGGCTACGCCAGCTCCTCCCTCAGCTTGTCTAGACGCTCCATCTGTGTAGATGATCTATGACTTGTAACCTTCCGACCAACTGTCGATCTCTAAAATCTTCTCAGGAACAATATATGTCGCTGAGGAGGTCGCTTGCCTTGGGAGCGCTGAGAATTCTTCCACAAAGTCCGCCAAAGCCTGGGCCTTGATTATGGTCCTAGGTTTATACATCAAGTCAAACTGGGTGAGCTCTAGGGCCCACAAAACTAGCCTTTCGAATACGTCCGGCCTCTATAAAAATTGATGGAGGGGCTGGTCTGTCACCACTGCTATCGAGTGAGCCTGGAAGTAGAGACGAAGTTTTCTTGCTGAGGTCACCAGAGTATAGGCAAGCTTCTCCAAGAGGGTATAATTTTTCTCTGGCTTGGTTAGTGCATGACTCACGTAGTATATGGGTCGTTGAACCTTGTCTCCACATTCCTTAATCAAAGCCTCACTTACTCCAGTTTCTTAGACAGCCAAGTAGATTTGTAGTTCCTCACCGGGAACTGGCTTAACTAGCAATTGAGGGCTGGTGAGGTATTTCTTCAAGGCTTGAAAGGCTTGCTCGCTTTCCTAGTTCCATTTCATGTTTTTCCCTTGCTTGATAGCTTTAAAGAAAGGGAGACATTCACCGGTGGAGCGAGAAATGAATCTGTTGAGCGCTGCTACTCGCCATGTCAAGACTTGTGCCTGTTGAAGTGATTTAGGGGATTCCAGGTCCAAGATAGCCTTGATCTTTTCTGGATTGGTCTATATGCCTCTCTTATGAACCATGATGCCTAGAAACTTCCCTGCAGTTACCCCGAAAGCACATTTGGAGGGGTTCAATCGCATCTGGTTTTCCCTTAGGATTAGAAAAGTTCTGCGAAGGTAGTCCTGATGTCCTTCTGCGGTTGGTAAATTTGTGGTCATGTCATCGATGTATACCTCCATCGACCTTCCAATTTTGGGTCTGAATAGTCTGTTATCTAGCCGCCGGTATGTAGCCCCACATTCTTAAGGCCAAACGGCATCACCTTGTAGCAGTACATGCCTTGTCTGGTAGTGAAGCTGGTCTTATCCTGGTCAGCTGGATGCATCCTAATCTGGTTATACCCCGAGAACGTATCCATAAAGCTCAGAAGTTTGTTCCCAAATGTAGAGTCAACCAACTGATCGATCTTTGGTAGAGGAAAACTGTCTTTCGGACATGCCTGATTGAGGTTGGTGTAGTCGACGCACATATGCCATTTCCCATTCTCCTTAGTGACCATGACCCCGTTGGTGATCCATTCGGGGTAGTGCACCTCTCTGATGAACCTGCCCTTATCAATTTGTCCACTTCCTCATGAACCGCAGCGTTTCTTTCGGTGTTAAAGTGACACAATTTCTGTTTGACGGGCTTGAAGGTTGGATCCACTGCTAACCGATGAGCAGCCAATGATATTGGGATCCCGGCATCTCATCATGACTCCAAGCGAAGATGCCACTGAATTCTCCGAGAAGAACAATCAAGCCCTCTTTCACTTCTAGGTCGAGGGCAGCTCTGACCTTGACAACCTTGGAGGGATAGTCATCTCTAATGGGTACCTCATCCAATTTATCCACGGGTTGCCCGCTGATCCATTCCTTGCTCTATTCTTCCTTATAGGGCATTATGGGTTCATCCTCTGGATGATCTACGGTCTCCACATTTTCCTAGGTCATCCCTGGCACTTCCATATCCTGGATCGTTGCCACTTGCACAAATTGTTTTGCTGAAACTGTCGGATTGGCCGACACTGCGTAGCACTTCCTGGCTGTTTGCTGGTCCCCATGTACCTCTCCTACCTGGGTCCCCACCGGAAATTTCAGGACATTATGGTAGATAGATAGGACCCCTTTCAAGGAGGACATGAATGGTCTCCCTAGTATGGCCTTATAGGCCGAAGGGGCGTCGACCACGACGAAGTCTGTCATAATGTTTTGTTGGAGAGGCGTTGTTCCAGCGATCACTGGAAAGATCTTTGATCCTACCGGTATGTTCAAATCCCCAGTGAATCCATAGAGCGGGGTTGTGAAACTATTGTAACACCATTACTTTAAATCCAGCCTTTCCAGGGTGTCCTTGAAGAGGATATCTATACTGTTGCCTGTGTCAACTAGCATGGTGGACCATGCGGTTGGAAATTTGCACCGTGACCACCATGGGATCATCATGCGGATGCACATTATTGAAGACATCTGCCTCGATGAAAATAATCTAAGCTGACTGGGAGGGTTCAGCCGTGCTTTGGTTGACCTTGAAGATACCCCGACCTTCGTCTACAGGGGGAATCTTTCTTACATGGTTTTTTTCTAAAGTTATTGGAGGTGCCAACCAGTGTGGGCCCTCTGCTGATAGTATGTATTACCTGTATCTGTTGCATTAAATCAATTTTTTCTCCGTTTCTCTTCTCAGCATGTTCACGGATCTCGGCTTGTACCTCATTTCCAGTCTGGATATTGTCCTTGACCTGTTGCAAGAATTCTATCAGACATCCTCCCCTTATCAGGCCTCGATTTGATTTCACAGATTATAACACTTTAAATTGTTATGGCCATATCCTTATGGAAGTCGTTGTACTTGTTCCTGTTCCTCCTATCGACTGGGGCTTTCATGGGTGTAGGATTCAAGAGTAGCCCCTTGTCTCGTATAGCGAGGTAGATTGTTTCCTGGAAGCATTTAAAGGAGTGTAGTAATCGTACCCTTTTTCATCTCGCGTAACGGGGGCTACAGTCCTAGGGGGAGGCAAAACTCAAGGAGAGGTTTGCCATGCTGGATACCTTTCTTGCCTGAGCTGAGAAGCGGGAAAGTGGTATGTCGATTTATCGGGGGGTTTGTTCTGATTTTTCTGAGTTGGCTTAGGTTAAGGAGCTTCTTTTTTCTGGCGCTTTGACATTCTCATATCGTCATGTTCCATTTTGACCTTGAGTTGTTCATCAATTTTGACCTGCTCAAGAGCCCGGTCATAAGCCTCCTGGTAGGTTTCTGGAGGTCTCTTGGTAAAGGAACGGAAAAGCTTTCCTGCCCACAGGTTCTGCCTGAACTTGGCTAGAGTCTCTTTCTCGACGAAAACTCCCATTTGGATGACTTCCTTGTGAAAGCGCTCCACGTATGACCGGAGTGTTTCACCTCGCTCCTGAACTACATACTGAAGGTGTATGGGATCCTTTAGATGCGGTTTGACTCCTTGGAATTGTGAACAAAAATCTATTGATAACTTTGTGACAGAATCCACGCTACCAGCGGGTAACTTCCTGAACCAAGTTTTTACGTAGTCGGTCAGGGTGGTCGGGAACATCCTGCATATGGCCGCTCTAGTGGTATTCTGGATTTCCATTTGCTGAACGAAGCTCTCTAGGTGGCTTAAGGGGTCTTCCGTTCCGGAGTACTTATCAGTCGACATTTTAAATTTTGGTGGGAGCTCCGCTTCCCGGATCTTTTTGGAGAAGGGAGCGTTCATCTCGCTCAAAGGGTCCTTCTTGTCCTCCTTATTCTTTCCCCTTCTTATCTGTTGGACCTCTTTCTGTAACTTTGCTAACTGGTCTCTCAGCCGTTTGTTCCCAGGTTTCTTTGAGTTGACCTCGGATTCTTCACTGTCGGATCCCTCTGATAAACTGGCGACCTCAACCCGGTCACTTTTATGAGCGGGATCTGCCCGGGAAGTTTGATGGCTACCCTCCTCTCGAGCCCTGGCTTCTATCCTTGAAGCCGCCGGGTGTGGAGCCTCCCATTGTTCCCAAGTCAGAGCGTCCGCTACGGATTTAACTCGCCTTGGCTGGTATTGTGATGGTCTTCTAGGGACAGGGGCATGGGCCCTAGTCTATCCAGGATTGAAGACTGAGGCCCGGTCCTATGAAGGGCTGGATCTGGAGGAGGAGGTCTTAGGCCATCAAAAGCAGGTTGCCTGACTTCATGCCTGCTCGGCTCTCCCCGAGTGTTGGGATTTGCTGGTGGGACAGTGATGCCCTCAGAGATCAAGCAAAGGTGGACGTTCTCCACAGAGGCCGCCGCTTGTTGGTCAAGCACGGCCTGGCTTATCATAGGAGCGCCAATGGCCCGCACAATGCTTGTCTGGATCAGAACTTGGATGCGGTGCCCGGATTTCTTTTTCCTTTTCTTGGGGCCTTTCGCGTTGACACAGCCGAGGGTCGTTCCATAGCCATGGGCTGTCCTTGGGAGGAGCGGAGCCTCATGATTCTTGTAAAACAACAAAAATATAAACTGTTGATTTGATTAACTAGGTGTGGATTTTCCAACAGACGGCACCAGAAAGTGTTAACGAAAAATTTACTGATGATAAGAAATCTCAGTTACCACCCTCAAGACCACTACCGTGGAGGTCATGGTCAGGGATAGGTACATTTTGTACCTATTTTACAATGGATATCAAAATAACGCTCATACAAGGTGAAAGGGAATATCATGATTTTATTATCAATCGCATGTCATATACAAAAGTCTCTCAAACACTATCCCTCCTTTGGGATACAATAGGGTGGCAATTTTATGCCTGTCGAAAAGTAGTCCTCATTCTTCAAGACCGAAATCCTCCATTTATGCATAGTCTTGATAGGTTAAATTCACGATTCTCCCGCCTTGATTCTCTCAATCCTCTCCCTCCTTATCGGGCGGGATCTTTTATTTAAAGGTCATTGACTTTGGATTAATAACGGATTCGAGAATATCTTATGAAAATACTATATAACGTGTGTCTACTAACCTAGAGGGGGGGGGGGGGTGAATAGGTTTTAGATGGTTTATTACCAACTTTTTGATATCAATTTTAATAATCCTACCCCATATTGGCAATAAATCAATCCAAAATAAACATACGGAAAACAATAAAAAACACAAGGATTGATTTACGTGAGAAACCCTCCAACAGGACAAAACTCATGGGCTATCCTTCTAGCCACATACGGTCCTCAAATCCACTATTTGAATGAAAGTTTACAACCTAGGTTAACCTCAAGTCACGCCTACTTGGTCACTAACCCTTTCACTCTACCCAACGGGCCTTTAATAGTGATTCTAGACCACAAGCTTGTGCACTAATCCACTTAGTTACAAAGCTTAACAATCAATAAAGAGATTAAACAACCTATGTGAATATGTAAAAATATTCTAACATGCCATTAATGCTAGGTAACACTAAATGCTTATCTAGAGATTCAAAGATGTCAATGAGTGCAAATCCTAGATATCAATATCTAAATGCAAATGCATGAGGATTTAGCTAGAAGGGTAAAAACGTCCTAAATGCAAGCTATCAATGAACATACAAGCTCAACCAACAAACATAATCACATACATACTCAAATCATGCTAAACCAAATAACCATGTAATTAATTAACAAATAATTGCTAACCCTAGGTAAACAAGGACATAGAGATGAAAAGGAAGTTCTAAGACTTGATTGATTACCTAGTCAAGAAAAGCATGAAGACCCATGAAGAATAGATGCAAGAATGAAGCTTAGATGCACATGGGTATGAGTTTGGTTGAGTAAAAAAGACTTCTTGGAGCTCTCTCTCTCTTGGATATACTTTCTCTCACTTATGGATATATTTTCAGAGCTCTAGGTCTAAATGGTGGAGAAGAAGATGTATTTATAGGGACCAAAAAATGAGCTGGTGTGAAATACCCGAAATGCCCAGTTCGGGTGAAAAAGGCGACATTCAAGGCGACATGATCAAGTCGCCTTGGAAGTCGCCTAACACACTGTGAGAAAACACGTTGCCTGAGGCGACATGTGAGGCGACATCCCCAAGTCGCCTATGAAGTCGCCTTACACACTGTGGAAAAAACAAGATGTCATAGGCGACATGTAAGGCGACATTCTCAAGTCGCCTATGAAGTCACCTTACACACTAGAGAAAATTAACAAGACTAAGGCGACATTGGAGGTGACATGCACAAGTGGCCTTGCATGTCGCCTAACACACTATGGGAAAAACTCAAGTCTAAGGCGACTTGTCAGGCGACATGTACAAGTGACCTTGCATGTTGCCTAACCCACTGTGCTGCCCATCAACTCCAAAATGCAAGAAGTGTGTGTGTGCAACCATACATGCATGTCAATACAAAAGCAAGAAATGTGAGTGTGTGCAACTAAAACCTCTTCAAAGAGAATTAAGCATGTGATATACCTTTGAAGTTCTCTTGAGAGAGATGATCCTTGACGCTTGATCACACCCAATGAGGCCTAATTTACCCTTACAAAATTAATCCCCAATGTGGTTTGTCAACGAAATAAGCCAATCAAAATATGAGGAACTTACAATCTCCCCATTTGGCTATTTCGTGACAAAACCACCACTCACAAATCATCCTCACAAACAAGAATAAAAACTAGAGGTTAACAAAAGATATTCTACATTACAAATAGATACCTAGATGCTACGTCTTTAAATCTTCAAGCTCTTGTAGAATAGCCGTCCTTACAAAATAATGAGACTACACTTTCCAAGACAAGTGTATGTGAGGTGATAAAGTGAAAACATAAAAGACAAGCGTTTGCATTAGCGAACATAATAAACCATGCAATGAAGTGCAATGCAAATGCTCCCCCTAGATAGGTTACTCCCCCTCAACGGGACAATCTCTCCAAATATCAAATATGCAACCCCCTTAAATAAACCACAATACTCCCCCTTTTTGTCATGAGATAGGCAAAAGAGTATTCCCCAAACGGGTCATGTAAGCAAGGAGAGTTATTTGCAAGATAAGTGCATAATCATATACAACAACTTTATGCAACTTAATTAATTGAGAGAGAATCATTGAGGTTTTATTTGTTTAAGAAGAAAATGTGTGACTTAGTTGCTTTGAATGTAAGATATGTAACATCATAGTTCAAGCAAATGGTATTTGGCAAGGAGAACATCAAAAGGGTTCCAAAAAAATTCAAACCAATTTGCACCCTTTTGCCATAATTTGACAAGATATAGCTTTTAAAAGTTTGAGCACACACAAGCAACCATGTCAATCCTTAATGGTCAATCAAGACATGGATATAAAATCCTTATTAATTGAATGGATATAGAATCCTTATTGGTTGTTGTCTTGTTCAACCATTAAGAAAAGACCCAAAGCTAAATTGGATGAGGCATCCTTATTTATTGCATGGACACAAGGTCCTTATTCAGTTTAGCTTTGTCAAGGTGCTTCCACACACATTTGCACACACAATTCATGCATAATATTTTAGCATGTCAAAATCAAGTCATATGTCATGGAGATAAATTTTAGGTCATTCAAATGTACTTCCCAATCAATTCTCCTAATCCAAAAATGCATGTTTGAACATAGAGGTGACATGGATTACAAACCAAGCAAGGCACACTTATTGAATAAAAGGCCATATACGAATATATATAAGCACAACAAAAAATACTCAAGCAATTAATAAAGAAGCATAAAGTTGATCAAGTTTTTGCTTATTTCAACATGCAAGGTTGCTCTCTTTGCTTGAGCTCCCCATAAGGGATCAATCACCAAAACACATCAAGGCATATGACAAATCCCAATAGACCTACTAAGTGACTTGAACCTAGTTGAGTCTAAGGGCTTTGTAAATAAATCCGCTAGTTGATCATTAGTGCCCACATGCTCAAATGCAATGCATTTGTTTTCAACTAGTTCTCTAATGAAATGATGCCTAATGTCTACATGCTTTATCCTAGAGTGCTGAACCGGATTCTTTGTAATGTTAATTGCACTCATGTTATCATAATAAAGAGTTAGAATACCTTGATCAAAGCCATAATCCACAAGCATTTGCTTCATCCAAAGGAGTTGTGTGCAAACACTCCCCCCGGCTATGTATTTCGCTTCAGCTGTGGATAGAGAGATGAAATTTTGCTTCTTACAAAACCATGAGACCAAGTTGTTGCCTAGGAAGAAGCAACCGCCCGATGTACTCTTCCTATCATCACAATTTCCTACGCAATCTATATCACTAAATCCTACTAAGCTAGCATTAGTGTCAAAAGAGTACCATATCCCATAGTTGGATATCCCATTCACATAACGAATGATTCTCTTCACGGAGGAGAGATGGGATTCCTTGGGATCTGCTTGGTACCTAGCACACACACCCACACTAAAGGCTATATCGGGCCTACTTACGGTCAAGTAAAGCAAGCTACCAATCATGCCATGATAAAGATTTTGTTCCACACTCTTGCCACTAGCATCCTTGCTTAGTTTCAATGTGGTACTCATTGGTGTGTCACAATGTTTGGCATTCTCAAGGCCAAACTTCTTCACTAGGTTCTTAGCATACTTAGCTTGGGATATGAAAATCCCATCATGCAATTGCTTGATTTATAAACCTAGGAAGTAATTGAACTCCCTAACAAGACTCATCTCAAACTCATGAGACATGACATCAACAAATTGTTGGACTTTGGATTTGTTGGTGGAGCCCAAAACAATATCATCAACATAAATTTGAGCTATGAAAAGCTCATCTTTGTTCCTCTTGATGAATAAAGTTTTCTCAACACTACCCCTACTGTAGTCATTGTCAACAAGAAATTGAGTGAGGCGCTCATACCAGGCCCTAGGTGCTTGTTTCAACCCATATAAAGCCTTCTTGAGACGATAGACATGATTGGGGTGGTGTGGATCCACAAACCCCTTGGGTTGCTCAACAAACACTTCCTCATGCAAGAAACCATTTAGGAAGGCACTCTTAACATCCATTTGATGCAATTTGAACTTGTGCACACATGATATGGACAAGAGAAGCCTTATGGACTCAAGACGGGCAACCGGAGCAAATGTCTCCTCAAAGTCAATACCCTCAATTTGAGAGTATTCTTGTGCTACAAGTCTAGCCTTGTTGCGCACAATGTTTCCATTCTCATCCGACTTGTTCCTATATACCCATTTGGTGCCTATGACATTAGTATCCTTGGGTCTAGGAACAAGAGTCCAAACCTCATTTCTTTCAAATTGGTTTAGCTATTCTTGCATGGCAAGAACCTAAAACTCATCATTCAAGGCTTCATCAACCTTTTTGGGTTCGATTTGAGAGGTGTAACAAGTATAGCAAATTTGATTAGCTATTTGACGCCTAGTCCTAACACCCTCATTCATATCTCCAAGAATATCATTCTTGTTGTGGAGATGTCTAACCCATGGAGCGAGTTCTTTAGAGTCCAAGGATGGATCTCTATCAAGAGGTTGAATGACCTCTTCATCAAGACTTGACTTCTCATCAATTAAAGTCTCACCATTCTTCTCCAAGGAAGAATCATCAAGCACAATGACCTCCTCATCATGGTCTCTAATCTTAGGCCTACAATCATCTATGACAACATTATATGACTCCATGACACTCCCAGTTTTTAAATTGAAAACTCTATAGGCCTTACTATTAAGGGCATAGCCAATGAAAATCTCCTCATCACTCTTGGCATCAAACTTGCCAAGTTGATCTCGGTCATTTAGAATGTAGCATTTGCTCCTAAATGAGTGGAAGTAGCTAACAATTGGCTTCCTACCCTTCCATAATTCATAGGAGATTTGCCTAGTACCGGGCCTTAGGAAGACTCTATTTCCTATGTAGCAAGCTGTATTGAAGGCCTCGACCCAAAGGTTCCTAGGGACATTGTTGCTAAGCAACATCACACAGGCCATCTCTTGAAGGACCCTATTCTTCCTCTCAACAACCCCATTTTGTTGAGGAGTTCTAGGAGCCGAAAACTCAAAAGAAATGCCTACGCTATTGCAATAGCTTTCAAAACAAGCATTTTCAAATTCCCTTCCATGGTCACTCCTAATCCTTTTAATGCTTTTAATGTGTAAGTTCTTTTCATTTTGAATTTTAGTGCAAAGCATTTTAAAATTTTCAAATGTTTCAGATTTTTCTCTAAGAAAAAATGTCCATGTAAATCTAGAGAAATCATCAACACAAACAAAAATGTATCTCTTGCCACCGAGACTCTCGGTTTGCATGGGACCCATAAGGTCCATATGTAGAAGCTCTAATGGCTCCTTGGTGGCGAGATACTTGCTTTTCTTGTGCATACTTTTGGTTTGTTTCCCTTGTTAACAAGGTCCATAAACGCCATCGACTTTCTTCCCAAGCTTAGAAAGGCCACGCAAAACCTTGAACTTATCTAAGATCCTCAAATCTCGATAGTTCATGTGGCCAAGTCTTTGATGCCACAACTCAAATTCCTCACACTTGGACATATTGCAAGAGATAGCACTAGCTTCAAGACAATAGCAATTGTCATTAGATCTCTTTCCTTTAAGCAAGGTTTGTCCATTTTGCATTAAAATAGAGCAATCATTTTTGTTAAACAAGACGGAGAGTCCATCATCATTAAGATGAGAAATTCTTATAAGATTGGCTTGCAAGCCATCAACAAGTAAAGCATTGGACAAGGAGGGTAAATTGGGAATGGAAATGGTTCCTTTCCCTATGACTTACTTTCTAGATCCATCATCAAAGGTGACAAATCCTCCATCCTCCGAGACAAGGGATTTAAAGAAACTCTTGTTCCCCGTCATATGCCTAGAACACCCACTATCCAAATACCAAGTGTTAGAGGCATTTGCCTTCAAGCCAATTTGAGCCACATAGCAAAAACAGTCATCTCTTCTAATCCACCTAGGTGAAATGTTCTCATTCCAAGTGGTATTAGTCACATTGGCTCTAGATTTCCTAGGATCATGCAAATTGGCTCTAGATTTCCTAGGAACATGCATTTTGGCTGTATCTCTATTTCTTTCAATCATGCTCTTGATTCTACACATTTCAATGTATTTGAAGCAATTAGGTCTAATGTGACCATCAACACCACAAAAGTGACAAGTGGGAATAAAATAAGAAGACATACCATGCCCTTGTGAATACAAAGGGGCTTTCCCACGCATTTGAGCTTGTCTTTGGTGTTGGATTGGTTCTCTCATTCTTTGTTGTTGAGTTGGAATGGATTGCTTCCTTGGTTGACCTTCCATGAATTGCTTCTTGGCTTGATGGTATTTGGGTTGAGGGAAACTTGCTTGATGCACCCTTGTTGATTGAGCTTAAGTTTGTTTCCCTTATGCAACCTTGACTTGAGAATCATTAGAGCACTCTCTTAGTTCAATCTTCTTTCTGGGATATTGTGAGGGTGAAGGCTCTTTGATGTCCAAGCTCTTGACAAACACAGTCTTGCTTGAGGATGAGGTGTCCTTGTCATCTTCATAGCCAAGACCCTTCTTATCACTTGGCCTCTTTCTAACTCCCAACACGTGGTCGAGTTTCTTCGTACTTGAAGTCATCTTAGCAATGATCTCTCTTGCTTCTTCAAGCTCCTTTTCCATCAATTCCTCATTTCTTTTTGCTATCTTTACTTCTCTATTTAGGTGAGTGACTTCGGTAGATAGCTTGAGATTCTCACCCTTTAGCCTTTGAATCTCTTTCTTCATCTTCAATCTTGAGCTTTGAAAATGCTCAATGAACCCTTTGAGATCCATTCCTCCTACATCCATATTTGTTGAATGGGATGAAGAGTCACTATCACCAGAGTCATTTTCACTTTGTTTCTCTTCCTCTTCATCATTTAAAGCTTCCTTACTCTTGAGAGAAGATGCGAAGGCTATAAATTTTGCCACATGATCCTCATCATCCGAGGATTCTCCTTCTTCTTCCAAGTCATCACCATCACTCCACGTGGCGGCCATAGCCTTTCCTTTCTTCTTGTTCTTTAAATTGCCACAATCCGTGGAGATGTGTCCGAAACCTCCACATTCGAAGCATTGAATCCCTCTTCTTGTGGGCATGTCTTCACTTGACTCAAACTTCTTGAAAGAAGTCTTCTTCTTCATTTCTTTTCCATTGGATCCAAATCCCTTCTTCTCAAAATTGATGAACTTCTTGAATCTTTTAACCATGAGGGCCATCTCCTCATCTGAGTCATCTTCCTCTTTTTCTACTTTGGAAGTTTCAGAGCAATACTCTTTTGCTTCTTTGGAGGTGTAGGTGTAGGAGTCCACCTATACTCATATGCTAGAAGTCTTCCAATAACTTCACTTGGCTTCATGTTCTTGTAATCACTATTCTCCTTAAGAGCCGTCACTTTTGACTTAAATCTTGCTGGAAGCGACCTCATAATTTTTTGCTTGATTCTCCTATCCGAATAGGGGTCACCAAGTTGATGGCTTTGATTGACTATGTCCATCAACTTCACTTGAAAGTCGTAGAAGCACTCTTCCTCCTCCATTCTAATTTGCTCAAATTGTGTTTGGAGGACTTGAAGTTTAGAGTCCTTGACCACTTCAGTTCCCTTATGGGCCGTCTCTAGAATCTCCCATGCCTCTTTTGTAATTCTTGTTGTTTGGATCAATTTGTACTAATTTTCATCCATTGCACAAAGAATGGCATGCATAGCCTTGTTGTTCCACTTGGATGCTTCAAACTCTTGAGTTGACCATTCCGACTTTGGCTTGGGAACTACACTTTCGTTTGCAAGATTCTTTTTCGGATGAGTGTAGCCATCTTTAATTGCCATCCATGCTCAGTCATTTATTTGGCAAATGTAAGACTCCATCTTGCCTTTCCAAGAGGCATAGTTTACTCCGGTGAGCAAAAGGGGTCTTGTGCTAGAGGCTCCCTCATTACCACTCTTGTTCCCACTCATAGTGTTTGGGTATGAATGAGAGGAATGTTAATGATCCAGCAAACACAAACAAAATGCAAGACACACAAAGAGCAAGGATCACCTAAGTGTATCTAGGAACCCGCTATGATACCAATTGAAAATACTATATAACGTGTGTCTACTAACCTAGAGGGGGGTGAATAGGTTTTAGATGGTTTATTACCAACTTTTTGACTTAATCAATTTTAATAATCTTACTCCATATTGGCAATCAATCAATCCAAAATAAACATGCGGAAAACAGTAAAAAACACAAGGATTGACTTACGTGAGAAACCCTCCAACTGGGCAAAACTCACGGGCTATCCTTCTAGCCACATACGGTCCTCAAATCCACTATTTGAATGAAAGTTTACAACCTAGGTTGACCTCAAGTCACACCTACTTGGTCACGAACCCTTTCACTCTACCCAACGAGCCTTTAATAGTGATTCTAGACCACAAGCTTGTGCACTAATCCACTTAGTCACAAAGCTTAACAATCAATAAAGAGGTTAAACAACCTATGTGAATATGTAAAAATATTCTAACATGCAATTAATGCTAGGCAACACTAAATGCTTATCTACAGATTCAAAGATGTCAATGAGTGCAAATCCTAGATATCAATATCTAAATGCAAATGCATGAAGATTTAGCTAGAAGGGTAAAAATGTCCTAAATGCTAGCTATCAATGAACATACAACCTCAACCAACAAACATAATCACATACATACTCAAATCATGCTAAACCAAATAACCATGCAATTAATTAACAAATAATTGCTAACCCTAGGTAAACAAGGACATAGAGATGAAAAGGAAGTTCTAAGACTTGTTTGATTACCTAGTCAAGAAGAGCATGAAGACCCATGAAGAATAGATGCAAGAATGAAGCTTAGATGCACATGGGTATGAGTTTGGTTGAGTAAAAAAGACTTCTTGGAGCTCTCTCTCTCTCTTGGATATACTTTCTCTCACTTAGGGATATATTTTCAGAGCTCTAGGTCTAAATGGTGGAGAAGAAGATGTATTTATAGGGACCAAAAAATGAGCTGGTGTGAAATACCCGAAATGCCAGTTCGGGTGAAAAAGGCGACATTCAAGGTGACATGATCAAGTCGCCTTGGAAGTCTCCTATCACACTGTGAGAAAACACGTTGCATGAGGTGACATGTGAGGCGACATCCTTAAGTCGCCTATGAAGTCGCATTACACACTGTGGAAAAAACAAGATGTCAGAGGTGATATGTAAGGCGACATTCTCAAGTCGCCTATGAAGTCACCTTACACACTGGAGAAAAATAACAAGACTAAGGCGACATTGGAGGTGACATGCACAAGTGGCCTTGCATGTCGCCTAACACCCTGTGGGAAAAACTCAAGTCTAAGGCGACTTGTCAGGCGACATGTACAAGTGGCCTTGCATGTCGCCTAACCCACTGTGCAGCCCATCAACTCCAAAATGCAAGAAGTGTGTATGTGCAACCATACATGCATGTCAATACAAAAGCAAGGAATGTGAGTGTGTGCAACTAAAACCTCTTCAAAGAGAATTACGCATGTGATATACCTTGGAAGTGCTCTTGAGAGAGATGATGTCCTTGAAGCTTGATCACACCCAATGAGGCCTAATTTACCCTTACAAAATTAATCCCCAATGTGGTTTGCCAATGAAATAAGCCAATCAAAATATGAGGAACTTACATCTTAGGTGGAGATGAGTTTGTTTCCTTTCTGGATTCAATCACTTATTCTACACGTAATGTTTCAATGTTGCAGATGTGATCCTGTGTACCTTCATGATGCTTCTCCTCATAGAGGTCATCGAGTAGGGCATTTACTATTTCCTGGAGTGAGGTAGGTTCATGCCCTGGTCTGGGAACTGGGAGCTTGGTCCTGCTTTCACAGGTTCCTTGTAGCTTTAAATACCCCAAGTGGGCGTTCTTCGGTTGCAACGGACTTTGATGAGCTTCCTCCTACCTATCCAAATAGGCCCGACACTTCCTTTGGTGAGATGGAGGAATATTGCAGTATGGGTTTACTGCCTAATAGGTTCCTCCCTGAGGTTGGAGGGAATGGCGGGCTTCTGGGGAAGCTACGAGGCAGTCTTGGCTTCGGGGAGCATCTGGCTCTCCCTGAATTCTTGCTTTGGCTTTACGGGCTCGACCTGACCGCGTCGGGCTTCATCTCGGGTGTTTCTAGAGCTCGACATCCTTTCCTCGCTTCTGCAAGGTGACTCCGTAGCTCGACCCCAGGACGCGCGGTTCCATGGTGGGTAATCATGGGCCTGGACTTCGGGGTAGGAAGGTGAAGAATTTCCCTTTGGTCCCAAGCCAAATTTGGCTATTAACAATATGCTTGTATACTCTAGAGGGGATTTAATTCCTGTTGGGTATACAGATTCCGATTTCCAATCAGATTCTGACTCTAGAAGATCAACATCAGGATCTGTGTTTACACTTAAAGGAGGGGCAGTCATATGGAGAAGTATCAAGCAATCTTGTATTGCTGATTCCACCATGGAAGCTGAGTATATGGCCGCATGCAAAGTTGCTAAAGAGGTTGTTTGGCTCCGCCAATTCTTAATTAACTTGGAAGTGGTTCCTGATGCGAATAAGCAGATCACTATCTATTGTGACAATGGTGGAACAATGGATAATTCGAGAGAACCAAAAAGTCATAAGAGAGGCAAACACATTGAAAGAAAGTATCATCTTCTGAGGGAAATTATGCATAGGGGTGATGTGACGATTACCAAGATCACGTCAGTAGAAAATCTAGCGAATCCCTTCACAAAGGCTCTTCCACAGAACAGTTTTGATAGGCATTTAGAGAACATGGGGATGAAAGATATGACACATTTGTTATAGAGCAAGTGGGAGATTGTTAGGATTATGCTCAATAGCAAGAGTGTAATAATGTATTTGACAATCCTTTCATATTAATAAAGTGATTTCTAGTTTAACAAATCTTATAGCATTTATAGTTTAATTATTATAATTCTCAAAAGTAAATAATCATAAGGTCAAAAGACTATGAGAAAAAAAGAATTTTTCGTACATCTGGATATGTATGAGGTAGACACAATTCATTAGTTAGTCTTGAATCATATTCACAACTTAAGATAAAGGTTGGGCGCCTTTATCTTGTTAAAGTTGTAGATTCTTTTGCTAGCATTTGAGTGGGATCAAATGTGTTATGATGAGTCTAAAATCATCAAAGTGTGGTGTCTTTGGGCAAAAGATCTAGTGCACTAGGTGCATTGAATAGGATCAAGTGAAATACTTTATCCAGAACCGTCAATGGATAAAAGTTTTCACTTGAAGACAATCGGAGAGTCTATCTCAGTCCTAAAATAAATGATGGACTTATGGTTGCAAGTGTTATCATTTGTTAATCGGTAGAGGACTTCATTTATAGATATGAACATCGTGGCTCTATTTATTAAATGAGAATAGAATATCATCATATGGATGTTTTGAGGTATTTTATATTAAATCTTAACGTTAAGTTTTCAATAGTGTCTATTAAAATATGGCTTCTGGACAAGTCAAAATATCCAAGTTCAAAATATGGTCATATGGGTAAATACGGTAACTTGGAGAGCTATAGGCGGTCTATGAGCTCTTGGCGATTACTGGTATTCTTCACGAGGATGCACTATCTCCATTAAGGTTATCTAGGGTATGAATGAGCAATATTAACTTATTCTATCTTTATTTAAGAGTTCAATTTTAGTTCTTTAGTGGAATGAACTAAAATTAATAGATCGAACCTAAGTAAATCATTTTTTGATTGTGATTATGTTATATCTATTGGAGTTTAAGTTTAGATAGCCCGCCAAGATCCCCAATTCACACGAACTTGCATGGATCACTTGATACATTCTACCGGACCAATTCTGGGTCCATCTAGAATTGTTTTTGGATTTCGGAATCCAAAAGTTTTGGAGAGATGCGGTCTTATATGATCAAGACATGCAGTAACTCTTCAAAAAGGCTTGGAATGGGTGGCCAAAGATGTAGGAATCCTAGGTGGCCTCAATAGGGTGCGTTCAGCATTCCATTAATACGTTAAGAATATAATTTGCATATTTTAAATAAATGGGCTGCTAAATTATATTAATATATTAATTTAAGGCATGTGAACTTGTTTCTTTTATAGTAAGAATGGGCCTGGTTCAAATGCGGACTTTTTATTAAAGTCCAATGGATTTAATAAAATGGAAAAAATAATATATTGCATAAGTATATACTTGGGCGGCAAGGCTAATTAATTAGTCTAATATATTGTTTTTTTTATTAATTAATCAAATGGAAATTAATTAATTAATTAATTAATTGTTTGATTAAAAGTTAAAATCTTTTTCTGACTAGGAGTAGGACTCTTAG
Organism: Dipteronia sinensis; assembly: GCA_033220585.1. Classification (NCBI taxonomy): domain Eukaryota; kingdom Viridiplantae; phylum Streptophyta; class Magnoliopsida; order Sapindales; family Sapindaceae; genus Dipteronia; species Dipteronia sinensis. The sequence continues at coordinate 49,852,633 of CM065640.1, forward strand.
TGTCATATTATTTTTGGTAGTATGGTAAATATCGAAGACTATATTTGATAAGTAGATAAATAAAAATATTTTATTTATCTAGTCAAATTAGGAAGTTTTTGATATAGTCACAATTTTAATATTCAATAATTTATTATTGGATAATACACTCGTGAGTTGGAATGAGCTTAAAACTCAAAATTCATATGAGACTTGGAGAAGAAGTAATCCTACTTGTGTGAGGATTTGACTACAAGGTAGAAATCCTACTTATGTGAGGATTTGACTACAAGGTGGAAATCCTGCTTGAGTGAGAATTTTGACCACCCTATATATATTATTAAATTCGGAATTAATAGTGTGAGTTAAAAAAAAGTTTCTTTTTAAAGAAAGAATTTTATTCTCTTGCTTTAGAATAAAAAAAAAACTTCCCACTCAAAAAAGGGGTGTAGAATTCGACCATAGAGAAGAAGTTTAAGGAGAGTTATATTTTCGATAGTACATTAGAAGCTTTTACGTGAAAAGGCATAATGTACAAGATCGAATTAGGGTTCACGCGAGTTTTCGATTGAAAGATTGAGAATTCACAAGTGACCAAACGTTCTTTATTTTCTCTACGAGTATTATTGTGACTAACATAAAGAAAAAGATTTTTGTTTAAAATTCAAAGAAAGGGAGCCCACACTCATGGTTGTTGGAAGATCTTGCGGATTCAATTCGAAGCAAGCGGATTCAAATCGACGCAATATTAATTGTCACGTGAAAAAGGTACGATACTTTTATTATATGTCTATTAATCTAGGGTTAAGGTTCTTTCTTTTAAAGGAAATTTTTTGATCTTAACCTGTGTCTAATAACCTAGAGGAGGGAGGGGGTGAATGGGTTGTTGATCGATTATTACCAACTTTTCTTGATTAGTCAATATTAAAAATTCACCTCATAAACAAACATACAAAATCAAGTGTAAAGTGCGGAAATATAAATAACACTTGATTTTTACGTGGAAACCCTTCAACAAGGGAAAAACCACGGGCTATCCTTCTAGCCATACACAATCCTCATATCCACTATTGTAATGATGTTTACAACCTAGGTTGACCTCTAGTCACACCATTCTCGGTTACTAACCCACCATTACTACCCACCGGGCCTTTATAGTGAATCCTTGATCACTTTGCTTGCCAATCACACCTTGGTTGCAATACTTCACTTGCTTGTGCACTACACCTAGTAGTCACAAGACTTAACTCTCAAAGAAGAGATTAACAACCTAAGTGAATATATGAATATTCAAAATGCAAATAATGCTAGGCAACACTAAATGCTTATCTAGGGATTAAATATGACACTAAGTACAAATCCTAGATATCAATGTCTATATGAATGCTCATAAAGACCTAACTAGATATAGATATGCAAGTCTAAACTCTAGTCATCAAACAAAGCCATATCAACACATGTTGTCACATAAAATGGCAAAGACAATAAATGCAATTAACAAATGCAATCAATGAATCCTAATTAGATAGAGGGCAAATATGTCCTAAATATTAGATATCACAATACAAACCCAATCATACAAAGGAACTCATAGATAGATGCATTAAATAGAGTCCTAGCATTTAATCAACTAATGAATGCAATAAAAAAACACAATCTTGGAAAGTATGAACAAATGATAAAGATGGGGTTTTTGTTCAACTTACCAAGTCAACTAATGATGAAGACTCATGCCTTAAAGATGCTTAGAAATGCATGAAGATGATGGGTTTTGGGTTTGGAGAGTCAAGGAACAAAGTTTGAAGCTTTCTCTCTCTAAGGGTTGTTCCCTCTCACAAAAATATGTTCTTTTAGGCTTGCAAACGAGTTGAGGAAGAAAAGAACATATATATAGAAACCCTAGACAAAACAGTGTTGTTTTGGGCTTGGGAATCAAAGTCCCGTCAAAATCGCTCCCTGGACCGCGGCTCGGGTAAGTGCCTAGACCGCGGTACAGGCAGCAGTGTGCCTACTGGACAACATCGCGGTCGGGACCGCTGTACGTACAGTGCACAGACCGCGGTCAAGGCAGCAGGGGCCCACTAAAGTTTACCACGTCAAGGACCGCTGGGCATACCTGTGTACAGGACGCGGTCAAGGTAGCATAGGCCAACTAATGTTTACCGCTCTGTATGTTGCAGTGCAAGTAGCGCCTGCCAAGCGGTCTAGGCCGCGGTATGAGAAGAAACTCTCTTTTCCAAGCAGACTCAACACACTAAGTAAAGTGCAATATGTGCAAGTGTGGAGTGTGATAAATGGCATACAATGCATCATCCAATTATATGTAAACAAGAATATAATGCATGCAAGTGAGTGTGTGCAACTAAAATCTCTTCAAAAGAGTCAAGTCAAGTAAACTACCTCTCTTGAAGTATTGTGGGATCTTGGAAGCTTGTTGATGAAGAACCAAAATAATACCTAAGCTACCCATTACAAATAATCCCAATGTGGTTTGTCATGAAATAAGCCAATTAAAATTAGAGGTCCTTACAATACCAACCAAGTTTTTCACTTCTGCCGCATGTTTTTCCTAACAGACAGACCCAAGGAAAGACGATTATAAGGATGCTTCATCTTGGAAGTACTAAGGAGCAGAAAAAAGAAAAGCAAGGTTTGTGACCTAGTGAAGGAATTCAAACTAGCTTCAGAAATGGTAAAAGGAAATCAAGATTAAGTTCAAGAGAAAGAAGAAGAGATAAAGATGGAAAAGGTAGTGTTTGATGCCCAGATGCTAGAATAGGAAGCTAAAGTCTATGAACTTGAAGGGGTGAACAAGAAGTTACAACTTGAGGTGAAGCTTCTCAAGGTGAAGAATGGAATTCTAAAGTAAAAGGTGTTAATAGCCAAATTTGGCTAGGGACCAAAGGGAAATTTTTTCACCCTCCTAATCTAACTCCAGGCCCGAGGTCATCCACCAGGAGATCACGCTTCCCAAAGTCGAGCTACGATACCAGCCCACAGAAATAAAAGCAAGCTCTAGAAACACCCAGAGTAGAGATCGACACGATCAAATCAAGCCAGCGTCACCGAACCTGAAATCAGGGAGCTCCCCCGAGATCGAGATTACCTCGCAACCTCTCCAGAAGCTCGCCTAAACTCCACTGTCATATAGGAGTGTCTGTAGGGGGCCACATCAATCTCTAAGAAATCAAAGGAGGTCAGACCGAGCTCCTAGCTAGGTTAAGCACCTAAATACTGGAACCTAGACACTGATCTACCTCGCTATCTGATATACCTCGCCATACATGCCATATTCAACAACCTCTATGAAGGTTCATGCTGTGAAGATACGAAGATACACTGGATCATATCTACGTACATGCAGAACAAGTAATAGAGTCCAAAGAGGAAACAAACTGATCTCCACCAAGATATTCTCAATTCGGCTATTAACTCAAAGTCAATGACATTTAAACGAGAAATCATGTCCGATAAGGAGAGGAGAGACTGAGAAAATCAAGGGGAGAATCAGTTGATTTAACCTACAAAACTATGTATAAATAGAAAGAAAGGAAAAGAGAAGAGGAGACGACTTTTCGACAGGCATACGATAACAACCCTAATATACCCTAGAGAGATTGAGAGCGATTGAGAGATATTTATGAACGATACACCATTGATAAGAATAAAGAAAACATTTTCATTCTCTTTTGTTCATTCTCTTTTGATGGTACCGATAATAGTATTTTTTGTCATTTTTAACTAGCACTGACCAGAATACATTCTACCTTGACCACCACCTCTGTGGCAGTGGTTTTGAGGGTGTTAATTGAGATTTCTCACCCTAAGTAAAATTTCAGTTAACAAAAGGTGCAAAAACTCTCTACTCTCAACAAGGAGTTAGGGGAGCAACTAGAGAAAATTGAGAAAGAAAAGAAGTTCACTGCACATGACCTAGTAGAGCTAGCCAAACTTTCAGGAGAATTTGAAGAAGAATGTGCTAGGAAGACTAGGAAGTTGATGATGGAGATGGAACAAAAAGCAGATGCTTTGAAGGAAATCAAGGAGCAACTGAACAAAAAGAAGGAGTCTTTAAAAATTGCCAAGGTCAAAGAATCTGACTTCATAGTCCAGCTTGAGAAAGTGGAAAAAAAGGTGAAGACACTTCAAGGGAGGAAAAACCAATGGCCTCATGGAAATGTCCGAAGAGGGAGTTTTCTCCATCACCCTACTACTTGCTTCTTTTGTTCAAAGATAGGGCACATTAAGGACCACTGTTATAAGTTCCAAGAGTGTAAGAACAATCAAAATAGGTCTAGGAAGAACCCAAATAAAACCAGGAGAATATGGGTTATAAAAGACCTAGTGGACCAAGTAATGGCAAAAGGAAAAGGGAAGTTATGAGAGTCATTGGCACCCAGTTGGGTGATTAAGGAGAATGGACCTTCCCTTCCGGTCAAACCACCTTCGGTTGACCCAAGTCCCACTTTGCATGCTTAGAATTGAAAAGTTGTATGGAAGAGTGGAGTTCACAACTTGTTTTCTTTTGCAACTGAAAATACACTCTAAGCGTGTGTCTACAACCTAGAGGGGGGGTGAATGGGTTGTTAATCGATTATTACCAACTTTTTCGATTAGTCAATATTAAACATATAACCCAATTAAAACAAACATACAAAATCAAGTAAAAGTGCGGAAGTATAAAGAACACTTGATTTTGACGTGGAAACACTTCGACAAGGGAAAAACCACGGGCTATCCTTCTAGCCGCAACCGATCACAGAAATCCACTATATGAGTAAAAAGTTACACCCTCAAGTGATACTCGGACTCTCACTCTCGACAACCTCAGGCTATGGACACTACCACTCACCACTATTGGTTCAGTCCCTAGTGATATCCCCTGATACACTACTCTTGGAGTGAGCACCTCCTACTCTACCCGCATGCCTTTTACATTGGCTCTTGACCGATGCTTGTCAACCACAACTTGGTTGCAAGACTTCTATGCTTGTGCAACTTCACCCCGAAGCCACAAGACTTTGACTCAATGAAGAGTATAGGGTCTAAATGAACAATCAATGAATGCTCAACACAATATGTTAGACCAAACATACAATGCTTAACTAGATGTAGATAATGCAATACAACATCCTAGTTATCAAATAATGCCTACATGTACACACATGAGGTCTCAATTAGTTGTAGAGAAATTCTAACAACCTAATTGTCAATTAAATTCACATAAACATTCATAAACTTGACTAGATGCACAAAGTCAACCTAATCATCAATTAAGCATACATGAATATTTATGGATTAGCTATTTAGGCATAAATGACCTAATAATGCAAGCTATCACAAACAAACACAATCAAATATTCATGAACATTAACTAGTTGATTAAAACACAGTTTATCAACCTATTTATCAATTAATCACACATGAATATTTATGACCTAGCTTTTAGGCAAAAATGACCTAATCAATTAAGCTATCAAAATACAAACCCAATCATGTTATCAAGACTCATAAATATGCAATGAAGTAGAGTCTAGGTATTTAATCGTGCAATAAATACCTAATCTAGAGTAAGAAGAACAATAAATGATATTCAAAGAAGTTCTTGCTTACCTAGTCATGAAACAATGAAGACCCATGCTCATATGATGTTGAATGATGCAAGATGGAGATGGGTTTTGGGTTTGGAGAGTCAAATATGCTTTCTTGAAGCTTTCTCTCTCTAGGAGCTCTAACCTCTCTCTAAAAATGATTTTGTGAGCTCTTGGTCGGCCAAGAAGAGAAGAGGAAGAATATATATGAAGCCCTAGTTAAAACTACATTGTTTTGAACTTGGGAAACAGAATCCCGTCAAAACCGCTTGCTAGACCGCGTCTCAGGTAAGTGTCCAGACCGCGGTACATACAGCACTACACCGTTAGGACAACACCGCGGTTGGGACCGCTGTGCGTGCAGGTGCACAGGTAGCGGTCCACGTCACGCATGACGCACTAGAGAATACCGCTCCGTGCGCCGCGGTGCAAGCAGAGCCTGCCGAGCGGTCTAGGCCGCGCTAAAGGGAAAAATCCCTTTTTAACACTCAAGACAAAAGTCTATCTTACATGAATGTTGTGCAAGTGTGAAGTGAGTGAGATGCACACAATGAAGCACAATTAACATGTCAAACATGTTATCAACTAAGATACAATGCAAGATATGATATCTAATGTAAGCTAGTGAGTGTTTTAGAAAAGGATGCACACTTATACAAACAATAAAGAACACAAATGCAAGATAAACAAAACATGCATGAAGTGTGTGTGTGCACCTAAACTCTTCAAGAGATAAAGTCAAGTGAATATACCTTGTGCTCTTGAAGTCATAGAGATGCTTGGAAGCTAGCCAACACGGACATAAGCTACCCATTACACAATCATCCCCAATGTGGTGGTTTGTCATGAAATAAGCCAATCATAAAATCGAGGTCCTTACAATCTCCCCCTTTGGCTATTTCATGACAAAACAACCACTCACAAACAATCCTCACAAAATAAAACAAAGCTATTGTCCATAATCACTTCTACATTACAAAAGAGATACCTAGAATCTAAATCTTCAATATCTTCAGTCTCTTTGTAGAATTATCAATGTACCTACACACAATAGCAAGAAGCACTTTCCAAGAACAAGTGCAAGTGAGGTGAACAAATAAAAACAAGCATTGCACTCAATAACAAATAAAGCAATACAAAGAATGCATGTGCAATGCTCCCCCTAAAAGGTTACTCTCCCTCATGATTTCTCCCCCAAAGCATAGCATAAACAATGCTCCCCTTATATCTCTCACTCCCCCTATTTCTCTCAAGACTTCTCCCCCTTTTAGTCATGAGATAGGCAAAGGAGCTCTCCCTATCGGGTTGCTTTAGCAAAGAGAGCTATTCGCACAATTACATTGCATAATCATATTCACAAACTTTATGCAACTTAAATAATTGAGAGAGATTCAAGGAGTCTTATTAAAAAAAATGTGTGAATTTGTTGCTTTGCATGCAAGACATATAACATTCAAGTTCAAGCAATGGTATTTGGCAAAGCAAACATCAAAAGGGTTTCCAAAAGAATTCAAACCAATTTATACCCTTTTGTTATAAGCAAACAAGATATAGTTTTTCAAAATGAATTTCAATTTAAAGAGCAACTATATCAAACTTTATAAGCAAAACAAGACATGAGTGACTTTTGCACCCTTTTTGATTTTTCCGGGTGGGATACCTGTATGATAGTAGTCTTGTTCAACTAATAATGAGAGAGAGAGAAGACTAAATTTGGATGAGACATCCTTATTTATTGCATGGATACTAGATCCTTATTGGGTTTAGTCTTCTCATTTGCTTTCACACATATTTTGCACTAAAGCAATCAAAAACATTTCATGCATATCATTTTAAGCATGTCATTAAAAGTTCTCATGTCATGGAGTTAAATTATGGGTCATTCAAGTGTACTTTCCCAATCAGAATCTCCTAGTCCAAAAATGCATTGTTGAACTAAAATATGACATGGATTGCAAGTAAAGCAAGGTTGCACACTTATTATGAAAATAACATATAAGCATATGTACAACCAATCATCTCAAGCAATTATAAAAGAGCATAAAATTTAATCAACATTTTGCATATGGCAAATCATGCAAGTTTGCTCTCTTTGCTTGAGCTCCCCTCATGGGGTCAATTCCAACCAAGTCAATGGGAGACATGAGCTCCTATAGACCTACCAAGTCCAATGGACCTAATTGCATCTACGGGAGTCACATGGGCACTAAGGCAAGCGGGTTCATTCTTTATAACCCACCTAGGTTCCACTTTAACATTTTTAGTGGTCATAGACATGTTTCTAGGTTCCCTAGGTTTATGCAAACTTGCCCTATTTTTCAACCGTTTTTCTTTCATGCTCTCTAATCTACACCTCTTAATGTAATTTAAGCAATTTGGTCTTAAGTGACCAATCATACCACAATAATGACAAGTAGGTACAAAGTAAGGATTTATACCATAGCATTGTGATCTCATCGAGGCATCGCCATGTTGATGAGGTTGTCTTTGATGATGCACCGGTTGGCTTGTCCTTGGAACTTGAGCCGATTGATTGCACCTTTGTGGTCTAGCTTGTTGAGGTGGTTGAGCCGGTTGATCATGCCTCCTTTGTTGAGCATGCCACTTATGGTCACCTCCTTTCTTGATAGTTGACTTGTTAAAGGAGGTGGTTGGCTTCTCAAGGAATTGTCCTTTCTTCTTGGATTGCCTAGGCTTTAGTTGGGATGCCAAGGCTTGTGTGGACTTTTCTTGAGTGGAAGATTGCTTGGATGAAGCTTTTCTCTTGCCTTGAGCTTGAGGTTGTTTGACATTGGCCTTATTTAATTCTTCAAGGCACCTCATCTCTCTTTCCTTGACAATCTTCAAGGAGTTTTCATTGTTGGCAAGTTCTTCTTTCATGGCCTTCATCCGTTGATGGCAATCTTTAATCTCCTTCTCATATTCGGACATATCAATCACGTCCGACTTCAAGGAGTCATTTGACTTAGCCTTTAATTGAAGATTATCCTTTTCCAATCTAAGGATATCATTTTCTCTCTCCTTTAAAGACTTTTGAAGAAAGTCAATGAACTCTTGGTTATGCACATTATTGTCACAAGAGTTCCCGGAGCATGATCCATCACTATCAAGGCTTCTCCCACTTGTGCTTGTGAGAGTCATATCATCAAGGCTTGCTTCACTCAAGCATGCTCCTCTTCGGTTTCCAAGTTCAAGGCCACCCATCTTGAAATCTTCAAGTGATAAACATTTGGTGATGGCTTGAGTTTCTTCATGGTAGGAACCCGGAAATGTGAAGTAGTTGATCTCACTAGTAACCGAGCTTGTGGAGCACTCTTCAACTACTTCAACTTCGCTATCACTCCAAGTAGCGATCATAGTTTCTCCTCCCTTCTTGTACTTCAAGTTACCACACATGGAGGCAAGGTGGCCAACTCCACCACACTTAAGGCAAGGGTCACTTTTCCTTGACATTTTCCTTTCCTCCTTGACGCTGGAGGTCATACACTTCTCCTCCTTTACTTCGGAGGTCAAACCCTTCTTTTGAGATTTCACAAATCTCCTAAATCTCTCAACCATGAGAGTTATCTCCTTATCGGAGTCACTTTCCTCCCTCTCAATTTTGGAGGTCAAATCACCTTCATGACTTGAGTTCTTGGAGCTTGAACTTTCTTCATCGAAGCTTCTACCACTTGTGCTATCGTGGCAATCATCATCTGAATTAGCTTCTTCATTATTGACTTTGAGTGATGGGTGTCTTGTGGCCGCCATTAAGTTGTCATCATGTAAAGCGGGGAAGGCTATGTGATTCCTTTCACATCTCTCGAAACCCGAAGATCTTTCTTCACCTTCATCCCAAGAGTAGGCCTTTGATTTGCCTATTCGACTCTTGGTCTTCGAGTTTCCATAGTCCGTGGAGATGTGCCCATAGCCACCACAATCATGATATTGAAGCTTTATCTTCAAGGTACCCAAATTCTTATCTTCTTCCTTCACGGTACCTTCGTGGGTGATTCTTAGAATCTCCCAAGCTTCTCGAACATCTTGAGAGGTTTGGATGAGTTTGGCTTGATTCTCATCCACTGCACAAGATAAGGCATGGATGCCCTTTGAGTTCCACTCTGCAGCCTCGAGTTCGTCATTGGTCCACTTGGACTTAGGCTTAGGCTTAGAAGCCCCATTCTTTAACTTCTCGTTTGGAGGTGAATATCCCTCTTTCACACACATCCACACATGCTCATCGAGGTCTATCAAAAATACTTCCATCCTAACTTTCCAAGAGAAGTAGTTATCCTTGGTGAGCAATGGTGGTTCAGAGATCAACGCACCCTCTAACATCTCAATGCCACTCACAGTGTTTAATGAATGAGATGAATGCAAATGAATGCAATGATCAAAAAGCACACAAATGCAGGACACACAAACAAGAGCAAGGATCACCTAAGTATGTCTAGGAACCCGCTTTGATACCAATTGAAAATACACTCTAAGCGTGTGTCTACAACCTAGAGGGGGGGTGAATGGGTTGTTAATCGATTATTACCAACTTTTTCGATTAGTCAATATTAAACATATAACCCAATTAAAACAAACATACAAAATCAAGTAAAAGTGCTGAAGTATAAAGAACACTTGATTTTGACGTGGAAACCCTTCGACAAGGGAAAAACCACGGGCTATCCTTCTAGCCACAGACGATCACAGAAATCCACTATATAAGTAAAAAGTTACACCCTCAAGTGATACTCGTACTCTCACTCTCGACAACCTCAGGCTATGGACACTACCACTCACCACTATTGGTTCAGTCCCTAGTGATATCTCCTGATACACTACTCTTGGCGTGAGCACCTCCTACTCTACCCGCAGGCCTTTTACAGTGGCTCTTGACCGATGCTTGTCAACCACAACTTGGTTGCAAGACTTCTATGCTCGTGCAACTTCACCCCGAAGCCACAAGACTTTGACTCAATGAAGAGTATAGGGTCTAAGTGAACAATCAATGAATGCTCAACACAATATATGTTAGACCAAACATACAATGCTTAACTAGATGTAGATAATGCAATACAACATCCTAGTTATCAAATAATGCCTACATGTACACACATGAGGTCTCAATTAGTTGTAGAGAAATTCTAACAACCTAATTGTCAATTAAATTCACATAAACATTCATAAACTTGACTAGATGCACAAAGTCAACCTAATCATCAATTAAGCATACATGAATATTTATGGATTAGCTATTTAGGCATAAATGACCTAATAATGCAAGCTATCACAAACAAACACAATCAAATATTCATGAACATTAACTAGTTGATTAAAACACAATTTCTCAACCTAGTTATCAATTAATCACACATGAATATTTATGACCTAGCTTTTAGGCAAAAATGACCTAATCAATTAAGCTATCAAAATACAAACCCAATCATGTTATTAAGACTCATAAATATGCAATGAAGTAGAGTCTAGGTATTTAATCGTGCAATAAATACCTAATCTAGAGTAAGAAGAACAATAAATGATATTCAAAGAAGTTCTTGCTTACCTAGTCATGAAACAATGAAGACCCATGCTCATATGATGTTGAATGATGCAAGATGGAGATGGGTTTTGGGTTTGGAGAGTCAAATATGCTTTCTTGAAGCTTTCTCTCTCTAGGAGCTCTAACCTCTCTCTAAAAATGATTTTGTGAGCTCTTGGTCGGCCAAGAAGAGAAGAGGAAGAATATATATGAAGCCCTAGTTAAAACTACATCGTTTTGAACTTGGGAAACAGAATCCCGTCAAAACCGCTTGCTAGACCGCGTCTCAGGTAAGTGTCCAGACCGCGGTACATACAGCACTACACCGTCAGGACAACACCGCGGTTGGGACCGCTGTGCGTGCAAATGCACAGGTCGCGGTCCACGTCGCGCATGACGCACTGGAGAATACCGCTCCGTGCGCCGCGGTGCAAGCAGAGCCTGCCGAGCGGTCTAGGCCGCGCTAAAGGGAAAAATCCCTTTTTAACACTTAAGACAAAAGTCTATCTTACATGAATGTTGTGCAAGTGTGAAGTGAGTGAGATGCACACAATGAAGCACAATTAACATGTCAAACATGTTATCAACTAAGATACAATGCAAGATATGATATCTAATGTAAGCTAGTGAGTGTTTTAGAAAAGGATGCACACTTATACAAACAATAAAGAACACAAATGCAAGATAAACAAAACATGCATGAAGTGTGTGTGTGCACCTAAACTCTTCAAGAGATAAAGTCAAGTTAATATACCTTGTGCTCTTGAAGTAATAGAGATGTTTGGAAGCTAGCCAACACGGACCTAAGCTACCCATTACACAATCATCCCCAATGTGGTGGTTTGTCATGAAATAAGCCAATCATAAAATCGAGGTCCTTACAGAAACTTAGAGTCACCATTTTCTTAGTAAAATATTGTGCTTATTGTGGATAGGTAGATCTAAGTGTGGAGAAAATTCATTGTGATTTTTTTGTTATATCAGTTGATAGGATTTAAGTTGTTTTCTTTTTTGTGTCTAAGTAATAATGGCAGGATATGTAATGTGAGCATTTTCCATGCAGGAGGAGCAGCTACTGAAGGAAAAAGTTCGAAGCAAATCTGAGAAACAGCCTTCAGTGCGTAGGTTAGTGCGCTGGTGTACTACCCGTGTACATGCAATTGATGTGTTGCAATGCTGACCAAAGGCCCCAGTTCGCTAGTATGTGCGCTAGTACCTACCCACACACTGGGTAACTCCTATATAAATATACATACACGTCATGTAGGGCTACACCAGACTTTAAAACTAAAATTTAGTGTTTTTTCTCTCTTCCCTTTGAATCCAAGGTATAACTTGTCACCCACGTTTTCAATTTCAAGAACAAAGATGACTGGAAAATTCAAGCATGTGGGGAAGAAAATTAGCAAAGAAACGAGCAAGGAGAAAATGAAGCCGGGAAATGCATCCACAAGTCAAACTCCTCCTCGGTTGCCTAAGTGTACTCTCAATAAGGACTTGAATACCAGGATGGAGTTCTTTAGAGGTCATCATATGATCATCAAGAGGAGAATTCCAATCAAGGCCCTTAAGGATACTCCTATTCCTAGGATGATAGAGAGGCTAAGGTGAGAGACATTCACTGAAACTTCTAACCAATATTGTAGGAGAGTAGTAGAGGAATTTTATATGGAAATGAATCCAAATGATTACCGACGTGGAGTAGGAGTCATGGTTAGAGGAAAAGAAGTAAAGTTGAATGTTGTCCACATCAATAGCTACTTTGACATTGGATTCCCGGAGAACCCTGAGGAGCTAAAAGAAATGCATGACGGAGTGATGTGGGATGATTTATATGCCGGGCAGCGCATTAACTTAGTCAACACACTTGTCATTGAGCCTATGGATTTTTGGGTGACCCCAAAGTATCCAATCAAGAACTCCAACCTGAAGGCAGAATTGGGCTTTTGGAATCATTTCATCATCAACTCGCTTAGGCCACAAAATCATTATTGAACTATTCCATATGAGTTAGCAACCATCTCGCGTTGTATTCAGCAGGGGTGGTTGATTGATATGGGGTTATTGATCAAGTATGACATCATCATAGTATGAAGAATGAGATCTGATTCCCAATCACTTATTTTCCCTTGTCTTATTACCGAATTTTGTAGAAGGGCTGGGGTTGATTTCAGGAAAGAAAATTTTAAGCCGGCTCTTTCAGACATTGGGATGACTACCTGAAAAAGTTTACTGATTGAGAGAGACCCAATAAGCCAGAAAAAGAAGATAGGGGAGAAGAAAATTAGGGCTCCAAAAGGTACGAGCACTCATTCTAAAGAACAAGACCATATGGACCTTGATAGACCATAATATTCATAGGAAACGGCTGATAACCAAGTGCCATGGACGACACTGATCACAGGAATGGCCAGTCTCCAAACCACCTTAAATCAGATGAGCACAGAGTTCACCAAGGAGATACGGGAGAGCATACAAGAAGTTCGGGAAGTAGTGGAAAATGTAGAGGGCTTATGGACAAACATCACAAAGATGCGCGAAGAGCTTCGGATTATGCCATACTCAACGAAAAAGCAGAGAACTGAACCACCATCACTTTCAAGAGGGCCAATGATTGATACTTATGAAGCAGAGTATAGGGCAACATTGGAGAGGTGCAAGAGAGAGTTTGAGGAAGGTGCGCGAGACAAAGTAGATCCAAAACAAAATGGACTAGATGTGGATGACAGTGAAGAGTCGTTGGAGGACGAGTTACATGCATCCCTTTTTGAGCCATTACTTGCCATACCATTTTAACTATTTTAGTTTTTGCTTAGTTAATTTGTAGGGTTGAACTATTTACTTTTCTGCAAATTTTATTTTGTCTTTAAATTTCATTTAGCTTAAATAATTGGTGGATGATATTTGATTTGAGAGATGTTTGGTTGGAGATATATTTGTGTGGTTGTTAACCTTTTTGGTTAGAATTTGTGATTTAAGGATAGGTTCTTTATCTCTTGGAATAGACACACCAATGACTTGCACGTCTTGGAGGGACAAGCAAGCCAAGAGTGCTCATAAAACGGGTGAGAACCTAATCAACTTTGAGATTACAAGGAAGCAACCACCTCGGTTTCATCTCTTCAACTCAGACTCATGTACTATATTTTTCTCTATTTGTGTTTTTAGACATTTGTGGATAATTGGTGAATATTTGTTAGGATTATGCTCAATAGCAAGAGTGTAATATTGTAATTGACAATCTTTTCATATAAATAAAGTGATTTCTGATTCTGCAAAATCTTATAGCATTTATAATTATAATTGTCAAGGTAAATAATCATAAGGTCAAAAGACTATGAGATATGAAGAATTGTTTGTACATCCGGATATGTATGAGGTAGACACAATTCTTTAGTTAGTCTTGAATAACGTTCACAACTTAAGTTAAAGGTTGGGCACCTCTATCTTGATAAAGTTTTAGAATTCTTTTACTAACATTTGAGTAGGATCAAATGAGTTATGATGAGTCTAAAATCATCGAAAAGTTTTCGAGTAAAAGAATCTAGTGCAGTGGGTGCATTGAACTGGATCACAATGAATACTTTATCTAGAACCGTCACTAGATATAAGTCTTTTCATTATCTGGACAATCGGAGAGTCTATCTAAATCCTGAGATAAATGATGGACTTATGGTTGCAAGTGTTATCATTGGAGCTATCAATGAGTACGATTATATAGCATAGTCTATCCTCGATAGTTTGGTGGTATTCATTTGTTAATCGATAGAGGACTTCATTTATAGATATGGACATCGTGGCTCCATTTATTAAATGAGAGTATAATATCATCATATGGATGTTTTGAGGTATTGGATATTAAATCTCAACGTTGAGTTTTCAATAATGATTATTGAAGACATGGCTTCTGGACAAGTCAAAATATCCAAGTTCAAAATGTGGTCATATGAGGAAATATGGTAACTTGGAGAGCTATAGGCGGTCTATGAGCTCTTGGCGATTACTAATATTATTCATGAGGATACACCATCTCCTATAAGATTGTCTAGGGTATGAATGAGAAACATCTCCTTATTCTATCTTTATTTAAGAGTTCAATTTTAGCTCTTTAGTGGAATGAGTTAAAATTAATAGATCGGACCTAAGTGAATCATTTGTTGATTGTGATTAGGTTATGTCTATTGAAGCTTAAATTTAGATAGCCCGCCAAGATCCACAATCCACACGTACTTGCATGGATCACTTGATATATTCTACCGGACCAATTTATGGGTCCATCTAGAATTGCATTTAATATATTAAGAATATAATATGTCTATTATTTATTTAATGGGCTGCACTATTATATTAATATATTAAAAGGAGACATGTAGGCTTGTTTCTTTTAGTAAGAATACGTCTGGTTCACATGTGGGCTTTTATTTAAAGTCTAATGGATTAAATAAAATAAGAAAAATAATATTGGGCCCATATATACATGGTGTGGGCGGCAAGGCTAAATAAAATAGCCCAAGATATTATTTCATTTTATTGTTTTGATTAAATGGGAATTAATTAATTATTTAATTAATTAATAGTTTAAATCAAAATCTTTTCCTGATCAGTAAATTATATACTATGTGTTGGATTAGGGTTGAATTCTTTTAAGTGATAGGAGTCCTAATGTGGTAAGAATTAAGTTCACATACACTCCTTATTATACAAAGAATTCGGCCACCACTAGTCCTACAAGGGCTAGGATTCTTGAATTGATAGGAATTAGGGAAAAGGACAATTCCTTTTCAAGTAAGGAAATTAACCAACCCTAGATTTCCTATTCAATGAATTCGGCCAACCCTACTTGGTGAAGGAGAAAATTCGGCGAACCTATAAATATAAGGTTATGAATTTTCGGCCACCAAGTTGAAGCAAAATAGAGAGAGATTTTTGTTTGTTTTGAAAATAAAAAATCCTACTCTATACACATAGATTTTCGGCCAAGAGAGAAAAAGAAAATAAGTTCTCATTCGATAGTGCACTTACAAGCCTTTAACATCAAAAGGTTTTGTGCACACTTTTGATTTAGGGTTACGCGAGTTTCAATCATATTGGTTGTGAATTCAAAAGTGATCGCAACTATTTTTTTAGGCTCTTGGTGTTTTACTATTGAAGATCAAGATCAGAAATTCCATACATCCATTCTAAGGTAAGCAATTCAAAGAAAAAGGGAGACCACGCTCCTAGGTGATTCACGTACGTGCTAGGATTGAAGATCTTGCGGATTACCAATGACGTAAGTTAATCAGATCACGTGACAAGAGGTATTTAACTCTAACCGTATATTTGAGTTTAATTAATTAAAGGGTTAAGGTTCAAATCTTTAGAAAAATTTTAAACTATATGAAAATTAATTTTTCGCCTTCCGTTGCGGTTTTAAGAAATTTTTCCCTACAATTGGTATCAGAGCCTGGTTGTACCCTTTAATTAATTAACGTATATATACGTGAATCTATTTCTTTTTATTGTGATTATGCATGTTTTAGAAAGAGATGTCACTCTAGGTATTCGCATATATAATTACATGTGGAATGTATGGATTTATATATGTTGTTATAAAGTGAATTGTTATTGTTCGATTTTGGTCCTAGAATTTCAATGTATTTTTTGTTTCGGAATTGTAACAAGAAGGGTGGTCTATTATCGCCATAATTCCTTATTGGTAGTTGCTAAGTTCTTATTAATTTTATTGTTGTTAATAGCCAAAATTGGCTAAGGACCAAAGGGAAATTTTCCACCTCCCAGACCTGGTTCCATACCCGAGAGTTTCACCAGGAGACCTCTCAATCCAGAGCCGAGCTACTATACCATCCCAGAAACAAGGGCGGGCTTCGGAAACATCTGGGATAGAGCCCGGGCCCGAGAGTTTCCACCAGGAGACCTCTCTGTCCAGAGCCAAACTGCGATACCACCCCAAGAACAAGGACGGGCTCCGGAAACATCTTGGATAAAGCCCGGAATGATCAGATCTAGCTCACATCACCAAAACTAGAAGCTCCCCGAAGTCGAGATCATCTCGCAAGTGCTCCAGAGACTCGTCTGTACCTCGATTGACACAGAAGAATGTCCCTAAAAGGCCGCGAGGTTAGTCGAAGCCACACCTAGCTTCAAAAGGTCAGTCGAGGCCACACCTAGCTTCGAAAAGGTCAAGGGAAGCCAGATTTGGCTCCAAGCTGGATGAAACTTCTCAGATATCAAGGTCGAAATACTAATCAACCTCTCTGGTTGATGCACCACACCATATCGTCATATCCAACGACTTCATTAAAGGATCATACTGAAAGGATACGAGGAATGCATTGAACCATATCTGGAAACGTTACCTACATGCAGAACAAGTAATAAAATCCAAAAAGGAAACAAACTGATCTCCACCACGATACTCTCAATTCGGACGTCAATCCAAAAGTCAATGACATTAAAGTAAGAAATCCCCCCCCCCCCCCCGATAAGGAGGAGACTGAGAAAATCAAGGGAGAATCAATCTGTTGACCTACAAACTATGTATAAATCGAAAAGAAAAGAAATGAAAAAGAGGAGGCTTCTATTCGACAGGCATACGACTAACAATCGACCATTCCCTAGAGAGGGTTGAGAAAAAAGAGAGAAGAACCTCTGTATTTGTATACCATGCATGTTCAATAAAAACATTCTTGCTTATTTGTCACTTTATAAATCACTGTTACATATACAATGAATTTTGGCCACCACCTACGTGGTAGTGGTCTCGAGGGCGTTAACTGAGATTTCTCATCCCGAGCAAAATTTCCGTTAACAATTGTAAAAATACTGCAGTTTTTTATTGTATTAAAATTTAGTGCAGTTTTTTATTGTACTAAAAAATAAGTGCAGTTTTATATTTGTAACAAAAAAAAAATACTGCAGTAGTTTAAATAAAAAAAAATATTTCTGCAGTATTTTATTGTATAAAATAAGTTGTAATATATTCAAGATTTGAAGACTCGAAGATTTGAAGAAATTGGAGCATCCGGAACCGAGCTTGGCACCCGCGCGCACCGAGATAATAAGCGCGCATGCAACCAAGCGTGCAGCTGCGCTTGTTGCAGTGCAGCTGCGCTTGTTGCAGTGCAGCAGCGCGCGCGACCCATGCATGGGCTGGCCATGCGGCAGCTCATGCCCTTGCATGGGCTAGGCGTGCGCATGGGCTGCTTGGTGATCTTCGAGCGCGCGAGTTACGTGCGCGAGATGGTCCCTTGAAGTCTTGTTCGACAAGAAAGGAGTTTTTTGTATTTCGTACAATTGTAATTTACATGCTTTTCTAGGATGGACCAAAATTGTGGCTATTTATTTTTATGTATAAATATTACAATATTTGCTATTGTATGATAACATGTCATATAGAATAGGAGTGCCACTCACATATCTCTTTTGGTATGAACATGCATTGAATGATTTAGGTATCTAATTGGCATCTAGATAACTTGGTAAAATCATTCTTTGGAATTTAATCACACGCCTTAAATAATTGAGTGGGAGAAGGTGTGTTAGAACACCTATGGCCTCCAAGGTTAGTTGAGCTTTATTATTTATTGGTAATCCCCCCGAGGGGCGTCCATAAATGGAATTTAGCAAAATACTTCCTTACAAGGATAGACTAGACAATTGACTCAAACGATATCTACTCCCAGAGGAGGGATTTTCGTGAGAGAAAATTGAGGGTCAATATCTTGGTAACACACTCAATGTAATTTTATTAATATCCTCCCGAGAGTTCTTGTTAATAAAATTGCAACGCTAAAATTGAAAACGCTGGTTGTTATGTTAACAATTAGGTGGGACCTAGTCCAACTAGTAAATGGTGCGAACTCCCGAAGGAGGCGTAACATTTATGGATGTTGGATCACCGTTGAATTTTTAACGATTGAGTTATTTAATTAATTCAAGATAAATATTCGAAAGTGCTTTATCATGATTATTTACTTATATATGCTTTTTGTTTTATTCAGAAATCATGACCCCATCACTTATGAACATCCTGAAAGATAACACTTTAACTGGAGATAATTATGTCACATGGAAAAGGAAAATTGGGTTGTTACTGCAAAGTGAAAAACATAAGTTTGTTCTAACTACTCCTAAACCACCTGTTCCTAATAATGAATCAAGTATTTTGCAAAGAGATGAGTATGAGAAGTGGAAAACCTCAGATGATATGGCCAAATGTTACATTATGGCTACTATCTCCGACATGTTGCAACAGCAGCATGAAGGAATGGGGTATGCTGCTGATATTATGATGTCTCTAGAAGAGATGTTTGCTATGAGTTCTAGGACGACTTAGAGAGAGGCAGTGACTGCTTTTATGAATCTTAGGATGAAACCTGGACAGGTTGTGAAAGATCACATGATGAAAGTCATAGCACATCTAAATATTGCAGAATTAAATGGCGCTGAGATAGATGGTGAGACCAAAATTGACATGGTTGTCAACTCACTATCAGATTCCTTTGATCAGTTCAAGTTGGACTACACCTTGAACAAAAAGGAATACACCTTGCAGGGCCTGATGCAAGATGTTCAAAGCGTTGAAAAGATCCTTGTGAAAAGCAAAGGTCAAGAGATTCATATGGTTGGTAAAGTTACTACTGTTAAGACCCGTCAGAAGGTCAAGAAACAACAGAAGAAAAAGCAACTTGGGCCTACCAAGAAGGAGACCAAGAAAGTAACCAAGATCAAAGGGAAATGCTTCCTTTGTGGTGAAAAGGGACATTGGAAAAGAAATTGCCCAAAGTCCCAGAACAAGAAGGAAGAAGGTAATATTAATTATCTTGAAACATGTTTTCTGGCAGATTCTACAGATTCTTGGATCATAGACTCTGGAGCCACTAATCATGTTTGTTATTCCTTGCAGGGGTTCCAAGAAAGGAGAAGGCTGAATAAGAACGAAATCAATTTGCACTTGGGCAACGGATCGTTAGTGTCTGCAAGTGCAGTGGGAGATATTAGAGTTATTATAGATTCCAATAGGCATTTAGATTTAATAGACGTTTATTATGTACCTCAATTCAAGAGGAATTTAATTTCAGTTTCTTGTTGAAATAAATTTGGATATTCGGTTACTTTTAATAAAGCTTTTATTATTAGTAAGAATAACAAAATTGTTTGCAAAGGTACATTGGAAAAGGGTCTATTCTTTTTGCATATAAATATCTCTCACTCGTTAGACACAGAAATAACGGAACCTAATCATAAAAGAGTAAAATTATCAAAAGATGAAACCTACCTTTGGCATTTACGCCTAGGTCACATTAACCTTAATAGGATTAAAAGATTGGTATGTGACAGACCTTTAAGTGACTTAAAGGTTGATGATCTACCAACTTGTGAATCTTGTTTGGAAGGTAAAATGACCAAAAGGCCATTCAATACCAAAGGTGCAAGAGCCACTGAATGTTTAGGACTAATACACACTGATGTATGTGGTCCTATGAGCATTCAAGCTAAAGGTGGATATGAGTACTTCATCACCTTCACAGATGATTACTCAAGATTTGGTTATGTGTATCTCATGAGACATAAGTCGGATGATTTTGACATGTTCAAAGCATTCAAAGATGAAGTAGAAAATCAGCTTGAGAAACGCATAAAAATCTTGAGATCTGATCGTGGTGGAGAATATCTATCTGGTGAGTTTCAGCAATATCTTATTGATAATGGGATAGTTTCTCAGTTTTCTGCACCAGGTACACCTCAACAAAATGGGGTAGCAGAAAGGAGAAATAGAACTCTTTTGAACATGGTTAGGTCTATGTTGAGTTATTCAACACTTCCTATTTCTTTTTGGGGATATGTGATCGTGCCTAAATTGTTGTATATTTCGGCCCTCATTCCTATTCCTTTGTCTCGTTCTTGTGTGTATTTTCTATATATTTTATGTCTTATAGGCTCGTTTGTGCTAAATTGTAGGCAATAGATGTAATTCTGGTGTTAGAAGCCAATTGCAGTGGTTCCGGTAGAAAAGAGGCAAAAGGGAAGACAAGGATCATAAGCAGCACTACAGTACGGGTCGCAACCGCACTCCAACCGCACTCCTTCCCACAGCCGGGACCTGAAGCATGAAGGAAATATAAAGTGCGGGTAAAGTGCGGGTCATCCAACCGCACTCCACCCGCACTATTGCTCAAGACAGAGGAGCTGATTCGTACCTGACAGATAAAGTGCGGGTCAAGTGCGGGTCAAGTGTGGGTCAAGACAGAGTTTAATTCATTAAAGTACGGGTCATCCACCCGCACTCCACCCGCACTCACCCGCACTCCACTAGCACTCCACCCATACTATTGCTCAAAACAGCTCCAACTGACACTAAAGTGCGGGTAAAGTGCGGGTCATCGAACCGCACTTCACCTGTACTATTGCTCAAGACAGAGGAGTGGATTTACACCTGACACCAGAGTGCGGGTACAGTGCGGGTAATTCACCCGCACTCCACCCGCACTCTGCGCGCGACAGCTTCTGGTTTCGAGCTTAAGTGACCTATTTTCCGATCCTCTATAAATAGAAAAGGATGGGAACGAACCAAAACATCCCCGTACCTCCCAACACTTGTATTCTAAGCTAGATACACATCTCCCTATCATCCAAACCATCTCTACTCAATCAAAGGCAACTAGGAGACTTGGATTCAAGCTTCAAGGTAAGAGATCAATCTTCAAGGGTTATCTCCACTCTCTCTCTTAGTTTATTTGTTTGTAATAGAACATGAGTAGCTAAAATACCCCACTATGGGGTTGATGTTATTTGTATGATGGATATTGGGCTTTGTAAATAAACTCTATGTGTTATATTTATTCTATCTCTATGTTTTATTCCATTGCATTAATTGATTTCCATTATTGATTTGCTTGGATACACCCTCTTTGCATGATTGATTTGGATTACTTGAGTAGGCAATTAGGTTGTCTATTGCTCCATTGAATGGAAGGATTTCCGGAAATCCGACTCTATAACTATGCCCTTAATCTAATCTCGAATTAGTGGCTTTCACTATACATCCTAGGTTAGCCACTTGTGAGAGAATTAGAAGCCTCCACTATACACCCTAGGTTGGCTACTTTAGTGATTCTACGAGAACTAACCTTTGAGTAGAATTCGGTTGATAACCTCGAGCCTCATCCAATCCCAAATAGGTGGCCTTCACTATACATCCTAGGTCGGCCACTTGTGAGGGAATTGGAAGCCATCACTATACATCCTAGCATAGCTTTATTAATAATAGGTTGAGCCATAGCTAGATAGATGAGCATTCATGGAACAAGTCCCAATTGAGTAACTAGCCACTGTTGGTTTCTTAAGAGGGATTAATCGCTAGTAGGAGGTCTTCGCTATACATCCTAGGTTGACCTCTTGCTAGAGGTATATACCAACACTATACACCCTAGGTTGGTTACATTTGTCAAAACGTACTTAATTGAGAGTTTGTTGCAATTGCCCCCAATATTCACTTACGAGTCCATCAACTCCATAGTTCCATCATCATTCATTCATCCCTCCATTGTCATCCATTTATTTGCTTTCATAGTTTATTTTATATTGTATCTTCATTCGCTATCACTTTACTTTTATGCTTGCTAGTTATAATAATCCTAATCTTATCACCGCTACCCCGATCTCAGTGGACGACACCCGTGCTTGCCGCTTTGATTGTATTTATACTTGTGAACGCATCGCATAGGTTTTATAAATTGTTTTGACGGACGGTTTTCTGACGGCAAAAACCTTCTCATTAAATTGGCGCCGCTGCCGGGGATCGGTGTGCGTAGTAGTGATTAGATTAGTTTTAATACTATTAGTTTATTAGTTGTTTTAGTTTTGTTAGGTTCTTTTTATTTCTTTGGTTGTTTTTGTTTTTGTTAGTTTCAGGACTCTATGGATTCCTTTTGGCGAAATTCAGGATCAAGCTACGAGCCTAATGAGAATGCCTACATCTCGTCATTCCAGTCAAATTCCGTTGAAGATCAACTAAGGAACTTCATGCAGAATCATGTACAGGAGACTGAGCAGATGATAGCTTCTTAACAAGAGACTCAAGCCTTCATAGAAGAGAAAACCACCCACATGCTCGAATCCGCCCAGCAGTCCACCCCGGTAAATCAGAATTGTTTTCAAGTTAAAGCAACCAAACCGGTGGATTCCTCCAATTCCTCAAAAGAAGACATGTATAAGCTCCGAATCGAATTTGAAGTTGAGCGAAGCAAGAGATTGGACGAGATGGACAAGATGATCAAGATGAACCAAGATCTTATGAGTGTGAGCACAGAGCTAGTGCGGGAAAGGGGTGTGTTGAAGGAAGAGAACGAAGCACTTCAAGAGAGAGAAGCCTTGGGAATGGAAAAGGCTAGTAATCTCCAAGAGTTGAACAAGAAACTATTATCTGAAGTGCTGATGCTCAGGGTTGAGAATGGTACTCTCAAGAAGACATATGGTGAAGTCTCCAACAAAAACAGAGAGTTAGAAAAACAAATTGAGAGATTTGAAGCTGAAAAGAGTACCGCATCGAAGGATTTGGAGACCTTAGTGAGGCTATCAAAAGATTTTGAAGATAAGATAGCTCACAAGTCAATGAAGATGCAAATGAAGGTTGATCAAACAGCCAATGCCTTAGAGGATGCAAACTTAGCACTAAGCAGAAAGGAGGCGGAGGTCAAGGCGTTACAAGTAAAACAAATCAAACGTCCTCAAGACCACGCATCAAAGGGGAGTTCCTCTAACTCTAATATATTGTGCTATGCATGTTCTAGGATAGAGCATTTTAAGGCTAAAAAGTACAAGCCAAATCAATATAGGAAAACTAGAGGTCCTAGGAATAGATGGAGTCCACCTAGGGTCAAACGAATATGGGTAAGGAAAGACCGAGTGCACTTATATAGAAACATGTTAAAGGAAAAGATAATGAAGACACCTAAATTTATTTGGGTAGTGAAAAATAGGGAATTTCCTAACTTGGTCAAACCACCCTTAGAGGACCCTAGCCTCTCCATGAATGCATCCCATTGAGTAATTTTGATGCATGTAGTTAGTTTTATGTTTTATGTTTTATTTGTTAAAATTCAATAAATTGTGTTGTTGGGATAGTTTGGTTAGAAGGTTATATTTTGTGGATATTTGCACATTGAATTTATTGATTATATTTGTGGATGAAAGAGCCGGAGGCTCTAGTGCAAGTATGAATGCATGTGATTTATATTGTTTAATTCGGTTTGGGGGTGTTCATGCCCCATTCCATCAATTTTGATAAAATGCATAATGTTAAGCTTGATTTGTGCTTCAATGATATATTGCATGAATTGCCTTTACTTTGTGAGCCTTGTTTGAGTCATTTTCATTTTGTTTGGGCATTGATTGTGTTTGATTAGTGCCTAGGTTTGTTTTGAGTCATGTTAGGTGCATACCGCTAGGCCGGATTCTCTTGTCTTCAACATTGAGGACAATGTTGGGTTTTGGTTTGGGGGTGTAGACGCCTTTTTGAGTTGTTTTTTGTGTCTTATTTTCGAAAAAGTTGCTGCTTAGCCAGATTTTTGAGCTTATTTAGCTTGGTGAGATACCTGGAGCATAGTGTTTATGGCGAATGTGTGTATGCTTTGTGTGCTTATTCAATAACTCTTAGTCACTTTAGGGGTCTCACTTGCACTTCATGGGCTAGTCTTATCTTCTAGTGTCCAAGTTTAAGAAACTCGGTGCTCAAGCGCCTTGTTCTAATAGTGGAGATTTCCTTTGTGAGATCACAAACACAAGCCAAAAGCGTGTATATTTAAGGGAAAATGTTTTTCAAATCTGTAAACACTATTCAAACACCATGCATAGTCTCACTACATCAAAAATCATCATTTGTCATTGAACATGCATCATATATGTGGACTGCTTGACGGAAACTTTTATTCCCTTCGTAGATTTATCCTTTGAATTGATATTAGGCAATGTGTGTTTTAGCCACTCAAAAAGAAAGCCTAAATACTTCCCATTCCCGTAATATGTGTGCTCCCAAGCCAATTTTGAAGCCAAACACATATAGACTTTTCCATTCTACACCCACGTTATCCATGACCCAAGCAACCTAAACACTTAGCCAACCCGCTCTTAATTGATCTTGTTGAGGCTTAGGAATGTAAAGTTGTGGTGCTTTAATTTGATAAATGGCGTGTACCTAGGCAAGATGAGTTGTGAAAATGTGCATAGTAAAAAGGCATGAAAAGAAAAGAAAAGAAAAGAAGCAAAAAGTAACAAAAGAAAAATATGCTTCAAATGCCTTGTGTAAATTGTAAATGCTATTCAAATGTAACATGAGTAGTTAAAGATTGC
Organism: Dipteronia sinensis; assembly: GCA_033220585.1. Lineage (NCBI taxonomy): Eukaryota > Viridiplantae > Streptophyta > Magnoliopsida > Sapindales > Sapindaceae > Dipteronia > Dipteronia sinensis. The sequence continues at coordinate 49,878,067 of CM065640.1, forward strand.
ATGTAGAGTCTAATTGTATGCCTGGACGCCATATTGTATTTGGAAGGTGAGTTGCACGAGAAATTAAATGCTTAAGTGTAGAATGTATTGCCTTAACTTGGTTGATTAGTGCTTGTGCCTAAACTTCTCATTCTCCTAATCACCATTCACCGTGGCCACGTTACAACCAAATGGAAAGACCTAGTTGATCTTAGGGAATGTCTAGATTGGGAATATTAGTTAATGGATGCTCTTTCCAAGTTCATGACATGTGATTCTTTCATGAGACTCACTCACTGAAAATAGCGTTTATTCTACATTAAATGTATGCAACTAAGTTGATTCAGTTACATAAATTCATTGGCATACATGTTGCATGAGTGTGAACCTAGGTTCTGAGAGGAAAAATAAGAGAAAATCCATGTGAGAACCTAGTGTCGAAGCGAATTACGCTCGAGGTGTGAGAGTGAGTAGTTTCTGAGGCGCGGGCATTTTAAGTGTGGGATTCGTGTTGTGCCAGTTCCCCTTGAGGTGCCTTCGAGTTGTTTCGAACATTTTGCATATGCTCATTCCTCTCTCCCATTTGCTTTTGCGTATCTCTCTGCTAGTTGGTTCTGCAGCAAGTTTTTCTTTGTGTCTAGGAAGTTCTTAGTTTGAGTCATTTTTAGTTTGTGTCTTATTTTGTTTTAGATTATGTTTGCTCGAGGACGAGCAAAGGTTTGGTTTGGGGGTGTTTGATCGTGCCTAAATTGTTGTATATTTCGGCCCTCATTCCTATTCCTTTGTCTCGTTCTTGTGTGTATTTTCTATATATTTTATGTCTTATAGGCTCGTTTGTGCTAAATTGCAGGCAATAGATGTAATTCTGGTGTTAGAAGCCAATTGCAGTGGTTCCGGTAGAAAAGGGGCAAAAGGGAAGACAAGGATCATAAGCAGCACTACAGTGCGGGTCAAGTGCGGGTCGCAACCGCACTGCAACCGCACTCCTTCCCACAGCCGGGACCTGAAGCATGAAGGAAATATAAAGTGCGGGTAAAGTGCGGGTCATCCAACCGCACTCCACCCGCACTATTGCTCAAGACAGAGGAGCTGATTCGTACCTGACAGATAAAGTGCGGGTCAAGTACGGGTCAAGTGCGGGTCAAGTGCGGGTCAAGACAGAGTTTAATTCATTAAAGTGCGGGTCATCCACCCGCACTCCACCCGCACTCACCCGCACTCCACTAGCACTCCACCCACACTATTGCTCAAAACAGCTCCAACTGACACTAAAGTGCGGGTAAAGTGCGGGTCATCCAACCGCACTCCACCCGCACTATTGCTCAAGACAGAGGAGTGGATTTACACCTGACACCAGAGTGCGGGTATAGTGCGGGTAATTCACCCGCACTCCACCCGCACTCTGCGCGCGACAGCTATTGGTTTCGAGCTTAGGTGACCTATTTTCCCATCCTCTATAAATAGAAAAGGATGGGAACAAACCAAAACATCACCGTACCTCCCAACACTTGTATTCGAAGCTAGAAACATATCTCCCTATAATCCAAACCATCTCTACTCAATCAAAGGCAACTAGGAGACTTGGATTCAAGCTTCAAGGAAAGAGATCAATCTTCAAGGGCTATCTCTACTCTCTCTCTCTCTTAGTTTATTTGTTTGTAATAGAACATGAGTAGCTAAAATACCCCACTATGGGGTTGATGTTATTTGTATGATGGATATTGGGCTTTGTAAATAAACTCTATGTGTTATATTTATTCTATCTCTATGTTTTATTCCATTACATTAATTGATTTCCATTATTGATTTGCTTGGATGCACCCTCTTTGCATGATTGATTTGGATTACTTGAGTAGGCAATTAGGTTGTCTATTGCTCCATTGAATGGAAGGATTTCCAGAAATCCGGCTCTACAACCATGCCCTTAATCTAATCTCGAATAAGTGGCTTTCACTATACATCCTAGGTTAGCCACTTGTGAGAGAATTAGAAGCCTCCACTATACACCCTAGGTTGGCTACTTTAGTGATTCTACGAGAACTAACCTTCGAGTAGAATTCGGTTGATAACCTCGAGCCTCATCCAATCCCAAATAGGTGGCCTTCACTATACATCCTAGGTCGGCCACTTGTGAGGGAATTGGAAGCCATCACTATACATCCTAGGATGGCTACATTAATAATAGGTTGAGCCATAGCTAGATAGATGAGCATTCATGGAACAAGTCCCAATTGAGTAACTAGCAACTGTTGGTTTCTTAAGAGGGATTAATCGCTAGTAGGAGGTCTTCGCTATACATCCTAGGTTGACCTCTTGCTAGAGGTATATACCAACACTATACACCCTTGGTTGGTTACATTTGTCAAAACGTACTTAATTGAGAGTTTGTTGCAATTGCCCCCAATATTCACTTACGAGTCCATCAACTCCATAGTTCCATCATCATTCATTCATCCCTCCATTGTCATCCATTTATTTGCTTTCATAGTTTATTTTATATTGTATCTTCATTCGCTATCACTTTAATTTTATGCTTGCTAGTTATATTAATCCTAATCTTATCACCGCTACCACGATCTCAGTGGACGACACCCGTGCTTGCCGCTTTGCTTGTATTTATACTTGTGAACGCATCGCATAGGTTTTATAAATTGTTTTGACAGACGGTTTTCTGACGGTAAAAAACCTTCTCATCAATATTCTCTACTGTAGGGGAATATTGCTTAAAACCGCAGCGGAAGGCGAAAAGTAGATTTTCGTATAGTTTAAAATTTTTCTAAAGATTTGAACCTTAACCCTTTAATTAATTAAACTCAAATATACGGTTAGAGTTAAATACCTCTTGTCGCGTGATCCGATTGACTTACGTCGATGGTAATCCGCAAGATCTTCAATCCTAGCACATACGTGAATCACCTAGGAGCGTGGTCTCCCTTTTTCTTTGAATTGCTTACCTTAGAATGGATGTATGGAATTTCTGATCTTGATCTTCAATAGTAAAACAACAAGAGCCTAAAAAAATAGTTCCGGTCACTTTTGAATTCACAATCAATATGATTGAAACTCGCGTAACCCTAAATCGAAAGTGTGCACAAAACCTTTTGATGTTAAAGGCTTGTAAGTACACTATCGAATGAGAACTTATTTTCTTTTTCTTTCTTGGCCGAAAATCTATGTGTATAGAGTAAGATTTTTTTATTTTCAAAACAAACAAAAATCTCTCTCTATTTTGCTTATTAGTGGCCGAAATTTCATAACCTTATATTTATAGGTTGGCCGAATTTTCTCCTTCACCAAGTACGGTTGGCCGAATTCATTGAATAGGAAATCTAGGGTTGGTTAATTTCCTTACTTGAAAATGAATTATCCTTTTCCCTAATTCTTATCAATTCAAGAATCCTAACCCTTGTAGGACTAGTGGTGGCCGAATTCTTTGTATAATAAGGAGTGTATGTGGACTTAATCCTTACCACATTAGGACTCCTATCACTTAAAAGAATTCCAACCCTAATCCAACGCATAGTATTTAATTTACTGATCAGGAAAAGATTTTGATTTAAACTATTAATTAATTAAATAATTAATTAATTCCCATTTAATCAAAACAATAAAATAAAATAATATCTTCGGTTATTTTATTTAGCCTTGCCGCCCACACCATATATATATGGGCCCAATATTATTTTTCTTATTTTATTTAATCCATTAGACTTTAAAAAAAAAGCCCACATGTGAATCAGACTTATTTTTACTAAAAGAAACAAGCCTACATGTCTCCTTTTAATATATTAATATAATAGTGCAGCCCATTAAATAAATAATAGACATATTATATTCTTAATATATTAAATGCAATTCTAGATGGACCCATAAATTGGATCTTGTGGATTGTGGATCTTGGTGGGCTATCTAAATTTAAGCTTCAATAGACATAACCTAATCACAATCAACAAATGATTCACTTAGGTCCGATCTATTAATTTTAACTCATTCCACTAAAGAGCTAAAATTGAACTCTTAAATAAAGATAGAATAAGGAGATGTTTCTCATTCGTACCCTAGACAATCTTGTAGGAGATGGTGTACCCTCGTGAATAATATCAGTAATCGCCAAGAGCTCATAGACCGCCTATAGCTCTCCAAGTTATCATATTTCCTCATATGACCACATTTTGAACTTGGATATTTTGACTTGTCCAGAAGCCATGTCTTCAATAATCATTATTGAAAACTCAACGTTGAGATTTAATATTCAATACCTCAAAACATCCATATGATGATACTATACTCCCATTTAATAAATGGAGCCACGATGCCATATCTATAAATGAAGTCCTCTATCGATTAACAAATGAATACCACCAAACTATCGAGGATAGACTATGCTATATAATCGTACCCATTGATAGCTCAAATGATAACACTTGCAACCATAAGTCCATCATTTATCTCAGGATTTAGATAGATTCTCCGATTGTCCTGATAATGAAAAGACTTATATCTAGTGACGGTTCTAGATAAAGTATTTCATTGTGATCCATTTCAATGCACCCAGTGCACTAGATTCTTTTACTCGAAAACCTTTCGATGATTTTAGACTCATCATAACTCATTTGATTCCACTCAAATGCTAGTAAAAGAATTCTACAACTTTATCAAGATAGAGGTGCCCAACCTTTAACTTTAGTTGTGAACATTATTCAAGACTAACTAAAGAATTGTGTCTACCTCATACATATCTGGATGTACAAACAATTCTTCATATCTCATTGTCTTTTGACCTTATGATTATTTACCCTGACAATTATAATTATAAATGCTATAAGATTTTGCAGAATCAGAAATCACTTTATTTATATGAAAAGATTGTCAATTACAATATTACACTTGCTATTGAGCATAATCCTAACAATCTCCCACTTGCGCTATAGCAAATGTGTCATATCTCTCATTCCCATGTTCTCTAGATGCCCATCAAAACTCTTCTGAGGTAGAGCCTTTGTGAAGGGATCTACTAGATTTTCTGCCGACGCGATTTTGGTAATCGTCACGTCTCCCCTATGAACAATCTCCCTTAAAAGATGATACTTTCTTTCAATGTGCTTTCCTCTCTTATGACTTCTTGGTTCTTTCGAATTAGCCACTGCTCCACTGTTGTCATAGTAGATAGTGATCTGCTTATTCGCACTAGGAACTACTTCTAAGTCAATCAAGAATTGGCGAAGCCAAATAGCCTCCTTGGCAACTTCGCATACAGCTACATACTCTGCTTCCATGGTGGAGTCAGCAATACAAGATTGCTTGATACTCCTCCAAATGACTGCTCCTCCTCCAAGAGTAAACACAGATCCTGATGTGGATTTTCCAAGAGTCAGAATCCGATTGGAAATCAGAATCTGTATACCCAACGGGGATTAAATCCCCTCCAGAGTATACAAGCATATTATCTTTCGTTCTCCTAAGATACTTGAAAATATGCTTGACTGCCGTCCAGTGATCAGGACCAGGTTTCAATTGAAACCTGCTAACTATGCCAATAGCAAAACAAATATCTGGTCTAGTACAGAGCATTGCATACATGAGACTTCCAACTGCCGAGGCATATGGAATTCTACTCATGAATTGCTCTTCATGCTCATTATTAGGAACTTGTTCCTTAGAAAGTTTGATTCCATGCCTAAAAGGTAACATACCTTTCTTGGAATCTTGCATGAAAAACCTAAACAAAATTTTTTCTATGTATGAAGCTTGGGATAGTGCAATCGTTTTATTCTTTCTATCCCTTATTACTTGGATACCTAGAATAAAACTTGCTTCTCCTAAGTCCTTCATATCGAATTGTTTTGCTAACCATTCTTTTACTAATGTCAATACTCCCACATCGTTTCCAATGAGTAATATATCATCTACGTAAAGAATAAGGAAAACCAACTTGTCACCTTTGATCCTTTTGTATACACAAGGTTCTTCAAGGTTCTGTAAAAATCCAAAACCTTTTACAGCTTGGTCGAACCTTATGTTCCAGGATCTGGATGCTTGCTTTAATCCATAAATTGATTTCTGCAACTTGCATACCTTTTCCATTTGGCCCTTTTCAATGAATCCTTCTGGTTGCATCATATAGATGCTTTCGTCAAGACTTCCATTAAAGAAAGCTGTCTTGACGTCCATTTGCCAAATCTCTAAATCTAAAGATGCTGCAATGGATAAGAGTATCCTAATGGATTTAAGCATGGCCACAGGAGAGAAGGTTTCCTCGTAATCAATACCTTCTTTCTGTGTGTAACCTTTAGCTACCAATCTAGCTTTAAAAGTTTCCACCTTTCCATCCATACCTCTTTTCCTCTTGTATACCCACTTGCACCCAATGGGTTTTATCCCTTTAAGCAAGTCTACAAGGGACCAGACTTTGTTATCGAACATGGATTCAATCTCAGATTGCATTGCCTTTTGCCAATGGTGACAATCAACATCCTCCATTGCTTCCTTATACGTGTAGGGATCATCGTCGTCAGGGAGATTCTCAACAGATTCTCCTAGACCGATGTATCTTTCAGGTTGGGTTCTAACCCTCCCACTACGACGAGGAATGGTAGGTTGTTGATTTTGTTTTGGAGTGGAAATTACAATTGGGTTAGGTTGTGAAACCTCTTGTGGAATTGTATCTCCTGACATATCATTCAGGACAATTCTACTTTTGGGAACAAAATCATTCATATAGTCCTTTTCCAGAAATGTAGCATTTGTTGAAACAAACACTTTTAGATCTGAAGGACTATAGAAATAATATCATTTAGTTCCTTTTGGATAGCCCACAAATATGCATGTTTCCGAACGGGACTCCATCTTTTCTGTCTTTCCTTTTAACACGTGTGCAGGACAACCAAATATCCTTATGTGTTGTAAACTAGGCTTTTGCCCAGTCCACAACTCATATGGTGTTCCAGGAACCGACTTCGATGGTACCACGTTTAGAATATATATTGCAGTTTGTAGAGCATATCCCCAAAAAGAAATAGGAAGTGTTGAATAACTCAACATAGACCTAACCATGTTCAAAAGAGTTCTATTTCTCCTTTCTGCTACCCCATTTTGTTGAGGTGTACCTGGTGCAGTAAACTGAGAAACTATCCCATTATCAATTAGATATTGCTGAAACTCACCAGATAGATATTCTCCACCACGATCAGATCTCAAGATTTTTATGCGTTTCTCAAGCTGATTTTCTACTTCAGCTTTGAATGCTTTGAACATGTCAAAAGCATCCGACTTATGTCTCATGAGATACACATAACCAAATCTTGAGTAATCATATGTGTAGGTGATAAAGTACTCATATCCACCTTTAGCTTGAATGCTCATAGGACCACATACATCAGTGTGTATTAGTCCTAAACATTCAGTGGCTCTTGCACCTTTGGTATTGAATGGCCTTTTGGTCATTTTACCTTCCAAACAAGATTCACAAGTTGGTAGATCATCAACCTTTAAGTCACTTAAAGGTCCGTCACATACCAATCTTTTAATCCTATTAAGGTTAATGTGACCTAGGCGTAAATGCCAAAGGTAGGTTTCATCTTTTGATAATTTTACTCTTTTATGATTAGGTTCCATTATTTCTGTGTCTAACGAGTGAGAGATATTTCTATGCAAAAAGAATAGACCGTTTTCCAATGTACCTTTGCAAACAATTTTGTCATTCTTACTAATAATAAAAGCTTTATTAAAAGTAACCGAATATCCAAATTTATTTAAACAAGAAACTGAAATTAAATTCCTCTTGAATTGAGGTACATAATAAACGTCTATTAAATCTAAATGCCTACTAGAATCTATAATAACTCTAATATCTCCCACTGCACTTGCAGACACTAACGATCCGTTGCCCAAGGGCAAATTGATTTCGTTCTTATTCAGCCTTCTTCTTTCTTGGAACCCCTGTAAGGAATAACAAACATGATTAGTGGCTCCAGAGTCTATGATCCAAGAATCTGTAGAATCTGCCAGAAAACATGTTTCAAGATAATTAATATTACCTTCTTCCTTCTTGTTCTGGGACTTTGGGCAATTTCTTTTCCAATGTCCCTTTTCACCACAAAGGAAGCATTTCCCTTTGATATTGGTTACTTTCTTGGTCTCCTTCATGGTAGGCCCAAGTTGCTTTTTCTTCTGTTGTTTCTTGACCTTCTGACGGGTCTTAACAGTAACAACTTTACCAACCATTCGAATCTCTTGACCTTTGCTTTTCACAAGGATCTTTTCAACGCTTTGAACATCTTGCATCAGGCCCTGCAAGGTGTATTCCTTTTTGTTCAAGGTGTAGTCCAACTTGAACTGATCAAAGGAATCTGATAGTGAGTTGACAACCATATCAATTTTGGTCTCACCATCTATCTCAACGCCATTTAATTCTGCAATATTTAGATGTGCTATGACTTTCATCATGTGATCTTTCACAGCCTGTCCAGGTTTCATCCTAAGATTCATAAAAGCAGTCACTGCCTCTCTCTTAGTCGTCCTAGACCTCATAGCAAACATCTCTTCCAGAGACATCATAATATCAGCAGCAGACCCCATTCCTTCATGCTGCTGTTGCAACACGTCGGAGATAGTAGCCATAATGTAACATTTGGCCATATCATCTGAGGTCTTCCACTGCTCATACTCATCTCTTTGCAAAATACTTGATTTATTAATAGGAGCAGGTGGTTTAGGAGTAGTTAGAACAAACTTATGTTTTTCACTTTGCAGCAACAACCCAATTTTCCTTTTCCATGTGACATAATTATCTCAAGTTAAAGTGTTATCTTTCAGGATGTTCATAAGTGATGGGGTCATGATTTCTGAATAAAACAAAAAGCATATATAAGTAAATAATCATGATAAAGCACTTTCGAATATTTATCTTGAATTAATTAAATAACTCAATCGTGAAAAATTCAACGGTGATCCAACACCCATAAATGTTACGCCTCCTTCGGGAGTTCGCACCATTTACTAGTTGGACTAGGTCCCACCTAATTGTTAACATAACAACTAGCGTTTTCAATTTTAGCCTTGCAATTTTATTAACAAGAACTCTCGGGAGGATATTAATAAAATTACATTGAGTGTGTTACCAAGATATCGACCCTCAATTTTCTCTCACGAAAATCCCTCCTCTGGGAGTAGATCTCGTTTGAGTCAATTGTCTAGTCTATCCTTGTAAGGAAGTATTTTGCTAAATTCCATTTATGGACGCCCCTCGGGGGGATTACCAATAAATAATAAAGCTCAACTAACCTTGGAGGCCATAGGTGCTCTAACACACCTTCTCCCACTCAATTATTTAAGGCGTGTGATTAAATTCCAAAGAATGATTTTACCAAGTTATCTAGATGCCAATTAGATACCTAAATCATTCAATGCATGTTCATACCAAAAGAGATATATGAGTGGCACTCCTATTCTATATGACATGTTATCATACAATAACAAATATTGTAATATTTATACATAAAAATAAATAGCCACAATTTTGGTCCATCCTGGAAAAGCATTTAAATTACAATTGTACGGAATACAAAAAACTCCTTTCTTGGCGAACAAGACTTCAACCGACCATCTCGCGCACGTAATCGTGCGCCCGAAGATCACCAAGCAGCCCATGCAAGGGCATGAGCTGCCGCATGGCCAGCCCAAGCATGGGTTGCGCGCGCTGCTGCACCGCAACAAGCGCAGCTGCACGCTTGGTTGCGTGCACGCTTGTTGTCTCGGTGCGCGCGGGTGCCAAGCTCGGTTCCGGATGCTCCAATTTCTTCAAATCTTCGAGTCTTCGAATCTTTAATATATAACAACTTATTTTATACAATAAAATACTGTAGAAATATTTTTTTTTTCATTTAAACTACTGCAGTATTTTTTTTACAAATAAAAAACTGCACTTATTTTAATTCAATAAAAAACTGCACTAAATTTTAATACAATAAAAAACTGCAGTATTTTTACAATAAAATTAATAAGAACTTAGCAACTACCAAGAAGGAATTATGGCGATAATAGACCACCCTTCTTGTTACAATTCCGAAACAAAAAATACATTGAAATTCTAGGTCCAAAATCGAGCAATAACAATTCACTTTATAACAACATATATAAATCCATACATTCCACATGTAATTATATATGCGAATACCTAGAGTGCCATCTCTTTCTAAAACATGAATAATCACAATAAAAAGAAATAGATTCACCTATATATACGTTAATTAATTAATGGGTACAACCAAGGCTCTGATACCAATTGTAGGGAAAAATTGCTTAAAACCGCAGCGGAAGGCGAAAAGTAGATTTTCGTATAGTTTAAAATTTTTCTAAAGATTTGAACCTTAACCCTTTAATTAATTAAACTCAAATATACGGTTAGAGTTAAATACCTCTTGTCGCGTGATCCGATTGACTTACGTCGATGGTAATCCGCAAGATCTTCAATCCTAGCACGTACGTGAATCACCTAGGAGCGTGGTCTCCCTTTTTCTTTGAATTGCTTACCTTAGAATGGATGTATGGAATTTCTGATCTTGATCTTCAATAGTAAAACAACAAGAGCCTAAAAAAATAGTTCCGGTCACTTTTGAATTCACAATCAATATGATTGAAACTCGCGTAACCCTAAATCGAAAGTGTGCACAAAACCTTTTGATGTTAAAGGCTTGTAAGTACACTATCGAATGAGAACTTATTTTCTTTTTCTTTCTTGGCCGAAAATCTATGTGTATAGAGTAAGATTTTTTTATTTTCAAAACAAACAAAAATCTCTCTCTATTTTGCTTCTTAGTGGCCGAAAATTCATAACCTTATATTTATAGGTTGGCCGAATTTTCTCCTTCACCAAGTAGGGTTGGCCGAATTCATTGAATAGGAAATCTAGGGTTGGTTAATTTCCGTACTTGAAAAGGAATTATCCTTTTCCCTAATTCCTATCAATTCAAGAATCCTAACCCTTGTAGGACTAGTGGTGGCCGAATTCTTTGTATAATAAGGACTGTATGTGGACTTAATCCTTACCACATTAGGACTCCTATTACTTAAAAGAATTCCAACCCTAATCCAACACATAGTATTTAATTTACTGATCAGGAAAAGATTTTGATTTAAACTATTAACTAATTAAATAATTAATTAATTCCCATTTAATCAAAACAATAAAATAAAATAATATCTTGGGCTATTTTATTTAGCCTTGCCGCCCACACCATATATATATGGGCCCAATATTATTTTTCTTATTTTATTTAATCCATTAGACTTTAAAAAAAAGCCCACATGTGAATCAGACTTATTTTTACTAAAAGAAACAAGCCTACATGTCTCCTTTTAATATATTAATATAATAGTGCAGCCCATTAAATAAATAATAGACATATTATATTCTTAATATATTAAATGCAATTCTAGATGGACCCGTAAATTGGTCCGGTAGAATATATCAAGTGATCCATGCAAGTACGTGTGGATTGTGGATCTTGGCGGGCTATCTAAATTTAAGCTTCAATAGACATAACCTAATCACAATCAACAAATGATTTACTTAGGTCCGATCTATTAATTTTAACTCATTCCACTAAAGAGCTAAAATTGAACTCTTAAATAAAGATAGAATAAGGAGATGTTTCTCATTCATACCCTAGACAATCTTATAGGAGATGGTGTATCCTCGTGAATAATATCAGTAATCTCCAAGAGCTTATAGACCGCCTATAGCTCTCCAAGTTACTATATTTCCTCATATGACCACATTTTGAACTTGGATATTTTGACTTGTCCAAAAGCCTTGTCTTCAATAATCATTATTGAAAACTCAACGTTGAGATTTAATATCCAATACCTCAAAACATCCATATGATGATATTATACTCTCATTTAATAAATGGAGCCACGATGTCCATATCTATAAATGAAGTCCTCTATCGATTAACAAATGAATACCACCAAACTATCGAGGATAGACTATGCTATATAATCGTACTCATTGATAGCTCAAATGATAACACTTGCAACCATAAGTCCATCATTTATCTCAGGATTTAGATAGACTCTCCGATTGTCCTGATAATGAAAAGACTTATATCTAGTGACGGTTCTAGATAAAGTATTTCATTGTGATCCAGTTCAATGCACCCAGTGCACTAGATTCTTTTACTCGAAAACCTTTCAATGATTTTAGACTCATCATAACTCATTTGATCCCACTCAAATGCTAGTAAAATAATTCTACAACTTTATCAAGATAGAGGTGCCCAACCTTTAACTTAAGTTGTGAACGTTATTCAAGACTAACTAAAGAATTGTGTCTACCTCATACATATCCGGATGTACAAACAATTCTTCATATCTCATTGTCTTTTGACCTTATGAATATTTACCTTGACAATTATAATTATAAATGCTATAAGATTTTGCAGAATCAGAAATCACTTTATTTATATGAAAAGATTGTCAATTACAATATTACACTCTTGCTATTGAGTATAATCCTAACATCTACAAACTGCAATATATATTCTAAACATGGTACCATCGAAGTCAGTTCCTGGAACACCATATGAGTTGTGGACTGGGTGAAAGCCTAGTTTACAACACATAAGGATATTTGGTTGTCCTGCACATGTGTTAAAAGGAAAGACAGAAAAGATGGAGTCCCGTTTGGAAACATGCATATTTGTGGGCTATCCAAAAGGAACTAAAGGATATTATTTCTATAGTCCTTCGGATCTAAAAGTGTTTGTTTCAACAAATGCTACATTTCTGGAAAAGGACAATATGAATGATTTTGTTCCCAAAAGTAGAATTGTTCTGAATGATATGTCAGGAGATACAATTCCACAAGAGGTTTCACAACCTAACCCAATTGTAATTTCCACTCCAACACAAAATCAACAACCTACCATTCCTCGTCGTAGTGGGAGGGTTAGAACCCAACCTGAAAGATACATCGGTCTAGAAGAATCAGTTGAGAATCTCCCTGACGATGATGATCCCTACACGTACAAGGAAGCGATGGAGGATGTTGATTGTCACCATTGGCAAAAGGCAATGCAATCTGAGATTGAATCCATGTTCGATAACAAAGTCTGGTCCCTTGTAGACTTGCCTAAAGGGATAAAACCCATTGGGTGCAAGTGGGTATACAAGAGGAAAAGAGGTATGGATGGAAAGGTGGAAACTTTTAAAGCCAGATTGGTAGCTAAAGGTTACACACAGAAAGAAGGTATCGATTACGAGGAAACCTTCTCTCCTGTGGCCATGCTTAAATCCATTAGGATACTTTTATCCATTGCAGCATCTTTAGATTTAGAGATTTGGCAAATGGACGTCAAGATAGCTTTCCTTAATGGAAGTCTTGACGAAAGCATCTATATGATGCAACCAGAAGGATTCATTAAAAAGGGCCAAATGGAAAAGGTATGCAAGTTGCAGAAATAAATTTATGGATTAAAGCAAGCATCCAGATCCTGGAACATAAGGTTCTACCAAGTTGTTAAAGGTTTTGGATTTTTACAGAACCTTGAAGAACCTTGTGTATACAAAAGGATCAAAGGTGACAAGTTGGTTTTCCTTTTTCTCTACGTAGATGATATATTACTCATTGGAAACGATGTGGGAGTATTGACATTAGTAAAAGAATGGTTAGCAAAACAATTTGATATGAAGGACTTAGGAGAAGCAAGTTTTATTCTAGGTATCCAAGTAATAAGGGATAGAAAGAATAAAACGATTGCACTATCCCAAGCTTCATACATAGACAAAATCTTGTCTAGGTTTTCCATGCAAGATTCCAAGAAAGGTATGTTACCTTTTAGGCATGGAATCAAACTTTCTAAGGAACAAGTTCCTAAGAATGAGCATGAAGAGCAACTCATGAGTAGAATTCCATATGCCTCGGCAGTTGGAAGTCTCATGTATGCAATGCTCTATACTAGACCAGATATTTGTTTTGTTGTTGGCATAGTTAGCAGGTTTCAATCGAAACCTGGTCCTGATCGCTGGACAGCAGTCAAGCATATTTTCAAGTATCTTAGGATAACGAAAGATAATATGCTTGTATACTCTGGAGGGGATTTAATCCCCGTTGGGTATACAGATTTTGATTTCCAATCGGATTCTGACTCTAGAAAATCCACATCAGGATCTGTGTTTACTCTTGGAGGAGGAGCAGTCATTTGGAGGAGTATCAAACAATCTTGTATTGCTAACTCCACCATGGAAGCAGAGTATGTAACTGCATGCGAAGCTTCCAAGGAGGCTGTTCGGCTTCGCCAATTCTTGATTGACTAAGAAGTAGTTCCTAGTGCGAATAAGCAGATCACTATCAACTGTGACAACAGTGGAGCAGTGGCTAATTCGAAAGAACCAAGAAGTCATAAGAGAGGAAAATACATTGAAAGAAAGTATCATCTTTTAAGGGAGATTGTTCATAGGGGAGACGTGACGATTACCAAAATCGCGTCGGCAGAAAATCTAGCAGATCCCTTCACAAAGGCTCTACCTCAGAAGAGTTTTGATGGGAACCTAGAGAACATGGGAATGAGAGATATGACACATTTGCTATAGCGCAAGTGGGAGATTGTTAGGATTATGCTCAATAGCAAGAGTGTAATATTGTAATTGACAATCTTTTCATATAAATAAAGTGATTTCTTATTCTGCAAAATCTTATAGCATTTATAATTATAATTGTCAAGGTAAATAATCATAAGGTCAAAAGACTATGAGATATGAAGAATTGTTTGTACATCAGGATATGTATGAGGTAGACACAATTCTTTAGTTAGTTTTGAATAACGTTCACAACTTAAGTTAAAGGTTGGGCACCTCTATCTTGATAAAGTTGTAGAATTCTTTTACTAGCATTTGAGTGGGATCAAATGAGTTATGATGAGTCTAAAATCATCAAAAGGTTTTTGAGTAAAAGAATCTAGTGCACTGGGTGCATTGAACTGGATCACAATGAAATACTTTATCTAGAACCGTCACTAGATATAAGTCTTTTCATTATTAGGACAATCGGAGAGTCTATCTTAATCCTGAGATAAATGATGGACTTATGGTTGCAAGTGTTATCATTTGAGCTATCAATGAGTACGATTATATAGCATAGTCTATCCTCGATAGTTTGGTGGTATTCATTTGCTAATCGATAGAGGACTTCATTTATAGATATGGACATCGTGGCTCCATTTATTAAATGAGAGTATAATATCATCATATGGATGTTTTGAGGTATTGGATATTAAATCTCAACGTTGAGTTTTCAATAATGATTATTGAAGACATGGCTTCTGGACAAGTCAAAATATCCAAGTTCAAAATGTGGTCATATGAGGAAATATGGTAACATGGAGAACTATAGGCGGTCAATGAGCTCTTGGCGATTACTGATATTATTCATGAGGATACACCATCTCCTATAAGATTGTCTAGGGTATGAATGAGAAACATCTCCTTATTCTATCTTTATTTAAGAGTTCAATTTTAGCTCTTTAGTGGAATGAGTTAAAATTAATAGATCGGACCTAAGTGAATCATTTGTTGATTGTGATTAGGTTATGTCTATTGAAGCTTAAATTTAGATAGCCCACCAAGATCCACAATCCGCACGTACTTGCATGGATCACTTGATATATTCTACCGGACCAATTTATGGGTCCATCTAGAATTGCATTTAATATATTAAGAATATAATATGTCTATTATTTATTTAATGGGCTACACTATTATATTAATATATTAAAAGGAGACATGTAGGCTTGTTTCTTTTAGTAAGAATAAGTCTGGTTCACATGTGGGCTTTTATTTAAAGTCTAATGGATTAATTAAAATAAATAAAATAATATTGGTCCCATATATACATGGTGTGGGCGGCAAGGCTAAATAAAATAGCCCAAGATATTATTTTATTTTATTGTTTTGATTAAATGGGAATTAATTAATTATTTAATTAATTAATAGTTTAAATCGAAATCTTTTCATGATCAGTAAATTAGATACTATGTGTTGGATTAGGGTTGGAATTCTTTTAAGTGATAAGAGTCCTAATGTGGTAAGAATTAAGTCCATATACACTCTTTATTATACAAAGAATTCGGCCACCACTAGTCCTACAAGGGTTAGGATTCTTGAATTGATAGGAATTAGGGAAAAGGACAATTCCTTTTCAAGTAAGGAAATTAACCAACCCTAGATTTCCTATTCAATGAATTCGGCCAACCCTACTTGGTGAAGGAGAAAATTCGGCCAACCTCTAAATATAAGGTTATGAATTTTCGGCCACCAAGTTGAAGCAAAATAGAGAGAGATTTTTGTTTGTTTTGAAAATAAAAAATCATACTCTATACACATAGATTTTCGGCCAAGAGAGAAAAAGAAAATAAGTTCTCATTCGATAGTGCACTTACAAACCTTTAACATCAAAAGGTTTTGTGCACACTTTCGATTTAGGGTTACGCGAGTTTCAATCATATTGATTGTGAATTCAAAAGTGACCGGAACTATTTTTTTAGGCTCTTGGTGTTTTACTATTGAAGATCAAGATCAAAAATTCCATACATCCATTCTAAGGTAAGCAATTCAAAGAAAAAGGGAGACCACGCTCCTAGGTGATTCACGTACGTGCTAGGATTGAAGATCTTACGGATTACCATCGATGTAAGTCAATCGGATCACGCGACAAGAGGTATTTAACTCTAACCGTATATTTGAGTTTAATTAATTAAAGGGTTAAGGTTCAAATCTTTAGAAAAATTGTAAACTATACGAAAATTAATTTTTCGCCTCCGCTGCGGTTTTAAGCAATTTTTCCCTACAATATGGACATACATATTGCATATAATTTTGGGTTGAATGTGTGGATAGTTGTGAATGAATGGAATTTTGGTTTTTGAGTTTTGAATTTATTGATTCATTCATTTTTTATTTGATGAGCCGAAGGCTCTTGTTGATAATGCACATGAATTTAGTGGTTTTCTTTTTATATAGCCCAACTCGGTTTGGGGGTTTTGAATTCATACATATACTTGTACATGAATGAACATATAGTAAAAATCGGTTTGGGGGTCATTGACCCCATTCCGACAATTTTGTGAATGGATGCTTGATGTGGGTAAACTTTGGACTAAATTGCCATATTTGCTTAGAATGCCTTATTTTAAGATGAGCCTATTTTGGAGTATTTTATTTTGTTAGGCATTGATTGTGCATGATTAGTGCCAAGGGTTTTGTGTTCTGAGTCGAGTTAGGTGCTCACTGCTAGGCTGGACTCTCTCTGTCTTCAACATTGAGGACCATGTTGGGTTTTTGTTTGGGGGTGTAGACGCCTTTGTCAAGCCGTCTTTTTATAGGTTTTGAGTCATTTTTAGTTGTTTTGGTCAAAAAATTTCAAATTTGTCATAGTGGCCAAATGTTTCAAGCTTTAACTAGCTTGGATGTGATGTCTTGAGCGTGTGATTTTGATGAGTGTATAAATGCATTTTGAGCATGTATAACAAATCGTTGTCACTCTTGGGTCTTACTTGCTTGTCATGGGCTAGTCTCATCCTTTTTGTGTTTAATTTGAAGGGACTCGGTGCTCTTGCGCCTTGTTTTGATAGTGGAGACCACCCGTGAGTTCACAAACACAAGCCTATTTAAAAAGCGCATTGAGTGCTACAATTTCTTCTATTCTTAAACATTTTTCTCGACATATGCGTCACATGCCATAGAACTTACATTTCATACATATAGTGGATTGCTTGTTAGATGCATTCATTCCCTAAATAGACTAATTGTGGAAATTATTTTAGGCAATGTAAGCATTTAACTACTTAAAAAGCCTAAACACATTCCTATGTCCCTTATGTGTGCTTCCAAGCCAATTTTGAGGCCAAACACTTGCCTTTTCATTTGGAACCACAATAAAACATATAGCCATAAGCCAAACACAAACCAACCCTTTAATTGCCAATCATGTGGGTTGTGTGTATGTGTGTGTGCAAGGTGGTTGAAAAGTGTAAGCTCTTATATGAAATAACGTGTAATTAGGCAATGATGTAAGTGTGCAAGCATGGGCTCAAAAATGTAACAGTGCCAAAGTGTTAATTATTATTGAGAAAAAAGAAAAGAAAGAAAACAAAGGGCAAAAAGAAAAAAGAGAAAAAAAAAAGCCTAGTGAAACAATTGTAAGGTACTCATAATGTGGAGTACAAAAATTTGTAGCACAAATGTGTATGTAAGTAAATGCCTAGTCGCTCGAATGCGATTGGTGTTTAATAGAGCTTTGTATGGGGTGTGTGAGTATGTTTAAGCATGATTGGTGATCTGCGAACTCATATTTTCCTCTTTATTTGTTCACCGCATCTAACCTCATGGCCCCATTACAACCTAAGAGAAAAGTCCTATTTGATCTATGATATGTCTTGATTGGGAATGTTTGTTGATGGTTGATCTTCCACATTCATGGCATAGTGAATCTTTCTTAGGCTAGTTCACCAACAAATTAGTGTTCTTTCATTGATAAATGTATGCAATGCATTTGATTCTTATGCATAAATTCTATCTTTGCATACCTTGCATGAGAGTGAACTTAGGACTCAAAGAGGAAAAATAAGAGTGAATCCAGGTGAGGATTAGAGTTGAAATGAATTATGCTCAAGGTGAGAGAGTTAGTAGTTCCCAATATGAGAGCACTCTTAGGTGTGGGATTCATGATAGTGTGAGTTTCCTTCTAGTTGTTTTAGAATGTTTTGCATATGTCTACTTCTCTTTATCACACATCCTTGTATCTCACCGGTTGGACATGCCACAATTTGAATTGTTTGTTTTCGAGTCTAGGAAAATTTTAGATTGAGTCATTCTTGATGTAATGTTTTTGTTTTGTTTTGAGTTTGCTCTAGGATGAGCAAAGGTTTGGTTTGGGGTAGTTTATTGAGCCAAAATTGTTATATATTTTGGTCCTCATTCCTTATCCCTTGTCTTGTTTTTTAGCGTGTTTTCGTATCTTATGGGCTCTTTTATCATAATTGTAGGCATTAGATGAAATCCTTGTCATGGAGAAGAAAGTGGAGAATTCGGGCACAAAGCAAGCCAATTGAAGCATGAAGAAGAATGTAGTGCGCTGATGGTGAGCGGGTAAGGGCGCAAAGCAAGCTAATTGAAGCATGAACAAGAATGTAGTGCGCTGGTGTGTGCGCGGGTACCCTTACCCGCACACCACCAGCGCAATCCGAGCTTCAGACCTTTGCTAATCAGACCAGCGAACCTACCCACGAATCGGAGGTCAAAAATCATAAAAAATTATCCAAATGCCCAGTTCACTAGTACTGCACAGATCCCTACCAGCGCAGTTACCAGCAAATAGAAGAAGGAAGCAGCTAGAGAGAATGTGCGCTGGTCACTGCACAGGTACCCTACCCATGCACATATACCCGCACACTATGTTCATTTTGAAAACCACATCAGCAATCAGACCTATTTTTCTGGAAGACTATATAAGGATTCCTTTCTGACTTCAGCCACACGCCCACACACCATCTTACATCATATTTTCTCTCTCTAGATCTAGGAATCATTCTCTCCCTTCACATCCAAAACCCACACATCATTTTCTTTGATTTTCTACTCAACAAGTGCTCTAGGATATTGGAATTGAAGCTTGAAGGAAGGAGAATCTCTTTATGGGTTTTTCCTCACTCTCATATCTTAGTTTATCTTTTGTAATTAGCATTAGTAGCTAAATCCCCACTAAGGGGTTGATGTGATTTTTTGTGAACCATTGGTATTGTAATAAACTCTAATCTTTCTATCAATCTATCAAATATGTTTCATTCATTGTTTTAATTGATTTCAAAGATAATTTGTCTTAGATTGTACACTCATCTCTTTGCAAATTGTTTGAGAAATTACTTTAGTAGAGAATTGGGTATACACTCTGTTTGATTCTCTTAAGCTCATTTGAATGGAAGGATTGAATGAGAGTACACTTCTTGAGTGAAATCCGGATTTATTAAGCTCAATCTTTATCTAATCTTAAATGGGTAAACAATTCTATACACTCTAGGTTGGTTGCTTGTGAGAGATTAAGCATCAATTCTATACACTCAAGGATTGGTGATTTTATTGAGAGATTAATCCCTTATTGTGATAGATGCACATTCATGAACAATCACCTATGGGTGGCCAATACTATACACTCTAGATTGGAAACTCATAAGGGATATACAACCAATACTATACACTTTAGATTGGTTACATTTGTCTAATGTTCATTATTGTGAGTTCATCTTTGCCCATTGTTTGCTTTAATGATCCATCAATTCCTTAGTGCATTTATCATTTATTTTCATCTACTAACTTAGTTGCATTTTAATTAGTTTAAATTTAGTTTGCATATTAGTTAATTTTCCAATCAACAACCATTTCAATTTACTTTTATTGCATTTATTACTAGAGTAAAGATTTGATCATAACTATATATCGATCTCCGTGGATGATACCTTAACTTGCCACACTACTTGTTTAATACATTTGAGTGCATAGTTGTGGTTTTATAAATTTTTGTTTTAATATTGCATATACGACAGATGTGTGTCATCCGACCATTATTAACAACGCAGCTGAGCTCCAGGCAGCCGTGGAGATATCTAGGCGTGAAGCCAAGGAGAGAGCCAGAGCAAAGCTATACCCAAGAGGGAAGGGGCCGTTGGTTGTTGATGATAGAGCCGAATCTGAGGAGGATGACGACTGATTTTTCATTTCACATCTTTTTATCTTGCCATTTACTTTTGATATCTGAACTACTCTTTATTAGTATTTTTCTAGGATTGAACTCTTTTAATTTTCTGCACTTTAAAATTTTTCCTTTAGTTTATATTTTCTTAGTTAATAACTTTGGCGGATATTTGGATTTTTTGATGCTGGATATATTTTGATAGATATTTTTAATTTTGGAATGACTTCATTTGTTGAGATACTTTAATTGGTGGTTGTTAATAATTTATTTGGTGGATATTGTGTGTTAAAGCAAGTTTCTTCATCTCTTGGGAAGAAACAACAACAACTTGTGAGTTTTGGAGGGACGAGCAAGCCAACAATGCTCAAACAAAGAGCAAGAACCTTATCTTCATTAAGGATGCAAAATGGCAACCACCTCGTTTTCCATTTCTTTATCTCATTCTTGAAATTCTGAAATTTTCATTGATTTATTGATTCATTGAATATTTTATGCATATTGTGTGGATGGAAACTTGCATTGATTGATATACCATTTTTATGGATATGTGATGATCATTTTGGATATTATTGATTTATTCTTTTGTGTGAATGGATGAACCGAAAGCTCTTGTTATGCAGTGAATTTACATGGTTTACAATTTGCACATATATAGCCCAACTCGGTTTGGGGTTTTCTGATTACATGCATTATTGTATAGGATTTTGAGCTTATAGTTTGATTTGGTTTGGTCATGCCTCCATTCTACCAATTTTGAATGAATGCTTGATGTTAAGCTTTGATTGGAAAATCTTTGTGCTTTGTGCATATTGCTATATTGCACTGTTTGCATATTTTATATTGAGCCTTGTTTGGGTCATTGTTGTTTTTGTTAGGCATTGGTTATGTTTGATTAGTGCCTAGGTTTATTTTGTGTCATGTTAGGTGCGCGCCGCTAGGTCGGGCTCTCTTGTTTCCAACATTGGGGACAATGTTGAGTTTTGGTTTGGGGTGTAGACGCCTTTGTGAGTTGCTTTTTGTGTCTTGAGTCTTTTTGGAGTCAAATTTCTAAAAACATTGTCGCATGGCCAAAATTTTGAGCTTTAACTAGCTTTAGTGTGATGCCTTAAGTGTGTGCTTTTGGCGAGTTTATTTATGCTTGCTGAGCTTTGTTTAGTAGCGTGTTGTCACTCTAGGGTCTCACTTGCACTTCATGGGCTAGTCCCATCCTTTTTATGCTTAAGTTGAGGGGACTCGGTGCTCAAGCACCTTGTTCTAATAGTGGAGACTACCTAGAGAGTTTACAAACACAAACCTTCAAAAAAAAGCACATTTAAGTGTTTTCATTTCAAATCTTAAACACTTTTCTCATCACGCGCATCATTTTCCATAGGACATTACATCATATATTTATGGACTGCTTGATGGATGCTTACATTCCCTTTGATAGATGGAATTGTTGAAATGATCTTAGGCAATATGTGTGCATTTAACCACTCAAATTAGCCTAAACACACTCCTAGTCTCTAATTGTGTGCTCTAAAGCCAAACTTGAGACCAAACACTTACCTTTCATTTGGTATCACATGTAAACATATAGCCATAAGCCTAAACAGATGCCTCCATTGTTACCAATCCTGTTAGGATGTGTTGTTGAAAGGTGTAAAGCTCTAATAATTTTAAATAGCGTGTACGCAGGCAATATTTGTAAATGTGCAAGAAAAAGGCTCAAAATGTAAAAGTTGCAAAAATTTGCACCTAAGAGCCTAATTGTCAAATGTAGAGTGTGCATAAAGCAAAAGAAAGGAAAGACAATGCAAAGAAAAAAATGCAAAGAGCCTGGAAATGTATTGTTATGTACTCACAAAGTAAAGTACAATGTGAAGCACAAAGTGTGTGAAAGTTAAGCCTAGACGCTAGAGTCAAGTTTGTTTGTAAGTAGAGCTAAGTATAGGGGAGATATGAAATGGGTCTTAGCATGATTGGTGATCTTCAAATCCAATTTTCCTATTCTTTTGTTCACCACATTTTACCCCAAGGCCCCATTACAACCAAATGGAAGGACCTAATTGATCAATGAAGAAATCTAGATTGGGAGTGTTTGTTGAAGCATGATCTTCCACGGCCATGGCATTTGATTGCATTCCTAGGCTAGTTCACCAAAGATATTAACAGTCTTTCAACGTTATACTGTATGCAATGTGTTAGATTCCTATGCATAAATTCAGTCTTTGCATACCTTTCAATGAGTGTAAAGTTAGGACTCCGAGCAGAAAGAATAGAGAGACTCCATATGAGGCTTAGAGTCGAAGCAAATTACGCTCGATGAGCAAGAGTGAGTAGCTCCCAAAATGAGAGCACTTTTAGGTATGGGATTCGTGATAGTGTGACTACCCTTGTAGTGCCTTCAAGTTGCTCTAGAACGTTTTGCATGTGTCTACTCTTCTCTAACACACTTCCTTGCATCTCACTACTGATTGGAAATGCGGCTATTGTTCTGTTTTTGTTTGTGTCTAGGAAATTTTTAGATAGAACCATGTTTGTCTTATATCTTTTGTTTGTGTTGTTTTGTGTTTGCTCAAGGACGAGCAAATGTTTGGTTTTTGGGTGTTTGATCGTGCCAATTGTACTATATTATGGCCCTCATTCGCATTCTCTTTGTCTTGTTCTCGTATGCATTTTTGTGTCTAATAGGCTCTTTTACAGTAATTACAGGCATTTTGTGCAATTCAGGTGTTGGTGACAGACAGCGGAATGTTCGTGCATAAAACGAGTCATAGAAACAAAAGAGAGTGCAACTGCGCGGGTAATGCGTGGGTAACCATACCCGCACACTTCCAGGAGCCTAGAGCAATGCACTGGTCCATTCCAGCACAGTGGACACGCGAATCGGAAGTCCACTTTGTTAGGTTTTAGATTTGTGTTGGCTTGATTTCATAACAAAACTCTCTTTCTTTGTAATGTCTAGTTGCTTAGGTGGTTCATGGTTTATACAAGCTTCAAAGAAGAAAAGCAACTTCACATGCAAAACTTGTCTTCAAGAGGAAATGTGCTTTCTTGGATGCTAAGGTATCAAGATTTTTCTTCCTCTTACAAGGCGTTAGTGCACACACACACATTTCATAACATTTGTGTCCCTGCATCGTTGTGCCAAATTTTTATAACACGTTCACACACATATTGTTGTATACACATGCATTATATTTAATTTGACAATTTTTATAAAATTGCATGTTCTAGGACTATTTATAGGAAACGACATACATGTGTGTTCATGTGTTTATTTTTTTGTGTTTTTGTGATATTGGACTTGATCATATTCTCATTTTGTTCCATATTGAGTTCCGGTCGTTTCGGTTACTCATGCATTAGTTTTCAAGTTCCGAGTTGGAAGTTACGAAACTTTCCGTATCTTTATTGTATATGGTCTTCGTCTTTGTGTATTGTGTCGATTTCCATATTTTTTGTGAAAGTATTTGTGACATCCATGTGCATGAGGGAGTCCCGGTTTGTAATCCAAAAATGGATTCGAATTTGGAGTTCGGAGGCCGAAGAACAGTCGAAGAACACAAGAGGTGCACAAAAGGGAGCAAAAGGGAAAAATTATGGCAATTTGCCATTATCCCCTTGGCCATGTAGGCGCGTGAGGCTCACGCCAAAAATGTTTCTCTGTTCACGTGAGCTGCTCGCCAGAATTCATTTCATGTTTTAAAGGGATTTTGTTAGGTGCTTTGCATGTACATGGATTTTGGTGTGCCATGCTCAATCAAATGCATGTGTTGTCTTGACATAACTTCCTATTGGCTGTGACTGTTTTCATGTGTGAGCTTACCACACTGGATAGCCCTCTTTCTCGACCGGAAATTCAAATTGAAGAAGAAAAATTCCAGAAATTTTTAAAAGTGTTTTTTGATTTTTGTTTTGATGATATCTCTCTCAAATCAACTCCGATTTAATTAATTCAAAATCCGAAAGTAATGGTCTAGAAGAGAGGAAAGCATTTTCAGAGCCAAACAATTCTCATATTTTTCGTGATGATCTGATTTCAGTTCGTGAGTCATTGTTTGTAAGTGAATCAATTCTTTTCATATTTCTTTCAAGATCTTCTTAATGATTCTTCTTATATGAGTTGAAAGAAATGTTTAGAATTATTTTGATTCCATTTTTAGGATTTGTTTGATTTAGTTTTAAGATTAGTTCATTCTTTGATTGAATATCATTTTGCTAATCTTGAAGAACATGAGTTTAATCTAGAATCTATTTTGTGATTTGATCTTGATTGTTTATTTCTAGGTTTTAGTCACATGTTCTAAGAACTAGGATATCTTGATTGTATTTCTATCATCTAAATCTAGTTCTTGTTTTGTTGAATATGTTGTGGATTTCAAGTGTTAATTTATTCACTTGATTTCAAAGCTAGTTTTGTGATTTCTATTGAAAACTTGTTATTCTAGTTTTGATTGACATGTTTAGGTTTCTAGATATTTTTGTGGATGATTTTGAATGCCTAATATAGATCTCTAATCACATGTTCATAAGAATTAGTTACATTTGCTTGTGAGCTTGATTTGTGCTAAGCTAATTCTTCATAGATTGGGTTTGATCAACTTGCTCTATTTGCTTGTGTTTGCATCATTTGCATCCACTTAGATCATTTGTCTTGTGAAGAGGTTGGAAGTCTCATGTCTTAGAGTGATTCTTTGACTTAAGCATTGGAAGTCTCATTCGTTAGAGTAATTCTTTGGTTTGAGCATTGGAAGTCACATTTTGGAGAGGGGATCTTCAATTTATGCATTGGAAGTCTTGGCTAAGATCGAGGTGATCCAGATAGCTAATCATTGGAAGTCTTGTCTAGAGTTAGGGTGACTTGGATAGACAAGCAAGGGAGCTTCCTAGAGACGTGAGGTCTTGGATAGGAAGTTGGCATAGTAAGTTTACTAGGCCCGAGGGTAAAATAGGTGTTGATAGCTTAGAGAGTGAATCTTGTGTTGATTGTCTCTTAAGCGTGTAACTCCTATTTGTCATACTGAATTGCTTTGGCCGATGGTTATGGTACCAACCCGTGGATGTTTCCTCATTTTGAGGTTTTACCACGTAAAAATCCCTTGTGTTGGTTTTTTTTATTAGCTTTACTTTCCTTGAATTTGTATTGATTCATCTATTGCTTAATTGTATTCATATTGTCTTGTTGAATCAATATACTTGATAAAGCTTCTTTGTGCAAATTGTTTTCTTGTGAAGAAAAAGCCCCCCCCCCCCCCCCCCCCCCCCCCCCCCCCCCTCCCCTCTAGGTATATTTGACACTATAACATGAAGGAAATTTCAATTGGTATCAAAGCGGGTGTCTAGAGGTAATTAGATAGATCCTTATTATAGTGTTTGTGTTGTGTTTTGTTTTGTGAAAAAAAAAATCATTTTCTTTTTCCTATGGGTGATTCGATGCCGGGAAGTGCTTCTAGTGCTAGGTCTCCACTCTTGAAGAGTGCTAACTACTCCTTTTGGAAAAGTATGATGAAAGCCTACATTAGATCCATGACTGATGTAGAAGAGGAAAAGGAGTCCTCAGATGATCGTGAATCACTTAGCTATATATGAAGGAAGATTTGAGAATAGTTGTGAAGACTCCTCAAGTAGTGAGGAAGGTGAATACTCTTCAAGTAGTGAAGATAGTGAAGTCTCCTCCATGTTAGGATTATGCTCAATAGCAAGAGTGTACTAATGTATTTGACAATCTTTTCATATTAATAAAGTGATTTCTAGTTTAACAAATCTTATAGCATTTATAGTTTAATTATTATAATTGTCAAAAGTAAATAATCATAAGGTCAAAAGACTATGAGAAAAGAAGAATTGTTCATACATCTAGATATGTATGGGGTAGACACAATTCTTTAGTTAGTCTTGAATAATATTCACAACTTAAGATAAAGGTTAGGCACCTTTATCTTGTTAAAGTGGCAGATTCTTTTGCTAGAATTTGAGTGGGATCAAATGTGTTATGATGAGTCTAAAATCATCAAAGTGTGGTGTCTTTGGGCAAAAGAATCTAGTGCACTTGGTGTAGGGAAAAATTAACTAAAACCGCAGCGGAAGGCGAAAAGTAGATTTTCGTATAGTTTAAAATTTTTCTAAAGATTTGAACCTTAACCCTTTAATTAATTAAACACAAATATACGGTTAGAGTTAAATACCTCTTGTCGCGTGATCCGATTGACTAACGTCGATGGTAATCCGCAAGATCTTCAATCCTAGCATGTACGTGAATCACCTAGGAGCGTGGTCTCCCTTTTTTCTTTGAATTGCTTACCTGAGAATGGATGTATGGAACTTCTGATCCTGATCTTCAATCCCAAAACACCAAGAGCCTAAAAAATAGTTCCGGTCACTTTTGAATTCACAATCGATATGATTGGAACTCGCGTAACCCTAAATCGAAAGTGTGCACAAAACCTTTTGATGTTAAAGGCTTGCAAGTGCACTATCGAATGAGAACTTATTTTCTTTTTCTCTCTTGGCCGAAATTCTATGTGTATTGAGTAAGATTTTTATTTTTCAAAGCAAACAAAAATCTCTCTCACTCAAGCTTCTTCGTGGCCGAAATTTATCACCTTATATATATAAGGTGACCGAAATTTCTCCTTCTCAAAATAGGGTTGGCCGAATTCTTTGTGTAGGAAATCTAGGGTTGGCCAATTTCCTTACTTGAAAAGGAATTGTGCGTTTCCCTAGTTCCTATCAATTTAAGAATCCTAACCCTTATAGGACTAGGGTGGCCGAATTCTTTGTGTGGTATGGAGTATATGTGGACTTAATCCTTACCACATTAGGACTCCTATCACTTAAAAGAATTCTAACCCTAATCCAACACATAGTATTTTATTTACTAGGAAAAGATTTTGATTTAAACTATTAATTAATTAAATAATTTATTAACTTTCATTTAATCAAAACAATAAAATAAAATAATATCTTGGGCTATTTTATTAGCCTTGCCGCCCACACCATATATATATGGGCCTAATATTATTTTTCTTATTTTATTTAATCCATTGGACTTTAAATAAAAGCCCACAAGTGAACCAGACTTATTCTTACTAAAAGAAACAAGCCCACATGTCTCCTTTTAATGTATTAATATAACAGAGCAGCCCATTAAATAAATAATAGACATATTATATTCTTAATATATTAAATGCAATTCTAGATGGACCCATAAATTGGTTCAGTAGAATATATCAAGTGATCCATGCAAGTACGTGTGGATTGTGGATCTTAGCGGGCTATCTAAATTTAAGCTTCAATAGACATAACCTAATCACAATCAACAAATGATTCACTTAGGTCTGATCTATTAATTTTAACTCATTCCACTAAAGAATTAAAATTGAACTCTCAAATAAAGATATAATAAGGAGATGTTTCTCATTCATACCCTAGACAATCTTATAGGAGATGGTGTATCCTCGTGAATAATATCAGTAATCGCCAAGAGCTCATAGACCGTCTATAGCTCTCCAAGTTACTATATTTCCTCATATGACCACATTATGAACTTGGATATTTTGACTTGTCCAGAAGCCATGTCTTCAATAATCATTATTGAAAACTCAACGTTGAGATTTAATATCCAATACCTCAAAACATCCATATGATGATATTATACTCTCATTTAATAAATGGAGCCACGATGTCCATATCTATAAATGAAGTCCTCTATCGATTAACAAATGAATACCACCAAACTATCGAGGATAGACTATGCTATATAATCGTACTCATTGATAGCTCAAATGATAACACTTGCAACCATAAGTCCATCATTTATCTCAGGATTAAGATCGACTCTCCGATTGTCCTAATAATGAAAAGACTTATATCTAGTGACGGTTCTAGATAAAGTATTTCATTGTGATCCTGTTTAATGCACCCAGTGCACTAGATTCTTTTACTCGAAAACCTTTCGATGATTTTAGACTCATCATAACTCATTTGATCCCACTCAAATGCTAGTAAAAGAATTCTACAACTTTATCAAGATAGAGGTGCCCAACCTTTAACTTAAGTTGTGAACGTTATTCAAGACTAACTAAAGAATTGTGTCTACCTCACACATATCCGGATGTATGAACAATTCTTCATATCTAATAGTCTTTTGACCTTATGATTATTTACCTTGACAAATATAATAATAAATGCTATAAGTATTTGTAAGAATCAGAAAACACTTTATTAATATGAAAAGATTGTCAATTACAATATTACACTTTTGCTATTAAGCATAATCCTAACAATCTCCCACTTGCGTTATAGCAAGTGTGTCATATCTCTCATTCCCATATTCTCTAGGTGCCCATCAAAACTCTTCTGAGGTAGAGCCTTTGTGAAAGGATCGGCTAGATTTTCTGCTGACGCGATTTTGGTGATCGTCACGTCTCCCCTATGAACAATTTCCCTTAAAAGGTGATATTTCCTTTCTATGTGTTTACCTCTCTTATGACTTCTTGGTTCTCTCGAATTAGCCACTGCTCCACTGTTGTCACAGTGTATAGTGATCTGCTTATTCGCATTAGGAACCACTTCCAAGTCAATCAAGAATTGGCAGAGCCAAACAGCCTCTTTTGCAGCTTCGAATGCAGCAACATACTCAGCTTCCATGGTGGAATCTGTTAGGATTATGCTCAATGGCAAGAGTGTAATATTGTAATTGACAATCTTCTCATATTAATAAAGTGAATTATGATTCTTACAATTACTTATAGCATTTATTATTATAATTGTCAAGGTAAATAATCATAAGGTCAAAAGACTATGAGACATGAAGAATTGTTCATACATCCGGATATGTATGAGGTAGACACAATTCTTTAGTTAGTCTTGAATAACGTTCACAACTTAAGTCAAAGGTTGGGCACCTCTATCTTGTTAAAGTTGTAGAATTCTTCTACTAGCATTTGAGTGGGATCAAATGAATATGATGAGTCTAAAATCATCGAAAGGTTTTCGAGTAAAAGAATCTAGTGCACTAGGTGCATTGAACTGGATCACAATGAAATACTTTATTTAGAACCGTCACTAGATATAAGTCTTTTCATTAAAGAGGACAATCGGAGAGTCTATCTTAATCCTGAGATAAATGATGGACTTATGGTTGCAAGTGTTATCATTAGAGCTATCAATGAGTACGATTATATAGCATGGTCTATCCTCGATAGTTTGGTGGTATACATTTGTTAATCGATAGAGGACTTCATTTATAGATATGGACATCGTGGCTCCATTTATTGAATGAGAGTATAATATCATCATATGGATGTTTTGAGGTATTGGATATGAAATCTCAACGTTGAGTTTTCAATAATGATTATTGAAAACATGGCTTCTGGACAAGTCAAAGTATCCAAGTTCAAAATGTGGTCATATGAGGAAATAGGGTAACTTGGAGAGCTATAGGCGGTCTATGAGCTCTTGGCGATTACTGAAATTATTCACGAGGATACACCATCTCCTATAAGATTGTCTAGGGTATGATTGAGAAAAATCTCCTTATTCTATCTTTATTTAAGAGTTCAATTTTAGCTCTTTAGTGGAATGAGTTAAAATTAATAGATTGGACCTAAGTGAATCATTTGTTGATTGTGATTAGGTTGTGCCTATTAAAGCTTAAATTTAGATAGCCTGCCAAGATCCCCAATCCACACGTATTTTCATGGATCACTTGATATATTCTATCGGGCCGATTTAAGGGTCCATCTAGAATTGTTTTTAATATATCAAGAAAATAATATGTCTATTATTTAATTAATGGGCTGCACTATTATATTAATATATTAAAAGGAGACATGTGGGCTTGTTTCTTTTAGTAAGAATGGGTCTGGTTCACATGTGGGCTTTTATTTAAAGTCCAATGGATTAAATGAAATAAGAAAATAATATATGTCCCATTTATATAAGTGGGGTGGCAAGGTGTATATATTAACCTAATATATTATTTTGTTTCATTGTTTTAATTAAATAAGTATTAGTTAATTTATTAATTAATTGTTTAATTAAGAAACAAATCTTTTTCTGATCAGGAAATATATTTCCTAAAGTTATACTATTGGTAGTAGTATATTAAAAGTAAAAGACTTGTTTGATAAGAAAATAAATAAATAATTTTATTTATTTAATCAAATAAGAAGTCTTTTTATTTAGTCAATAAAAGAATAAAAATATCTATGAGTTGGATTAGGTTTTGAAGTCTAAAGGTTGATGGAAATTAGGGTGCAACACAAACTCTTTTTGGTATGTGATTTGCGGCAACCCTAGTCCATTTAGAGGAAGATTTCGGCAATCCTAAATAGAAGAGGAAGCAAAATTTCGGCCACCTATATAATACCACATATAGAATTCGGCCACCATAGTTGATTGAATGATTCAATTTTTCTTCTTCTTCTCAATTCATAGAAAAGGATAATTTTTATTCTACTAAACATAAAAGAGAGAAGAGATTATTCTTTGATAGTACACTGATTTCTTGTTCATCAATAAGCTTGTGTGTACAACATCGAATTAGGTTCACGCGAGTTTCGATCATTAGATTGAGAACTCAAAAGTGACCGGAATAATTTTTGTCTTCTTTTGATTGTTTTGTGACTAACAAAAGAAAAAGAAAACTTTATTCATCCATTCTCAGGTTTGCAATTCAAAGAAAAAGGGAGACCACGCTCCTAGGTGATTCACGTACGTGTTTGGATTGGAAGATCTCGCGGTCATGTTCACGATCACTGTTCACGCGGGTACTGTTCAGGGGCATCGGAAAAGATTTTATGGATTACCAATCGACGTAAGTCAATCGGATCACGCTTCAAGAGGTATTTAACTCTAACCGTATATATTTGAGTTTAATTAATTATAAGGTTAAGGTTCAACTTTGAGAAATATTTTAAAACCATATGAAATCTATTTTTCGTTTCTTCCGCTGCGTTTTATATCGATTTTTCCCTACAATTGGTATCAGAGCCTTGGTTGTACCTTTTAATTAATTAACGTATATATACGTGAATCTATTTCTTTTTTATTGTGATTATACATGTTTTAGAAAGAGATGGCACTCTAGGTATTCGCATATATAATTACATGTTGAATGTATGGATTTATATATGTTTTATAAAGTGAATTGTTATTGCTCGATTTTGGTCCTAGAATTTCAATGTAATTTTTGTTTCGGATTTGTAACAAGAAGGGTGGTCTATTATCGCCATAATTCCTTCTTGGTAGTTGCTAGGGTTTTTTTTTTTTTTTTGTATGTAAAATAAGTGCAGTATTTTTTTTTGTAATCAGGTGCAGTATTTTTTTGTAAATCTTACAGTAATTTATTCGTAATATGATGTAATGTATTCGGGTATTGAAAATTCGAAGACATGAAGAAAAACGAAGCAACCGGAACCGAGAACGAGCACCGTGCGCACCCTAGGACTGGATTGGGCTGCGCATGGCAAGCCCAATCCTTGGTGGGCTGCGCACGGCAGCCTTGTGTGGCCTTATGGGCTGCGCAAGGCAGCCCCTTTGCGGGGTTGTGGGCTGTGCACGTCCACGAGAGGAGGCCGAGGGATGAGCGTATGGTTGATGGCCACCTGAAGATCTTGTATTCCTAACAATTGTAATTTACTTGCTTTTCTAGGATGGGCTAAAATTGTTGCTATTTAATTTTTGCTTAAATATTACAATATTTGTTGTTGTATGATAACATGACATTTTAGAATAGGAGTGCCACTCATATATCTCTTTTGGTATGAACATGCATTGAATGATTTAGGTATCTAATTGGCATCTAGATAACTTGGTAAAAATCATTCTTTGGGATTTAATCACACGCCTTAAATAATTGAGTGGGAGAAGGTGTGCAAGAACGCCTATGACCTCCAAGATTAGTTGAGTTTTATTATTTTTGGTAATCCCCCCAAGGGGCGTCCATAAATGGAATTTAACAATATACTTCCTTACAAGGATAGACTAGACAATTGACTTAAACGAAATCTACTCCCCAAGGAGGGATTTTCGTGAGAGAAAATTGAGGGTCGATATCTTGGTAACACACTCAATGTAATTTTATTAATATCCTCCCAAGAGTTATTGTTAATAAAAATTACAAGGCTAAAATTAAAAACGCTGGTTGTTATGTTAACAATTAGGTGGGACCTAGTCTAACTAGTAAATAGTGCGAACTCCCAAAGGAGGCGTAATATTTATGGGTGTTGGATCACCGTTGAATTTTTATGATTGAATTATTTATTTTAATTCAAGATAAATTTTTAAAAGTGCTATTATCATGATTATTTACTTATATATGTTTTTGTTTTAATCAGAAATCATGGCCCCATCACTTATGAACATCCTGAAAGATAACACCTTAACTGGAGATAACTACGTAACATGGAAAAGAAAAATTGGGTTGTTGCAGCAAAGTGAAAAACATAAGTTTGTTCTGACCACTCCTGAACCACCCCTTCCTAATAATGAATCTAATGTGATGCAAAGAGATGCGTATGAGCAGTGGAAGACTTTTGATGATATGGCAAAATGTTACATTATGGCCACTATCTCCGACGTGTTGCAACAGCAACATGAAGGAATGGAGTCCGCTGCTGATATAATGATGTCTCTAGAGGAAATGTTTGTTATGAGGTCTAGGACGACTAAGAGAGAGGCAGTGACTGCTTTTATGAATCTTAGGATGAAACCTGGATAATCTGTGAAAGATCACATGATGAAAGTCATAGCACATCTCAATATTGCTGAACTAAATGGTGCTGAGATTGATGGTGAGACCAAAATTGATATGGTAGTTAACTCACTGTCAGATTCCTTTGATCAGTTCAAGTTGGACTACACCTTGAAAAAAAAGGAATACACCTTGCAGGGCCTGATGCAAGATGTTCAAAGCGCTGAAAAGATCCTTGTGAAAAACAAAGGTCCAGAGATTCATTTGGTTGGTAAAGTTGCTAATGTTAAGACCTGTAAGAAGGTCAAGAAACAACAGAAGAAAAAGAAACTTGGGCCTACCAAGAAAGTAACCAAGATCAAAGGGAAATGCTTCCTTTGTGGTGAAAAGGGACATTGGAATAGAGATTGCCCAAAGTCCCAGAAAAAGAAGGAAGAAGGTAATGTTAATTATCTAGAAACATGTTTTCTGGCAGATTCTACTGATTCTTGGATCATAGACTCTGGAGCCACTAATCATGTTTGTTATTCAATGCAGGGGTTTCAGGAAAAGAGAAGGTTGAATGAAGATGAAGTCAATTTGCGCTTGGGCAATGGAACGTTAGTGTCTGCAAGTGCAGTGGGAGATATTAGAGTTATTTTAGATTCTAGTAGGCATTTTGATTTAATAGACGTTTATTATGTACCTCAATTCAAGAGGAATTTAATTTCAGTTTCTTGTTTAAATAAGTTTGGATATTCGGTTACTTTTAATAAAACTTTTATTATTAGTAAGAATGACAAAGTTGTTTGCAAAGGTACATTGGAAAATGGTTTATTCTTTTTGCATAGAAATATCTCTCACTCGTTAGACACAGAAATAATGGAACCTAATCATAAAAGAGTAAAATTATCAAAAGATGAAACCTATCTTTGGCATTTACGCCTAGGTCACATTAACCTTAATAGGATTAAAAGATTGGTATGTGATGGACCTTTAAGTGACTTAAAGGTTGATGATCTACCAACATGTGAATCTTGTTTGGAAGGTAAAATGACCAAAAGGCCGTTCAATACCAAAGGTGCAAGAGCCACTGAATGTTTAGGACTAGTACACACTGATGTATGTGGTCGTATGAGCATTCAAGCTAGAGGTGGATATGAGTACTTCATCACCTTCACAGATGATTACTCAAGATTTGGTTACGTGTATCTCATGAGACATAAGTCGGATGCATTTGATATGTTCAAAGCATTCAAAGCTGAAGTAGAAAATCAGCTTGAGAAACATATAAAAATCTTGAGATCTGATCGTGGTGGAGAATATCTATCTGGAGAGTTTCAGCAATATCTTATTGATAATGGGATAGTTTCTCAGCTTTCTGCACCAGGTACACCTCAACAAAATGGGGTAGCAGAAAGGAGAAATAGGACTCTTTTAGAGATTGTTAGATCAATGTTGAGTTATTCAACACTTCCTATTTCTTTTTAGGGATATGCTCTACAAACAGCAATATATATTCTAAACGATGTACAATCTAAATCTGTCCCTAAAACCCCACATGAATTGTGGACTGGGCGAAAGCCTAGTTTACAACACATGAGAATATTTGGTTGTCTTGCACATGTGTTGAAAGGAAAGACAGAAAAGATGGAGTTCTGTTCGGAAACATGTATATTTGTGGGGTATCCAAAAGGAACTAAAGGATATTATTTCTATAGTCCTTCTGATCTAAAAGTATTTGTTTCAACAAATGCTTCATTTCTAGAAAAGGACTATATGAATAATTTTGTGCCCAAAAGTAGAATTGTCCTGAATGAGATGTCAGGAGATACAATTCCACAAGAGGTTTCACAACCCAGCCCAATTGTAAGTTCCACTCCAACACAAGATCAACAACCTACCATTCCTCGTCCTAGTGGGAGGGTTAGAACACAACCCGAAAGATATATCGGTCTAGGAAAATCTGTTGAGAATCTCCTGGATGACGATGATCCCTACACGTACAAGGAAGCTATGGAGGATGTTGATTGTCGTCATTGGCAAAAGGCAATGCAATCCGAGATTGAATCGATGTTCAATAACAAAGTCTGGTCCCTTGTAGACTTGCCTAAAGGGATTAAACCCATTGGGTGCAAGTGGGTATACAAGAGGAAAAAAGGTATGGATGGTAAGGTGGAAACCTTTAAAGCTAGACTAGTAGCTAAAGGTTATACACAGAAAGAATGTATCAATTGCGAGGAAACCTTCTCACCTGTGGCCATGCTTAAATCCATTAGGATACTCTTATCCATTGCAGCATCTCTAGACCTAGAGATTTGGCAAATGGATGTCAAGACAGCTTTCCTTAATGGAAGTCTTGACGAGAGTATCTACATGATGCAACCAGAGGGATTCATTGAAAAAGGCCAAGAAGAAAGAGTATGCAAGTTGCAAAAGTCCATATATGGACTAAAGCAAGCATCCAGATCCTGGAACATAAGGTTTGATCAAGCTGTAAAGGGTTTTGGATTTATTCAAAACCCTGACGAACCTTGTGTATACAAGAGGATCAAAGGCGACAAGTTTGTTTTCCTCATTCTTTATGTTAATGATATACTACTCATTGGAAACGATATAGGTGTATTGACATCAGTGAAAGAATGGTTAGCAAAATAATTTGATATGAAGGACTTAGGAGAAGCAAGTTATATTATTGGTATCCAAGTAATAAGGGATAGAAAGAATAGAACGATTGCATTATCCCAAGCTTCATACATTGATAAAATCTTGTCTAGATTCACCATGCAAGATTCCAAGAAAGGTATGTTACCTTTTAGACATGGAATCAAACTTTCTAAGGGTCAAGCACCTAAGAATGTGCATGAAGAGCAATTCATGTGTAGAGTTCCATATGCCTCGGCAGTTGGAAGTCTCATGTATGCAATGCTCTGTACTAGACCAGATATTTGTTTTGCTGTTGGCATAGTTAGCAGGTTTCAATCGAAACCTGGTCTTGATCATTGGACGGCATTCAAGCATATTTTCAAGTATCTCAAGAGAACTAGAGATTATATGCTTATATACTCTTGAGGGGATTTAATTCCCGTTGGGTATACAGATTCTGATTTCCAATCGAATTCTGACTCCAGAAAATCCACATCAGGATCTGTGTTTACCATTGGAGGAGAAGCAGTCATATGGAGGAGTATCAAGCAATCTTGTATTGCTGATTCCACCATGGAAGCTGAGTATGTTGCTGCATGCGAAGTTGCCAAAGAGGCTGTTTGGCTACGCCAATTCTTGATTGACTTAGAAGTGGTTCCTAGTGTGAATAAGCAGATCACTATACACTGTGACAACAGTGGTGCAGTGGCTAATTTGAAAGAACCAAGAAGTCATAAGAGAGGTAAACACATTGAAAGAAAGTATCACCTTTTGAGGAAAATTGTTCATAGGGGAGACGTGACGATCACCAAAATCGCGTCTGCAGAAAATCTAGCGGATCCTTCCACAAAGGCTCTACCTCAGAAGAGCTTTGATGGACATCTAGAGAACATGGGAATTAGAGATATGACACACTTGCTATAGAGCAAGTGGGAGATTGTTAGGATTATGCTCAATGGCAAGAGTGTAATATTGTAATTGACAATCTTCTCATATTAATAAAGTGAATTATGATTCTTACAATTACTTATAGCATTTATTATTATAATTGTCAAGGTAAATAATCATAAGGTCAAAAGACTATGAGACATGAAGAATTGTTCATACATCCGGATATGTATAAGGTAGACACAATTCTTTAGTTAGTCTTGAATAACGTTCACAACTTAAGTCAAAGGTTGGGCACCTCTATCTTGTTAAAGTTGTAGAATTCTTTTACTAGCATTTGAGTGGGATCAAATGAATATGATGAGTCTAAAATCATCGAAAGGTTTTCGAGTAAAAGAATCTAGTGAACTAGGTGCATTGAACTGGATCACAATGAAATACTTTATCTAGAACCGTCACTAGATATAAGTCTTTTCATTAAAGAGGACAATCGGAGAGTCTATCTTAATCCTGAGATAAATGATGGACTTATGGTTGCAAGTGTTATCATTAGAGCTATCAATGAGTACGATTATATAGCATGGTCTATCCTCGATAGTTTGGTGGTATACATTTGTTAATCGATAGAGGACTTCATTTATAGATATAGACATCGTGGCTCTATTTATTGAATGAGAGTATAATATCATCATATGGATGTTTTGAGGTATTGGATATTAAATCTCAACGTTGAGTTTTCAATAATGATTATTGAAAACATGGCTTATGGACAAGTCAAAGTATCCAAGTTCGAAATGTGGTCATATGAGGAAATATGGTAACTTGGAGAGCTATAGGCGATCTATGAGCTCTTGGCGATTACTGATATTATTCACGAAGATACACCATCTCCTATAAGATTGTCTAGGGTATGAATGAGAAACATCTCCTTATTCTATCTTTATTTAAGAGTTCAATTTTAGCTCTTTAGTGGAATGAGTTAAAATTAATAGATTGGACCTAAGTGAATCATTTGTTGATTGTGATTAGGTTGTGTCTATTGATGCTTAAATTTAGATAGCCCGCCAAGATCCCCAATCCACACGTATTTTCATGGATCACTTGATATATTCTACCGGGCCGATTTAAGGGTCCATCTAGAATTGTTTTTAATATATCAATAATATAATATGTCTATTATTTAATTAATGGGCTGCACTATTATATTAATATATTAAAAGGAGACATGTGGGCTTGTTTCTTTTAGTAAGAATGGGTCTGGTTCACATGTGGGCTTTTATTTAAAGTCCAATGGATTAAATGAAATAAGAAAATAATATATGGCCCATTTATATAAGTGGGGCGGCAAGGTGTATATATTAACCTAATATATTATTTTGTTTCATTGTTTTAATTAAATAAGAATTAGTTAATTTATTAATTAATTGTTTAATCAAGAAACACATCTTTTTCTGATCAGGAAATATATTTCCTAAAGTTATACTATTGGTAGTAGTATATTAAAAGTAAAAGACTTGTTTGATAAGAAAATAAATAATTTATTTTATTTATTTTATTAAATAAGAAGTCTTTTTATTTAGTCAATAAAAGAATAAAAATATCTATGAGTTGGATTAGGTTTTGAAGTCTAAAGGTTGATGGAAATTAGGGTGCAACACAAACTCTTTTTGGTATGTGATTTGCGGCAACACTAGTCCATTTAGAGGAAGATTTCGGCAATCCTAAATAGAATAGGAAGCAAAATTTCGGCCACCTATATAATACCACATATAGAATTCGGCCACCATAGTTGATTGAATGATTCAATTTTTCTTCTTCTTCTCAATTCATAGAAAAAGGATAATTTTTATTCTACTAAACATAAAAGAGAGAAGAGATTATTCTTTGATAGTACACTAATTGCTTGTTCATCAATAAGCTTGTGTGTACAACATCGAATTAGGTTCACGCGAGTTTCGATCATTAGATTGAGAACTCAAAAGTGACCGGAATAATTTTTGTCTTCTTTTGATTGTTTTGTGACTAACAAAAGAAAAAGAAAACTTTGTTCATCCATTCTCAGGTTTGCAATTCAAAGAAAAAGGGAGACCACGCTCCTAGGTGATTCACGTACGGGTTCGGATTGGAAGATCTCGCGGTACTGTTCACGATCACTGTTCACGGCAGGTACTGTTCACGATCACTGTTCACGCGGTAATGTTCACAATCACTGTTCACGCGGGTACTGTTCACGGGCATCGGAAAAGATTTTGTGGATTACCAATCGACGTAAGTCAATCGGATCACGCGTCAAGAGGTATTTAACTCTAACTGTATATATTTGAGTTTAATTAATTAAAAAGTTAATGTTTAACTTTGAGAAAAATTTTAAAACCATACGAAATCTATTTTTCGTTTCTTCCGCTGCGTTTTATATCGATTTTTCCCTACAAAATCAGCAATACAAGATTGCTTGATACTCCTCCATATGACTGCTCCTCCTCCAATGGTAAACACAGATCCTGATGTGGATTTGCTGGAGTCAGAATCCGACTGGAAATCAGAATCTGTATACCCAACAGGAATTAAATCCCCTCTAGAGTATACAAGCATATAATCTCTAGTTCTTTTAAAATACTTGAAAATATGCTTGACTGCCGTCCAATGATCAGGACAGTGTTTCGATTGAAACCTGCTAACTATGCCAACAGCAAAACAAATATCTTGTCTAGTACAGAGCATTGCATACATGAGACTTCCAACTGCCGAGGCATATGGAACTCTACTCATGAATTGCTCTTCATGCTCATTCTTAGAAACCCGTTCCTTAAGAAGTTTGATTCCATGTCTAAAAGGTAACATACCTTTCTTGGAATCTTGCATGGAAAATCTAGACAAGATTTTATCAATGTATGAAGCTTGGGATAATGCAATAGTTCTATTCTTTCTATCCCTT
Organism: Dipteronia sinensis; assembly: GCA_033220585.1. NCBI lineage: Eukaryota > Viridiplantae > Streptophyta > Magnoliopsida > Sapindales > Sapindaceae > Dipteronia > Dipteronia sinensis. The sequence continues at coordinate 49,917,919 of CM065640.1, forward strand.
ATTACTTGGATACTAAGAATATAACTTGCTTCTCCTAAGTCCTTCATATCAAATTCTTTTGCTAACCATTCTTTTACTGATGTCAATACACCTACATCGTTTCCAATAAGTAGTATATCATCAACATAAAGAATGAGGAAAACCAACTTGTCACCTTTAATCCTTTTGTATAAACAAGGTTCGTTTGAATAAATCCAAAACCTTTCACAGCTTGATCGAACCTTATGTTCCAGGATCTGGATGCTTGCTTCAGTCCATATATGGACTTTTGCAATTTGCATACTCTTTCCTGTTGGCCCTTTTCAATAAATCCTTCTGGTTGCATCATGTAGATGCTCTCGTCAAGACTTCCATTAAGGAAAGCTGTCTTGACGTCCATTTTCCAAATCTCTAGGTCTAGAGATGCTGCAATGGATAAGAGTATCCTAATTGATTTAAGCATGGCCACAGGAGAGACGGTTTCCTCGTAATCGATACCTTCTTTCTGTGTATAACCTTTAGCTACCAGTCTAGCTTTAAAGGTTTCCAACTTACCATCCATACCTCTTTTCTTCTTGTATACCCACTTACACCCAATGGGTTTTATCCCTTTAGGCAAGTCTACAAGGGACCAGACTTTGTTATTGAACATAGATTCAATCTCAGATTGCATTGCCTTTTGCCAATGATGACAATAAACATCCTCCATTGCTTCTTTGTACGTGTAAAGATCATTTTCGTCCGGGAGATTCTCCATAGATTCTCCTAGACCGATGTATCTTTCGGGTTGTGTTATAACCCTCCCACTACGACGAGGAATGGCAGGTTGTTGATTTTGTGTTGGAGTGGAACTTACAATTGGGCTAGGTTGTGAAACCTCTTGTGGAATTGTATCTCCTGACATTTCATTCAGGACAATTCTACTTTTGGGCACAAAATTATTCATATAGTCCTTTTCTAGAAATGAAGCATTTGTTGAAACAAATACTTTTAGATCATTAGGACTATAGAAATAATATCCTTTAGTTCCTTTTGGATACCCCACAAATATACATGTTTCTGAACGGGACTCCATCTTTTTTGTCTTTCCTTTCAACACATGTGCAAGACAACCAAATATCCTCATGTGTTGTAAACTAGGTTTTCGCCCAGTCCACAATTCATGTGGGGTTTTAGGGACAGATTTAGATGGTACATCGTTTAGAATGTATATTGCTGTTTGTAGAGCATATCCCCAAAAAGAAATAGGAAGTGTTGAATAACTCAACATTGACCTAACCATCTCTAAAAGAGTTCTATTTCTCCATCTGCTACCCCATTTTGTTGAGGTGTACCTGGTGCAGAAAACTGAGAAACTATCCCATTATCAATAAGATATTGCTGAAACTCTCCAGATAGATATTCTCCACCACGATCAGATCTCAAGATTTTTATATGTTTCTCAAGCTGATTTTCTACTTCAGCTTTGAATGCTTTGAACATGTCAAAAGCATCCGACTTATGTCTCATGAGATACACATAACCAAATCTTGAGTAATCATCTGTGAAGGTGATGAAGTACTCATATCCACCTCTAGCTTGAATGCTCATAGGACCACATACATCAGTGTGTATTAGTCCTAAACATTCAGTGGCTCTTGCACCTGTGGTATTAAACGGCCTTTTGGTCATTTTACCTTCCAAACAAAATTCACAAGTTGGTAGATCATTAATCTTTAAGTCACTTAAAGGTCCGTCACATACCAATATTTTAATCCTATTAAGGTTAATGTGACCTAGGCGTGAATGCCAAAGGTAGGTTTCATCTTTTGATAATTTTACTCTTTTATGATTAGGTTCCGTTATTTCTGTGTCTAACAATTGAGAGATATTTCTATGCAAAAAGAATAGACCGTTTTCCAATGTACCTTTGCAAACAATTTTGTCATTCTTACTAATAATAAAAGTTTATTAAAAGTAACCGAATATCCAAATTTATTTAAACAAGAAACTGAAATTAAATTCCTCTTGAATTGAGGTACATAATAAACGTCTATTAAATCTAAATGCCTACTAGAATCTAAAATAACTCTAATATCTCCCAATGCACTTGTAGACACTAACGTTCCGTTGCCCAAGCGCAAATTGACTTCATCTTCATTCAGCCTTCTCCTTTCTTGGAACCCCTACAAGGAATAACAAACATGATTAGTGGCTCCAGAGTCTATGATCCAAGAATCAGTAGAATCTGCCAGAAAACATGTTTCAAGATAATTAATATTACCTTCTTCATTCTTATTCTAGGACTTTGGGCAATCTCTATTCCAATGTCCCTTTTCACCACAAAGGAAGCATTTCCCTTTGATCTTGGTTACTTTCTTGGTTTCCTTCTTGGTAGGCCCAAGTTGCTTTTTCTTATGTTGTTTCTTGACCTTCGCACGGGTCTTAATAGTAGCAACTTTACCAACCAAATGAATCTCTTGACCTTTGTTTTTCACAAGGATCTTTTCAGCGCTTTGAACATCTTGCATCAGGCCCTGCAAAGTGTATTCCTTTTCGTTCAAGGTGTAGTCCAACTTAAACTGATCAAAGGAATCTGACAGTGAGTTAACTACCATATCAATTTTGGTCTCACCATCAATCTCAGCACCATTTAGTTCAGCAATATTGAGATGTGCTATGACTTTCATCATGTGATCTTTCACAGATTGTCCAGGTTTCATCCTAAGATTCATAAAAGAAGTCATTGCCTCTCTCTTAGTCATCCTAGACCTCATAGCAAACATTTCCTCTAGAGACATCATTATATCAGCAGCGGACTCCATTCCTTCATGTTGCTGTTGCAACACTTCGGAGATAGTGGCCATAATATAACATTTTGCCATATCATCAGAAGTCTTCCACTGCTCATACTCATCTCTTTGCATCACACTAGATTCATTATTAGGAAGGGGTGGTTTAGGAGTAGTCAGAACAAATTTATGTTTTTCACTTTGCAGCAACAACCCAATTTTCCTTTTCCATGTGACATAATTGTCTCCAGTTAAGGTGTTATCTTTTAGGATGTTCATAAGTGATGGGGTCATGATTTCTGATTAAAACAAAAACATATATAAGTAAATAATCATGATAAAGCACTTTTAAATATTTATCTTGAATTAAATAAATAATTCAATCGTAAAAATTTAACGGTGATCCAACACCCATAAATCTTACGCCTCCTTTGGGAGTTCGTACTATTTACTAGTTGGACTAGGTCCCACCTAATTGTTAACATAACAACCAGCGTTTTCAATTTTAGCCTTACAATTTTATTAACAAGAACTCTTGGGAGGATATTAATAAAATTACATTGAGTGTTTACCAAGATATTGACCCTCAATTTTCTCTCACGAGAATCCTTCCTTGGGGAGTAGATTTCGTTTAAGTCAATTGTCTAGTCTATCCTTGTAAGGAAGTATTTTGTTAAATTCCATTTATGGATGCCCCTTGGGAGTATTACCAAAAATAATAAAACTCAACTAACCTTGGAGGCCATAGGCGTTCTAACACACCTTCTCCCACTCAATTATTTAAGGCGTGTGATTAAATTCCAAAGAATGATTTTACCAAGTTATCTAGATGCCAATTAGATACCTAAATCATTCAATGCATGTTCATACCAAAAAAGATATATGAGTGGCACTCCTATTCAATATGACATGTTATCATACAATAACAAATATTGTAATATTTATACATAAAAAATAAATAGCCACAATTTTGGTCCATCCTAGAAAAGCATGTAAATTACAATTGTACGGAATACAAAAACTCCTTTCTTAGCGGACAAGACTTCAAGCGACCATCTCGCGCACGAAACTCGCGGGCCCAAAGATCACCACAGCAGCCCATGCGCACGCCTAGCCCATGCAAGGGCCTGAGCTGCCGCACGGCCAGCCTATGCATGGGTCGCGCGCTGCTGCACCGCAACAAGCGCAGCTGCACGCTTGGTTGCGTGCGCGCTTGTTGTCTCGGTGCGCGCGGGTGCCAAGACAGGTTCCGGATGCTCCAATTTCTTCAAATCTTCGAGTCTTCGAATTTTGAATATATTACTGCTTATTTTATACAATAAAATACTGCAGTAATTTTTTTTTTATTATTAACCACTGCAGTATTTTTTTTTTTTTACAAATAAAAAACTACACTAAAAAAAACTGCAGTATTTTAATACATTAAAAAACTGCACTATTTTATACAACATAAAAAAAAATTAAGCAACTATCAAGAAGGAACTTGTGACGATAATAGTCCACCCTTCTTGTTACAATTCCGAAACAAAAATTACATGGAAAATCTAGGACCAAAATTGAGCAATAACAATTCACTTTATAACAACATATATAAATCCATACATTCGACATGTAATTATATATGCGAATACCTAGAGTGCCATCTCTTTCTAAAACATGCATAATCACAATAAAAAGAAATAGATTCACGTATATATACGTTAATTAATTAAAGGGTACAACCTGGGCTTTGATACCAATTGTAGGGAAAAATTAACTAAAATCGCAGCGGAATGCGAAAAGTAGATTTTCGTATAGTTTAAAATTTTTATAAAGATCTGAACCTTAACCCTTTAATTAATTAAACACAAATATACGGTTAGAGTTAAATACCTCTTGTCGCGTGATCCGATTGACTTACGTCGATGGTAATCCGCAAGATCTTCAATCCTAGCACGTACGTGAATCACCTAGGAGCGTGGTCTCCCTTTTTTCTTTGAATTGCTTACCTGAGAATGGATGTATGGAACTTCTGATCCTGATCTTCAATCCCAAAACACCAAGAGCCTAGAAAAATAGTTCCGGTCACTTTTGAATTCACAATCGATATGATTGGAACTCGCGTAACCCTAAATCGAAAGTGTGCACAAAACCTTTTAATGTTAAAGGCTTGCAAGTGCACTATCGAATGAGAACTTATTTTTCTTTTTCTCTCTTGGCCGAAATTCTATGTGTATTGAGTAAGATTTTTATTTTTCAAAGCAAACAAAAATCTCTCTCACTCAAGCTTCTTCGTGGCCGAAATTTATCACCTTATATTTATAAGGTGACCGAAATTTCTCCTTCTCAAAATAGGGTTGGCCGAATTCTTTGTGTAGGAAATCTAGGGTTGGCCAATTTCCTTACTTGAAAAGGAATTGTGCTTTTCCCTAGTTCCTATCAATTTAATAATCCTAACCCTTATAGGACTAGGGTGGCCGAATTCTTTGTGTGGTATGGAGTATATGTGGACTTAATCCTTACCACATTAGGACTCCTATCACTTAAAAGAATTCTAACCCTAATCCAACACATAGTATTTTATTTACTGATCAAGAAAATATTTTGATTTAAACTATTAATTAATTAAATAATTTATTAATTTCCATTTAATCAAAACAATAAAATAAAATAATATCTTGGGCTATTTTATTAGCCTTGCCGCCCACACCATATATATATGGGCCTAATATTAGTTTTCTTATTTTATTTAATCCATTAGACTTTAAATAAAATCCCAAATGTGAACCAGACTTATTCTTACTAAAAGAAACAGGCCCACATGTCTCCTTTTAATATATTAATATAACAGAGCAACCCATTAAATAAATAATAGACATATTATATTCTTAATATATTAAATGCAATTCTAGATGGACCCATAAATTGGTCCGGTAGAATATATCAAGTGATCCATGCAAGTACGTGTGGATTGTGGATCTTGGCGGGCTATCTAAATTTAAGCTTCAATAGACATAACCTAATCACAATCAACAAATGATTCACTTAGGTCCGATCTATTAATTTTAACTCATTCCACTAAAGAGTTAAAATTGAACTCTCAAATAAAGATAGAATAAGGAGATGTTTCTCATTCATACCCTAGACAATCTTATAGGAGATGGTGTATCCTCGTGAATAATATCAGTAATCGCCAAGAGCTCATAGACCGCCTATAGCTCTCCAAGTTACCATATTTCCTCATATGACCACATTTTGAACTTGGATATTTTGACTTGTCCAGAAGCCATGTCTTCAATAATCATTATTGATAACTCAACGTTGAGATTTAATATCCAATACCTCAAAACATCCATATGATGATATTATACTGTCATTTAATAAATTGAGCCACGATGTCCATATCTATAAATGAAGTCCTCTATTGATTAACAAATGAATACCACCAAACTATCGAGGATAGACTATGCTATATAATCGTACTCATTGATAGCTCAAATGATAACACTTGCAACCATAAGTCCATCATTTATCTCAGGATTAAGATCGACTCTCTGATTGTCCTAATAATGAAAAGACTTATATCTAGTGACGGTTCTAGATAAAGTATTTCATTGTGATCCTGTTCAATGCACCCAGTGCACTAGATTCTTTTACTCGAAAACCTTTCGATGATTTTAGACTCATCATAACTCATTTGATCCCACTCAAATGCTAGTAAAAGAATTCTACAACTTTATCAAGATAGAGGTACCCAACCTTTAACTTAAGTTGTGAACGTTATTCAAGACTAACTAAAGAATTGTGTCTACCTCACACATATCCGGATGTATGAACAATTCTTCATATCTCATAGTCTTTTGATCTTATGATTATTTACCTTGACAAATATAATAATAAATGCTATAAGTATTTGTAAGAATCAGAAAACACTTTATTAATATGAAAAGATTGTCAATTACAATATTCCACTCTTGCTATTGAGCATAATCCTAACACTGGGTGCATTGAATAGGATCGTATTGAAATACTTTATCCAGAACTGTCAATAGATAAAAGTTTTCACTTGAAGACAATCGGAGAGTCTATCTCAATCCTGAGATAAATGATGAACTTATGGTTGCAAGTGTTATCATTTGAGCTATCAATGAGTACGATTATATAGCATAGTCTATCCTCAATAGTTTGGTGGTATTCATTTGTTAATCGATAGAGGACTTCATTTATATATATGGACATCTCGGCTCCATTTATTAAATGAGAGTAGAATATCATCATATAGATGTTTTGAGGTATTGGATATTAAATCTAAATGTTAAGCTTTCAATAGTGTCCATTGAAATATGGCTTATGGACAAGTCAAAATATCCAAGTTCAAAATGTGGTCATATGGGTAAATATGGTAACTTGGAGAGCTATAGACAGTCTATAAGCTCTTGGCGATTACTGGTACTCTTCACGAGGATAAACTATCTCCATTAAGATTGTTTAGGGTACAAATGAGCAATATTAACTTATTCTATCTTTTTTTAAGAGTTCAATTTTAGTTCTTTAGTAGAATGAACTAAAATTAATAGATCGAACCTAAGTGAATCATTTGTTGATTGTGATTAGGTTATGTCTATTGAAACTTAAATTTAGATAGCCATGCCAAGATCCCCAATTCACACGGACTTGCATGGATCGCTTGGTATATTCTACCGGACCAATTTATAGGTCCATCTAGAATTGTATTAAGGCATGTGGACTTGTTTCTTTTAGTAAGAATGGGTCTAGTTCACATGTGGACTTTTTATTAAGGTCCAATTGATTTAATAATAAAAAAACAATATTGGCCCTTATATATTGACTTGGGAAGCAAGGGACTATTTATTAGTCTTATATATTGTTTTCATTTTATTATTTAATTAAATGGAAATTAATTAATTATTTAATTAAAAGTCAAAATCTTTTTCCTAGTAGGAGATGGTCTCCTATAGTCATATTATTGTTGGTAATATGATAAGTATCAAATACTATATTTGATAAGTAGATAAATTATAGGATTTTATTTATCTAGTCAAATTAGGAAGTATTTGATTTCTATCAGGAAGTTTTTGATTTAGTCACAATTTAATTATATTCAATAATTGGTTATTGAATAAATGCACTATTTGAGTTGGATTAGGAGTCTTGGTGTGGAAAAGAAATCTTTTTTGAAAAAGGATTCTTTGTCACCAAGTTAATCCACCTAGAGATAGGATTCTTGAACACCAAGTAAATTCTCTTTAGGAAAGGAATTGTATACCTATATATACACCAATTAATTTCGGCCAAGCATATTATTTTTTGTTAAAAATTTCGGTCAAGCTAGAGAATTTTGAGAGAGAAATTTTTTTAATTTTTTTTTGCTCTAGAAAAAATTCGGTCAGCTAATAGATATAGTGTATTGAATTCCGCCAAAGAGAAGAGAAAAGGGGAACGATTTTGTTTTCGATAGTACACTAGTATCCTTTACATCAAAAGGATTTTGTGTACAAAATCGAATCGGATTCATGCGAGTTTCAATCAAATAGATTGATAATTCACAAGTGACCGGACGTTCTTGGGTTTTCTATTGGAGGATTATTGTGACTAACAAAGAAGAAGATTTTGTTTGTTTCATCCTCAAGTATACAATTAAAGAAAGGGAACTCACACTCCTAGGTGATTCACGTTCGTGATTGGATTGTAAGATCTTGCGGATCCAATTCGACGCTAGTTCAATCGTCACGAGAAAAAGGTACTATACTTTTAATTATATGTCAATTAATCTAGGGTTAAGGTTTTTTCTTTTAAAGGAATTTTTTTTAAATATACCACCCAATTTTTCGCTTCCGCTACATTTTGAACCGTTTTTCCCTACAATTGGTATCAGAGTTAGGTTGAACCCTTGATTAATTGATATATATATATATATACGTGAATATTTTTATTTTTATTGTATATATGCATGTTTTAGAAAGAGATGACACTCTAGGTATTCGCATATATATTTACATTGGAATGTACGGATATATATATATATATATATATATTTTTTTATATGTGGATTGTTATTGCTCAATTTCGGTCCTAGAATTTCAATGTATTTTTTTGTTGAGATTGTAACAAGAAGGGTGGCATATCATCGCCATAATTTCCTTCTTGGTAGTTGCTAAGTTTTTTATTTATTTTGCTATTGGAATAAAAATACTGCAGAAAAATATTGTATTAACAAAAACTGCAGTATTTTATTATTTAAAATTCTTCTGTAATACATTCAAGTATCGAAGACTCGAAGGTTTGAAGAATTGGAAACAACCGGAACAAGTTTGGGACTGTGCGAGCCATAGCAACAAACGTGCATGCGAATGAGCACGCGGCCACAATTGTTGTGGCACGGGCTGCGCAGGACAGCCATATGGAAGCCATGGGCTGCGCATGGCAGCCCTTTATGGGGTTGTGGGGTGTGCAAGCCCGTGGGAGGCAGCCAAAGGGTGTGCAAACGATGGACGCATGAAGACTTGTTTGCCAAGAAAGAAGTTTTTTTTGTATTCCAAATATTGTAATTTACTTTTTTTTCTAGGATGGACCAAAATTGTAGCTATTTATATTTTTGAAAATATTGCAATGTTTGTCATTGTTTGATAACATGTCATATAGAATAGGAGTGCCACCCATATATCTCTTTTGGTATAAACATGCATTGAATGGTTTAGGTATCTAATTGGCATCTAGATAACTTGGTAAATCATTCTATGGAATTCGATCACACGCCTTAAATAATTGAGTGGGAGAAGGTGTTATGGAACTCCTACGGCCTCCAAGTTTAGTTGAGCTTTATGTTTCATGTAATAACCCCCCAAGGGGTATTCATGAATGGAATTTAGCAAGATACTTCCTTACAAGGATAGACTAGACAATTAACCAAACGATATCTAATCCCAAAAGAGGGATATTCGTGAGGGAATATATTGAAGGTCGAAAACTTGGTAACACATTCAATGTGATTTTATTAATATCCTCCTAAGAGTTCTTGTTAATAAAATTGCAAGGCTAAAATTGAAAACGCTAGTTGTTATGTTAACAATTAGGTGGGACCTAGTCTTACTAGTAAAGGGAGCGAACTCCCAAAGGAGGCGTGACATTTACGGATGTTGGATCACCGTTGAATTTTATGATTGAATTACTTAATTTAATTCAAGATAAATATTCGAAAGTACTTTATCATGATTGTTTACTTATATAATTTTTGTTTTATTCAGAAATCATGACCCCATCCCTAATCAACATCCTGAAAGATAATACATTAACTGGTGATAATTATGTCACATGGAAAAGGAAAATTGGGCTATTTTTGCAATCTGAAAAGCATAAGTTTGTTTTGACAACTCCTAAACCACTTGCTTCTACTAATGAATCTACTGAGCAGCAAAGAGACGAGTATAAGCAGTGGGAGACCTCAGATGAGATGGCCAAATGTTACATTATGGCCACCATCTCCGATGTGTTGCAACAGCAACATGAAGGAATGAGTTCTGCTGCCGATATAATGATGTCTCTAGAGGAAATGTTTGCTATGAGGTCCAGGACGACTAAGAGAGAGGCAGTGGCTGTAGGGAAAATACGAAAAACGCAGCAGAAGCGAGATTAAAAACGAATTTAGTATAGTTTAAAATTTTTCCAATATTTGAACCTTAACCCTTTAATTAATTAAACATACATATATTCAAAAGATATTATACCTCTTGTCGCCTGGTCCGATTGACTTAGCGTCGATGGTAATCCACAAGATCTTCCAATCTGATCACGAACGTGAATCACCTTGGAGTGTGGTCTCCCTATTCTTTGAATTGCGTACCTGAGAATGGAAAAATGAAATCTTCTTTCCTGATCGTTAATCACAAAAACTCCAAGAGCCTAGAATGATCATTCCAGTCACTTTTGAATTCACAATAGTTTTAATTGAAACTCGCGTGAACCTAAATCGAAAGTGTGCACAAAACCTTTTTATGTAAAGGCTTGCAAGTGCACTATCGAATTTAGAACTATCTTTCTCTCTTCCTCTTGGCCAAAATTTCACTATGTTCTAGAGTTGGATTTTTTTTTAAGCAAAAGAAAAATCTCTCTAGCAAAAAGTATTCACATGGCCGAATTTTATCCCATCATATATATAGGGTGGTCGAATTCTATTGCTAATTTAATTAGGGTTGGCCGAATTCTCTTAATAGGAATTCTAGGGTTGGCCGAATTCCTCACTTCAAAAGGATTTGTGCTTTATCCAAATTCCTATCAACTCAAGAATCCTAACCCTAATCCAAATCATAAGTGTATTTGTGATTATATTAAAGACTTCCTTATTTGATTAGATAAATAAATTCTATATTTATCTACTTACCATATTAAGTCTTTTATATTTATTATACTACTATAATAGTATACTACTTGGAAACATAATTCCTAGTCAGAAAAAGATTTTGATTTTTAATTAAATAATTAATTAATCAATTAAGTAATTTCCATTTAATCAAACAATAAAATAAAATAATATTTTAGGCTATTATTATAGCCTTGCCGCCCACACAAAAAAATATAGGCCAAATATTATTTTCTTATTTTATTTAATCCATTCAGGCTTTGAATAAAAGCCCACATGTGAACCAAACCCATTCTTACTAAAAGAAACAAGCTCACATGCCTCTCATTAATATATTAATATAATTTGAGCAGCCCATTAAATAAATAATGTGCAAATTATATTCTTAATATATTAAATACAATTCTAGATAGACCCATAAATTAGTCCGGTAGAATATATCAAGTGATCCATGCAAGTCCGTATGGATTGAGGATCTTGGCGGGTTATCTAAATTTAAGCTTCAATAGACATAACCTAATCACAATCAACAAATGATTCACTTAGGTCCGATTTATTAATTTTAGCTCGTTCCACTAAAGAACTAAAATTGAACTCTTAAATAAAGATAAAATAAGAAGATGTTGCTCATTCATACCCGAGACAATCTTAATGGAGACAGTGCATCCTCGTGAAGAATACCAGTAATCGCCAAGAGCTCATAGACCGCCTATAGCTCTCCAAGTTACCATATTTACCCATATGACCACATTTTGAACTTGGGTATTTTGACTTGTCCAGAAGCCATATTTTAATAGACACTATTGAAAAATTAACGTTAAGATTTAATATCCAATACCTCAAAATATCCATTTGATAATATTATACTCTGATTCAATAAATTGAGCCACGATGTCCAAATCTATAAATGAAGTTCTCTATCGATTAACAAATGAATACCACCAAACTATCGAGGATAGACTATGCTATATAATCGTACTCATTGATAGCTCAAATGATAACACTTGCAATCATAAGTTTATCATTTATCTCAGGATTAAGATAGACTCTCTGATTGTCCTCATAATGAAAAGACTTGTATCTACTGACGGTTCTAGATAAAATATTTCATTGTGATCATGTTCAATGCACCCAGTGCACTAGATTCTTTTACTCGAAGACCCTTTCGATGATTTTAGACTCATCATAACTCATTTGATCCCACTCAAATGCCAGCAAAAGAATTCTACAACTTTATCAAGATAAAGGTGCCCAACCTTTAACTTAAGTTGTGAACGTTTATTCAAGACTAACTAAAGAATTGTGTCTACCTCATATATTTCTAGATGTATGAACAATTCTTCCTTTCTCATAGTCTTTTGACCTTATGATTATTTACTTTGACAATTATCATTATAAATGCTATAAGATTTTGTAAAACCAGAAATCAATTTATTAATATGAAAAGATTGTCAATTACAATATTACACTCTTCCTATTCAGCATAATCCTAACAGTGACTGCTTTCATGAATCTTAGGATGAAACCTGGACAGGCCGTGAAAGATCACATGATGAAGGTCATAACACATCTCAACATTGCTGAACTCAATGGTGCTGAGATAGACGGTGAGACAACAATTGACATGATTGTCAACTCACTATCAGATTCCTTTGATCAGTTCAAGTTGGACTACACCTTGAACAATAAGGAATACACCTTGCAGGGTCTGATGCAAGATGTTCAAAGTGCTGAAAAGATCCTTGTGAAAAGCAAGGGTCAAGAGATTCATACTGTAGGTAAAGTTGCTATTGTTAAGACCTTTAAGAAGGTCAAGAAACAATAGAAGAAAAAGAAACTATGACCTAATAAGAAGGAGACAAATAAAGTAATCAAGATCAAATGGAAATGTTTCCTTTGTGGTGAAAATGGACATTGGAAAAGAAATTACCCAAAGTCTCAGGACAAGAAGGAACAAGATAATATTAATTATCTTAAAACATGTTTTTTGGCGGATTCTATGGATTCTTAGATCATAGACTCTGGAGCCACTAATCATGTTTATTTTTCTTTACAGGGGCTCAAGAAAAGGAGAAGGCTTAATGGGAACGAATTCAACTTGCGTTTAGGCAACAGAGCGTTAGTGTCTGCTAATGCAGTTGGAGATATTAGAGTTAGTTTAGATTCTTATAGACATTTAGATTTAATAGACGTTTATTATGTACCTCAATTCAAGAGAAATTTAATTTCAGTTCCTTGTTTAAATAAATTTGGATAATCGGTTAGTTTTAATAAAGCTTTTATTATTAGTAGGAATAACAAATTTGTTTGCAAAGGTACATTGGAAAACAGTTTGTAAGTTCCTCATATTTTGATTGGCTTATTTCGTTGACAAACCACATTGGGGATTATTCTTTGTAAGGGTAATTTAGGCCTCGTGAGTGTGATCAAGCTTCAAGGACGTCATCTCTCTCAAAGAGCACTTCAAAGGTATCTCACTAGTTTAACTTTCTTTGAAGAGATCTAGTTGCACACACTCACTTGCATGCATTATTGTTCTTATCTTCATGTTATTGAATGATGTATTGTATGCCTCTTTTCACACTCCACACTTGCACATTTTGTACATCACTTAGTGTGTTGAGTTTGCCTAGAAAAGAGAATTTCTTCTCTTAGCGCGGCCTAGACCGCTTGGCAAGACATGCTTGCACCGCGGCATACAGAACGGTATACCTCAGCAGGGTCATGCTCCCTGTACCGCTTCCTGTTCACTTGCACGCAAAGCGACCCAAGTCGCGGTGTTGTCCAGTAGGCCTCTGTTGCCCATACCTCGGCCTGTGCACCTGCATGCACAGCGCCCTGCACCGCGCTGTTGTCCAGACGGTGCACTGATGTGTGTACCGCGGTCTGGACACTTGCCTGAGACGCGGTCCATCTAGCGGTATTGACGGGATTTTGTGCCCTAAGTTCAAAACGACGCTGTTTCAACTAGGGCTCCCTTATATATGCTCTATCTTCTTCCTTGCTCGTTTTCATGAGTTCAAGAAGCCATTATTGAGAGGCTAAGCTTCCCTTAGAGAGAGAAACTCCCAAGAACTCATCTTTACTCAACAAAACACAAATCCATGTGCACCTAACCTCTTCAAGCATTATCTCATCATGGATTCTTCTTGCTTTTATTGACTAGGTAACTTGAACATGCCCTAAATCTCTTTGTATTTATTTATGTTCTTGTTTGCCTAGGGTTAGCTCTTTTATGATATTTTATTGCATATCTTTATGTTTATTGGCATTTATAACATGATTGAGTTGTTGTGTGTTGGTTGAGAGCCTTGTTCATTAATAGCTAGCATTTAGGACGATTTTACCCTTCTAGCTAAATCTTCATGCATTTGCATTTAGATATTGATATCTAGGATTTGCATTTATTGACATCTTTAAATCCTTAGATAAGCATTTATTGTTGCCTAGCATTAATTGCATGTTTGAATATCTTTTACATATTCACATAGGTTGTTTAACCTCTTCATTGATTGTTAAGCTTTGTGACTAAGTGAGTTAGTGCACAAGCTTGTGGTCAAGAATCACTATTAAAGGCCCATTGGGTAGATTGAAAGGGTTAGTGACCAAGTAGGTGTGACTTGAGGTCAACCTAGGTTGTAAACTTTCGTTCAAATAGTGGATTTGAGGACCGTATGTGGCTAGAAGGATAGCCCGTGAGTTTTGCCCAGTTGGAGGGTTTCTCACGTAAATCAATCCTTGTGTTTTTTATTGTTTTCCGTATATTTATGTTGAATTGATTGATTGCTAATATGGAGTAGGATTATTAAAATTGATTAAGTCGAAAAGTTGGTAATAAATCAACTAAAACCTATTCACCCCCCCCCCCCCCCTCTAGGTTGTATTAGACACACTTTGTGTATTTTCACAGTTTATTCTATTTGCATAGCAATATCTCTCACTTGTTAGACACAGAATAAACGCAACCTAATCATAAAAGAGTAAAATTATCAAAAGATGAAACCGGTACGCCTAGGTCATATTAACCTTGATAGGATCAAAAGATTGGTTAGTGATGGACCTTTAAGTGACTTAAAGGTTGATGATCTACCAACTTGTGAGTCTTGTCTGGAAGGTTAGATGACCAAAAGGTCATTCACGACCAAAGGCACAAGAGCCACTGAATGTTTAGGATTGATACACACTGATGTGTGTGGACCTATGAGCATTCAAGCTAGAGGTGGATATGAGTACTTCATCACTTTCACGGATGATTACTCAAGATTTGGCAATGTGCATCTCATGAGACATAAGTCGGATGCTTTTGACATATTCAAAGCATTTAAAGCTGAAGTAGAAAATCAGCTTGAGAAACACATAAAAATCTTGAGGTCTGATCGTGGTGGAGAATATCTATCTGGTGAGTTTCAGCAATATCTTATTGATAATGGGATAATTTCTCAGTTTTCTACGCCAGGTACGCCTCAACAAAATGGGGTGGCAGAAAGGAGAAATAGAACTCTTTTGGACATGGTTAAGTCTATGTTAAGTTATTCAGCGCTCCCTAATTCTTTTTGGGGATATGCTTTACAAACCGCTATGTACATTCTAAACGATGTACCATCTAAGTCAGTTCCTAAAACACCGTATGAGTTATGGACTGAGCGAAAGCCTAGTATACAACACTTAAGGATATTTGGATGGCCTACACACGTGTTAAAAGGAAAGATAGAAAAGATGGAGTCCTGTTCAGAAACATGCATATTTGTAGGGTATCCAAAAGGAACCAAAGGATATTATTTCTATAGCCCTTCAGATCTTAAATTATTTGTTTCGACAAATGCTAAATTTCTGGAAAATAACTATATGAATTATTTTGTGCCTAAAAGTAGAATTGTTCTGAATGAGCTTTCAGGAGATACAATTCCACAAGAGGTTTCACAACCTAGCCCAATTGTAAGTTTCGCACCAACACAAGATCAGCAATCTACCATACCTCGTCGTAGTGGGAGGGTTAATAAATAACCTGAGAGATACATCAATCTAGGAGAATCTGTAGAGAATCTCCCGGATGACGATGATCCCTACACGTATAAGAAAGCCATGGAAGATGTTGATTGTCGCCATTAGCAAAAGGCAATGCAATCAGAAATTGAATCCATGTTCAAAAATAAAGTATGGTCTCTTGTGGACCTTCCTAAAGGGATTAAACCCATTGGATGCAAGTGGGTATACAAGAGGAAGAGAGGAATGGAAGGAAATGTGGAAACCTTTAAAGTTAGATTGGTAGCTAAAGGTTACACATAGAAGGAAGGTATCGATTATAAGGAAACCTTCTCCCATGTGGCCATGCTTAAATCCATTAGAATACTCTTATCCATTGCAACATCTCTAGTCCTAGAGATTTGGTAAATGGATGTCAAGACAGCTTTCATTAATGGAAGTCTTGACGAAACCATCTATATGATGCAACCAGAAGGATTCATTGAAAGGGCCAATAGGAAAGGGTATGCAAGTTGCAAAGATCCATATATTGATTGAAGCAAGCATGCAGATCCTGGAACATAAGGTTCGACCAAACCGTGAAAAGTTTTGGATTTATTCAAAACCTTGACGAACCCTGTGTATATAAAAGGATTAAAGGCGACAAGTTGGTTTCCCTAGTTCTTTACGTTTATGATATACTACTCATCGAAAACGATATAGGTGTATTGACATCAATAAAAGAATGGTTAGCAAAACAATTTGATATGAAGGACTTAGAAGAAGCAAGTTATATTCTTGGTATCCAAGTCATAAGGGATAGAAAGAATAGAACGATTGCATTATCCCAAGCTTCATACATAGATAAAATCTTGTCTAGATTTTCCATGCAAGATTCCAAGAAATGTATGTTACCTTTTAGACATGGAATCAAACTTTCCAAGGAACAAGTTCCTAAGAATGAGCATGAAGAGCAATTCATGAGTCGAGTTCCATATGCCTCAGCAGTTGGAAGTCTCATGTATGCAATGCTTTTCACTAGACCAGATATTTGTTTTGTTGTTGGAATAGTTAACAAATTTCAATCGAAACCTGGTCATGATCACCGGACGGCAGTCAAGCATATTTTCAAGTATCTCAGGAGATCGAGAGATTATATGCTTGTATACTCATGAGGGGATTTAATTCCCGTTGGACATACATATTTCGATTTCCAATCGGATTCTGACAATAAAAGATCAACATCAGGATATGTGTTTACACTTGGAGGAGGGGCAGTCATATGAAGGAGTATCAAGCAATCTTGTATTGCTGATTCCACCATGGAAGCTGAGTATGTGGCCGCATGCGAAGCTGCTGAAGAGGTTGTTTGGCTACGCCAATTCTTGATTGACTTGGAAGTGGTTCCTGATGTGAATAAGCAGATCACTATCTACTGTGACAATAGTGGAGCAGTGGCTAATTCGAGAGAACCAAGAAGTCATAAGAGAGGCAACCACATTGAAAGAAAGTATCATCTTCTAAGGGAAATTGTGCATAGGGGTGACGTGACGATTACCAAGATCGCGTCAGCAGAAAATCTAGCGGATCCCTTCACAATGGCTCTTCCACAAAAGAGTTTTGATGGGCATTTAGAGAACATGAGGATGAGAGATATGATACATTGCTATAGAGCAAGTGGGAGATTGTTAGGATTATGCTCAATAGCAAGAGTGTAATAATGTATTTGACAATCTTTTCATATTAATAAAGTGATTTCTAGTTTAACAAATCTTATAGCATTTATAGTTTAATTATTATAATTGTCAAAAGTAAATAATCATAAGGTCAAAAGATTATGAGAAAAAAAGAATTGTTCGTACATCTGGATATGTATGAGGTAGACACAATTCTTTAGTTAGTCTTAAATAATATTTACAACTTAAGATAAAGGTTGGGCGTCTTTATCTTGTTAAAGTTGTAGATTCTTTTGTTAGCATTTGAGTGGGATCAAATGTGTTACGATGAGTCTAAAATCATCAAAGTGTGGTGTCTTTGGGCAAAAGAATCTAGTGCACTGGGTGCATTGAATAGGATCATAGTGAAATACTTTATCCAGAACCATCAATGGATAAAAGTTTTCACTTAAAGACTATCAGAGAGTCTATCTCAATCCTGAGATAAATGATGGACTTATGGTTGCAAGTGTTACCATTTGAGCTATCAATGAGTACGATTATATAGCATAGTATATCCTCGATAGTTTAGTGGTATTCATATGTTAATCGATAGAGGACTTCATTTATAGATATGGACATTGTGGCTCCATTTATTAAATGAGAGTAGAATATCATCATATGGATGTTTTGAGGTATTGGATATTAAATCTTAAAGTTAAGTTTTCAATAGTGTCTATTGAAAATATGGCTTATGGGCAAGTCAAATTATCTAAGTTCAAAATGTGGTAATATGGGTAAATATGGTAACTTGGAGAGCTATAGGCGGTCTATGAGCTCTTGGCGATTACTGGTATTCTTCACAAGGATACACTATCTCCATTAAGATTGTCTAGGGTATGAATGAGCTATATTAACTTATTCGATCTTTATTTATGAGTTCAATTTTAGTTCTTTAGTGGAATGAACTAAAATTAATAGATCGAACCTAAGTGAATCATTTGTTGATTAAGATTAGGTTATGTCTATTGGAGCTTAAATTTAGATAGCCAGCCAAAATCCCCAATTCACACGAACTTGCATGGATCACTTGATATATTCTACCAGACCAATTTATGGGTCCATCTAGAATTGTATTAAGGTATGTGGACTTGTTTCTTTTAGTAAGAATGGGTCTAGTTCACATATGGACTTTTTAATAAGGTCCAATGGATTTAATAAAAAAAAACAATATTGGCCCTTATATATTGGCTTGGGCGGCAAGGGACTATTTGTTAGTCTGATATATTGTTTTTATTTTATTATTTAATTAAATGGAAATTAATTAATTTATTAATTATTTAATTAAAAGTCAAAATCATTTTCCTAGTAGGAGATGGTCTCCTAGAGTCATATTATTGTTGGTAATATGATAAGTATCAAATACTATATTTGATAAGTAGATAAATAATAGGAATTTATTTATCTAGTCAAATTAGGAAGTATTTTATTTCTATTAGGAAGTTTTTGATTTAGTCACAATTTAATTATATTCAATAATTGGTTATTGAATAAATACACTATTTGAGTTGAATTAGGAGTCTTGGTGTGGAAAAGAAATCTTTTTTGAAAAAAGATTCTTTGTCACCAAGTAAATTCACCTAGAGATAGGATTCTTGACCACCAAGTAAATCCTCTTTAGGAAAGGACTTGTATACTTATATATACACCAATTGATTTCGGCCAAGCATATAATTTTTGGTTGAAAATTTCGGCCAAGCTACTGAATTTTGAGAGAGAAAAAAAATTAGTTTGTTTTTTGCTCTAGAAAAATTTGGCCAACTCATAGATATTATGTATTGAATTCGGCCAAGGAGAAGAGAAAAGGGGAACGTTTTTGTTTTCGATAGTACACTAGTATCTTTTACATCAAAAGGATTTTGTGTACAAAATCGAATCGGGTTCATGCGAGTTTCAATCAAATAGATTGATAATTCACAAGTGACCGGACGTTCTTGGGTTTTCTATTGGAGGATTATTGTGACTAACAAAGAAGAAGATTTTGTTTGTTTCATCCTCAGGTATACAATTAAAGAAAGGGAACCCACACTCCTAGGTGATTCACGTTCCTGATTGGATTGGAAGATCTTGCGGATCCAATTCGACACTAGTTCAATTGTCACGAGAAAAAGGTACGATACTTTTAATTATATGTCAATTAATCTAGGGTTAAGGTTCTTTCTTTTACAGGAAATTTTTTTAAAATATACATCCAATTTTTCGCTTCCGCCATGTTTTGAACCATTTTTCCCTACACTTACAGTGTAGATCTCCCCAAACCACAGAAGCATAATCAATGTAAAGCAGACTATCAACTATTTCTTTACTCATAACATCCAAAATCCACGAAATAACCATCGAATTGCATCGAGACCATGAATTAAAGAACAAATCATTAGCTAAAGGACGAAGAATCGTACCATCAACAAAACCTAATTTGTTCTTCACAGAAAGAGCCATATGTATAGCTCTGCTCCAAGTGTTGTAGTTATCTCCGATCAATTGATGAGAGACAAGACTTCACCCTGTGTGATCTCCATTGTGAATAAAGTAAGGGCTATTAGGATCTTCCTTTAGTGATTTATCTGAAGGTGAAGTCGGATTCCCGAGATGAGCAAATCGATTGCCGCTGGCACCGACACCATGAGCCATATTCAGAAGATGAAAATCAACAAAGCATGAAAGTGCTCTGATACCATTTTACATAAAAGGAAAGAAAAGGAGATTTTCTCATTCCGTCAAAGATAAATCTGTTCTCTATCAAAACAGTACAATATATCTACAAAAGACTAAAAAACTGAGAAAAAATATAACAACCCCTTTTCTCTAACCGTACAATTTGTTACAACAATAAACCGACATTAGGCAAAATAGTAATTACGGAGTATTAGTGGCCAAAATAGTTAAAATGAAAAAAAAAATTACATAGATTAACGAAGAGAAATGTTGTTGACAATCCACTAGTTATCTATTTACACTCCATTTTAATTTTTTTTATTAATGACAATTTTAACCTGAATTATAATTACTAAACAAGAAAAAAAGAGTTCTAAAGACACTTCAATTAATTTTTTTTCTTCAGGAAACAAGTTTTTTTTTCCATCTTTAGTTTTTTTTTCCTCTTTTGTGTTTTCTTTTTTCCAATTTTTCGAACCCTATAATATCTTTTTCATTTCAAAATATTTTTTTCTCACACACCATCAAATCCTCCAGCATTATCATCACCATTATATGTGTACATATATATATATATATATATGTATATATATATATACATATATATATATATATATACATATGGACAATCTATAGAACACATGTGTACCTGTACACCGTGTAGAAAATATTGCGATCGAATGTTAGATCACACTTTTTCAAATTACAATCACAATATTTCCTATACAGTGTGTAGGTACACCGGTGTCCTATAGCCTGACCCATATATATATATATATATATATATATATATATATATATATATATTCTAGTGATGGTGATGATTGAACGTGGTTGGTTTTGAGAAAAAAAAATTGATTTCAAATTTTGTTGAACTGGAAAACAGGAAAACAGGAAAACTTCTATATATATAGAATTCTTTTTTCCAGAAAAATAAATTAAATTTTTTTTTACTCAATAGAATTTTTTTTTACTCAACTTAAAATCCAAAAATAAAAATCCTATATTATTTTCCTATTTTATTAATTTGATCTCTAAAACAATTTTCTTATTATTTCAATCTCCACACTTTTATTCATTTTGGATTATCTTTAGAAATTAATTTTTTTTTAAATGGAGTATCTTTAGAATAGAAGTGTCAAAAGATTAAAGGGATAATTTTAGAAAAAATGAATTGTCTTTAGAATGTTTTTAAATTTTAAAATTTTAAAATGTAGTATCTTTAGATATGAAGTGTAAAAAGAAAAACATTGAATTGTATAGAGAAGCTCTCATAATGAAAAATGGTTGGACAATTAAGTACCTGGTTAAATACAGGAACTAGGTTACCAATGTTGCGGGCCGTGAAGACTTCCACCAAGATGGAAATCCAAGACATGAGAGGGGTTAACTCGGGAGTCTAAGCAAGCAAATACTAGAAACTTAGGGTTCGTCCTATAAGCGTTTTTGTTGACTGTTTTCGTCCTAGAAACTTAGGGTTCGTCCTAGAAACATTTAATGTTATTTAATTAAGTCAAAATTTTATAAAGTTGGGCATAAATAGACCGGTGGGGGTGTGCCAATAGCACCACTCATAATAAAAATATATGTGATTTCATCAAGATACTTACCAAAATTAAATTAAGGTATACCTCACTTGATAACTAATATATATATATATATATATATATATATATATGGAGAGAGGTTTTGGTCTGTTTTAGATTTTCAGCGTAAGTCATTGTTCACCCAAAAAAAATGCCTGAAACTCATTTCACTTCTAGACGTTACAAAAAACAAACAAGTACGGTCTCTCTCAAAATACCTGAAAGCTATCATTTAAGCTGCTCTTTCTGTAAAAAATTTCCAGAAACAATTAATGTTTATAGTAGTTTAGGGGTGTGCGGGATCCAATTCAATCAAACAATCTAATCCATTGGATTGGATTAGATTTGAGGACTTGATTGGATTAGATTGCATCATAAATTCTGAAATCCATTAGATCGAATTTGATAAGATCTTGGATTTCCATCTGGAAATCTGCCAATCTACAAGATCCGCCAAAATACAAGGCATAATTTAGATTTGATCAATTTATTTTATCTTATATGGTTGAACATTGAATAAATTTTGGATGCTATTGTATCTTGTTATGACAAATAATTAGATATTTTTCTTTTTCAAAATGTTGTATGATTTTATTATGTTTGTTTTTGGACCTTACTTTTGATCTTTATCATTTGTTAGATTTTTTGAACTTTAAAGTACACAATCATGTATTGCTTTTATGTTAATTATTAGTTTGTTAATTTATTTGAAGTACCATAAGAATCAATATTTTGATTTTGTTAATTTTGGGAATGATATAACTTTTAAATATTAAGAATTACTTCATATGAACCTGATCCATTAGATTGTATCAGATCGGATTTAAGTATCTTAAAATTGGATCGGATCAGATTCCAGTTTAAGATTGGATCGAATTTGATTGTACTTTCTTCGATCCAATCGTATCAGCATATACTACCAGATGCGTTTACAAATTTCGAAACAAAAATAAAAAAATATTGTTTTATTTTTAAAAAATGCCTACCAGACACACCCTAAGGAATAGCTTTGGAAATTAGGTACCGGTTTAGCTTAGAGATAATTCCTTGCCTCCACATCAACATTTCAATGGGATTAACCTCATCAAAATCATCCATTAATGATGATCAAATTAATTATTATCAAAATTAACTGCCTTGATTATTAATCAACGAGTATCTATGTTCTTTTGAGCATGCCTCAAATTCGATGAAATGATCCATCTTGTTTTCATCATACACTGTTGCGTCATCACATCACTAAACACAAGACAATTGTTTGATAAATGAAACCAAAATGGCGTCGAGCAAAGAAAATTAAATTCTTGTTTTGAAAGAAAAATAAAATCTATAAAATGTAATTTTTTATGGAATGTTTGGTATAATTATACCACTAAATATTCCGTGGATTATAATCCAAAATTATTTAAATATACTCACTTAATTTTAATTAATCTGTGTATTATACTGTTGGTATTTGATGGGTGCACCCAAAATGGGTCCAAACCCAAAATACACATGGAGCCCAATCCAAGCCTACATTCATAAGTTATCAGGTGATAACTATAGACAGTTTTTTTGGAGAAAAACTTCATATGCTGTAGTTGTATCTTAAATATGAGTGTCTTATTGAGAATCAATTTCTGCTGGGCTTTTTATTGCTATAATTAGCATTACGTTAAAAGGTGTGGGCAGAGAAAGAAACATACAGAGAGTTACATAGTAAAGAGTAGAGATAAAATATAATGTGATTAGAGATCAAACTCCTTTTGGTGACCTGTTCTAGACCAGTGGAGAATCAAAGTTGTAATTAATCTATATAACTAAAGAAAGATACTCGATTGTTCTTTCTTTACTTCATTGGTATTAGAACCTGTTTTGATTTTTACTGGTTGAATATTTTTTGGCGTCAATGTTCCAAATGCAAAAAAAAAAATTGTAGAATATATTTTGTCTAATGCATATGGATTTATTTTATGTAATTCGTGTGGTATTATATATGATTTTGAAATGTTATGTTTTACTGTTGATTAGTAGACAACATGTAAAACTTGTATATATTTTTTTTCTATTTCAACATATGATATGTTGTATACTCTGATAATACCATATGATATGTGCATCTGTGATTAAAAATGCCATGAAATATTGTTTATCTATTAATGAATTCATATGTACATGTTTTACTTCAATTTTAAGTTTTAATAAGTGTAGAACATGTTTTGTACATTACGAGTTCATTAAAATCGCATGTTATATGTATAAGATTCAATGTGATTTTTTATTTGTGTTATATGCCATGAAACTTAATTTTTTCGCATATGAACACTAAGAAATAGAGCCCTAAAACAAAGACTTTGAGAAAGTCATAGAGGGTCAAAATCGTTGCTATTAGTTACGAATCTGGTACCATTAGAAACTAGAGATCCCTAGCTTTCCAACGACACCAAAAACGCATGATTTGGTTAAGTAACAAGTGAGAACGAAGCAATTGAAAATTGGGTTGGGATCAAATTTTTTCCAAAAATTTGTTCTTGAGGTTGAAGACAATGAAAAGTGCCATGCGCCATTAGGGCATCGAGTGCACTTAACCTTAGACCCAACTTTCAAAACTAAAGGCAAAAATGGAATTAACATAAAATTTGGAGTTGAATGGTGGTAGTCAGGTGATCATACGATTATGGGAAGGTGGAGAGTGAATTGTACGTGCCACCGGTGCGCGTCAATGAGCGCATAACAACACTGTGTTGTTGCAATGTGACCTACCCAGAATATGACACGTGGCAGGGATATGTCAACTAGGACACGTGGTCCAATCCCATGCTGACACATGGTATCGACGTGTTGTACATGAAAATCGTCGACCGTTTCTAGTGACCAGAGCGGTTTTCAGCGACAGTTACCTGCGTCGATCCACCCACTAGACCGGTTTCTGATGATGGTTTACTGGTCGTACCGGTTTTCGATGCCGTTTTCCGATGGCCGACTCAAAATTTTTCTGACACACTAAAATGCAGTTTTTTTGGAGAAAAAAAAATATTTTATTATTATTTTTATTCAGTCCATTGATTATTTTCGCTCCAATGTGAGTTGAATATATGCCCTATATATTTTTATAAGTTCTCAAATTCTTACTTACAAATTATTAATGTTATCTAATTTCATTTCTCTATAGTTGAAGGAAATGAGTAACGAAAACTTATCTGATTCCATTGACCCTCAAGAGGAGTACTCACCACTGTCGGTGGAGGAATACTCAACGTAATCGGTAGAAGATTATTCACCATTTTCGAATGAAATTTCCGTAGAGGAAAATACTATTGAAGAGTATTCACTTGGGATACTTGAGGACAATGAAAGTCAACAATATCCAAGGATAGAGATGCATGAATCGGAAATTGAATGGGCATGGATTTTCCAAGTACTAAAGATTGAGTTCATAGAAAAACTAGAAAGTCATAAAATGGATTATAGCACCACTTTTATGAACAATTGTTAAGGTTTGGGGATCTCATTGCTTCTAAATGGCCTTGGAGTGATGGTGGGATAAAGTTTATATGGAAAGACATAATCCATGCCCTCCTTAGGGTTCTACCAGATGAACTACGACAACATAATTATGTAATGCTAACCTTGCTAGAAGTAGATGCGCTTACCAGCTTTAATAAAGCACTAGAAGTCATTTTAGATTATGAAGATCATCGAGTACATAGAAACCTCTGAAAACATGAGGCTTTGAGTATGAGTTCTAATTTGAAGACACAAAAATGATATGTTACTAATGCATAGTGGTATGCATATGTTGCATTTAGTAGGCTTAGGGTAGATGAGAATTACTACCTATTCAAGAATAATAAGCAGAGCATCTTTGCACACTTTGAGAGAATCCTACATGAAATCCCAGAGAGTTTTAGAATTACTGATTGAGATAGTAATTCTTAGG
Source organism: Dipteronia sinensis (assembly GCA_033220585.1). Classification (NCBI taxonomy): domain Eukaryota; kingdom Viridiplantae; phylum Streptophyta; class Magnoliopsida; order Sapindales; family Sapindaceae; genus Dipteronia; species Dipteronia sinensis. The sequence continues at coordinate 49,943,865 of CM065640.1, forward strand.
ATGTATATAGTTTTGTAAATACTCCTAGTTTGTAAAAACTCTTTGTTATTAATGAAATGGGATATTTGTGCACATGATTATGCAAAGTCTTATATACTTGTGCTTATTTAATGTGGGTGTTCTAAATTGTAAGAAACAATGTTAGAACTGTTTTGCGCAAAAGACACTAATAAATATAAAATAGTGAATGTTATGGACTTGGATGATGATCGGGAGCTTTGACTCTTATTTCGATTCCTATCCTAATATTCCTCTTGTTATATTTTTTAAGTGTAAGTTTGCTGCATAGAATTGTGCTAAGTGTGAAATTATTAGGAAAACATGCGACAATAACTATTAATTAGACTATATGTAAAATAATGTTTCAGGAAATGGCTTCTGCATTTAAGTGTATTGTTGCTGAGTTGAACAAGGAAGAAAAGCAGAATGGTGACAACTATGAGATATGGCACTAGAAAGTTCAGATGATCCTTGTAGAGCAAGAGGCTCTTAAAACTCTTACAAATACCATGGTTGAACCACTGATCATGCAAAAATTGTAATATATTTTGACCCTCATTTCCATGTCCTTTGTCTCATTTTCGTGTGTTTTTGTATGTCTAATAGGCTCTTTTCTAGTGGTTGTAGGCATTTGATGCAATTCAGGTATTAGAGATGGAAAGCGGGATTTACGGGTGCAAAACAAGTCAAAAATTCAAGGAATAGGTAGTTGGCTAGTACTACATAGGTCCCAACCAGCGCAGTGGACCCGCGTACCGTGGATCAACAAAATGCAAGTGTCAATGCACGAGCAGTGTGCAGGTACTGCCCTTTCAAGTCATCTCTAACCATTAGACTGTACCTACACTTAAAGAGGGACTCTCTCATAAACCAACCAAGTAGTTGTGTAGTAGAGAGTTGATGTGATATGAGTCCCTATCTCTCCAAATCCAACCAAGTAGTTGCGTGTGAGAGTTATTGATTCTAAATCACCTTTAAAGGTAGATTAGCCCTAAACAATCGAATAAGTTCTTAAAAGGTTAAATGGATTGCCCATTATTTGTGTTGTGATTGCATTAACTCCCATTACTATCTCATATCTTATTTTATCATTTCGCACTCCTGTTAGCATTAGTTGCACTTTAGCCTAGCCTAATTGTAGTTTGCATTTTAGTTAATAATTCCAAAACCAATCATCATTTACTTTTAATTTGCAACTAGTATTAGTTTGTCAATTTAGTCATTTCTATCCTTCTATCCCTGTGGACGATACCTCACTTGATATTATACTAATTTTGAAAAGGTTTTAAGCACACTTGAGTTTTTATAAATTTTGTTTTGACAAGCATTTTACATACTAAAAAGGCACTTGTAAAAAAATGGCACTGCTACCGGGGATCGGTGTGCATAGTAGTGATTAGATTTAATTTTAGTTTTAGTTTCTTTATTGTTTTACTTGTTTTTAGTCTCTTTTATTTCGTTTTTGGTTTTTGTGTTTTTGAATTTTCAGGTTCGTAGGTACATGCACGATCATCGTTCTTTGAGAGGTGCATTATTTCCAGCAAGCGATAATATTAATTACATTGGAAGATTGATTAGACAGTTAAAAGAGAATCAGCTAGAAAAAGATATGGCAGAAGGAGTGCCACTAGAAGTACAAGAGCCAGTAGCTCAAGATGAGGTAGATTTAGGACTCACCATTGGAGAGTATACCCTTCCGTCCATAGGCAATCAACCTACAACAATTGTTTTGGACGATGTTGCTCAACAGTATGAACTAAAGGGAATGCACATCAACCTACTCCCATCCTTCTTTGGTCTACCTACAGAGGATTGCTTGCAATTTATGAAGGAGTACAGTGTGGTGCTAGAGACATTCCCTATAGTAGCTCAGAACACAGTACTCACTAGGGAGCAGTTACATATATGGTGTTTCCAATACTGTCTGAAGAAGCGTGCCAAGCAATGGTACATGGCTTTGAGAGCCGGATCACTCACCACCTAGGCCCAAGTCTGAAAAAGATTTTACAACAAGTTTTTCCCAACAGCAAAGGCTAAAGAGTTGACAGTGAAGATATCCACTTTTGCGGAGGAAGATGGAGAGCCCTTCCTTGAGGCATGGGAGAGGATCTAGATATTACTTGCATAGATTCCGCCCCACACTTATCTGGATGAGTTAAAGGTCACACCATTCTATAGTGGTCTCACCTCCATCACTCAGATGTTGGTTGACAATGCATGTGGTGGGACTATTGCAGATAAGAGAGTTGTAGAAGCGTACGAGATACTTGAGAAGCTAGCTCAAAATTCACAGCAGAGGACCTCAAGCACAAAGACAGGTGGAAGATTGGAGATAGATTGAGGAATATGGATGGCTATTGAAATGTAGAGAATGGCTAAAGAATTGCAGTCAATGAAAGAATATATGAAGTCAATGATCAAGCCTGGTGCCAATAAGTGGAGTAGAAGGAAATTTGAGGCAGCAGAAGGAAGCCCAGGTTTTAGGTGGATTTCAAAGACAGAGAAATGACCCATTCTCAAACTCCTACAATCCCGTATGGAGGAATCACCCAAATTTCTCATGGTCAAATAACAACAACAGTTCCAACAATAACCAAGTATACAACAGAAATTTCAACTAAGCAAAATAAAGTAGCAACCGGTGGGGAAACACCAATGACAACCCACAAAGCAACTTCAACACTCAGTCTAACTCATATCAGCAAAGGATAGGGACATTTGAGGAAGAGATGAGGGATTTCATCTAGACTGCTCAACAGGCTTCTTAGGCCATAATGAACTCTAGAGTTCAACTGACCAGGTGTTGAATAACTATATACAGTCAAATGATCAGAGGTCCAATGTCATGGATGCCTCAATCATGAAGCTGGAAACTCAATTGAGCCAGATCACAGATGTGCTGCAAAAGCAAGACAATGGAAAGTCTTCGATCAACAATGAACATGCCAAGGTGATTGAGGTTGTCCAGAATGAGTGTGAGAAGTCGGAAGAAAAAGATTCTTCATCAGAGTCAAGGAGAGTAAGTGAAAGAGTGAAGGAAGAGAACAAGTAGAACTTAGAGGAGATAGTGAAGCATACAGAGGGAAGTGAGCAGATGGTGAGGGAGAGTGTTCCCCTCAAGTTAGAGGATCGCTGTAGCTTCATCATCACCGTCACAGTGGGAGATTCACCAAGAATGGGAGCAGTGCTTGATATGAGGGCGAGCATCAATACGATGCCTCTCAAGTTGTGTCAACGGTTGAAGATTGACTCTATTAAGCGTACCAAGATGACTCTCAGGATCACAGATAACTCTCCATAGGTTCCACATGGTGTAGTTAAAAATATCTATTTGAATGTGAATGGACTTATAGTTCTTGTGGACTTTGTTGTAAGTGATGTTGAAGAGGAGTCACCCTATGAGAGGGATTGGAAGCTACTCCCAGGTAGATCTTATATGGCCACAGCCGGCATGGTTGTGGATGTGGTTTCAAGGAGACTATCCTTCACCTATTGTGGGAAATGTGTGGAATTTTATATCTACAAGCCTGAAGAAAGAATTGATGAAGGAGGTTGTTTTGTGCTAGAGATACCAAAAGAAATAAAGAAGAAGAGTTGAGTATGTGATCTTGTGAAGGCTTTTGAATTGGCTACATAAATGGAAAAAGAGAAACAAGATTGCCTATAAGAATAGGAAAGGTCATGAAGTTTGAAAACAAGGTTCACGATCGTCACATACTTGAGAAAGTTGATGAAGTTGAAAAAGAAAGCAAAAAGCTACCGCTTGAAATAACGCTTCTCAAGGCGGAGAATGAGATGCTTAGGAAGAAAGTCTAAGAATTCTCCACTATCAATAAGGAATTAGGTGTGTAACTCGAGAACTTTGAAGTAGAAAAGGATTTGGAATTGAATGAATTAGAAGACCTTGCAAGGCTATCGGAAGAATTTGAAGAGGAAATAGCTCCCAAGTCAAGGAAGATGTTAATGGAAGTCAATGAAGCATTGAGTAGGAAGGAAGAGGCACTCAAAATAGCAAAAGTCGAAGAGTGCTACTATATTGTTCAATTGGACAAAGTGGAAAAGGTAGTCAAGACACTTCAAGTGAGGCAACACCAAAGGCTTCAAGTCCAATCAACAAGAGGGAGTCACTCTTACTTTTCTCCTACATGCTACTTTTGTTCTAGAAAACAACACATTCAAGCCCATTGCTATAAATTTCATAAGTTTAGAATCACATAACATTCTAGGTCTAGGAAGCACCCATCTAAAGTGAAGAAAATTTGGGTGAGGAAAGACCAAGTGAGGGAAGTGTGCACGAATAGGAAGATTGAGTCACGAGCACCAATTTGAGTAGTTAAGAGGGGTGGATTTCCAAATCTAACCAAACCTCTCATAGTTGACTCTAGTTCCTCTTAAAGTGCATTTCATTGAATGTTTTCGATGTATGATTAGATTGCACAATTCATTTTCTCTTTTTGACTAAGTTGTTGCCCACTTATTTTGATTGATATGTGCATATGAATGTTTGGGTAGAGCTAGGTTGTGGAGAAAATCTATTGCGGAATCTATTTTAAGTTTATGTTATGGATTTTTCAATTTTGTTTTTGTTGATAATAAAGTAATAAGGCAAGTTTAGTTGATTAATGTGTGGATCCTATGGAGGACAAAGGCAGTCATGTTCAACAAATGCAGCAATATGCGGGTAAAGACCAGCGCAAACAAGGAAGCATATCCCTCAGTGCGTGGGTCCAATTGCGCAGGTGTAGACCCGCGCACTACTAGTGAAGTGCAATTACACTTGATTTTGTATGTTTGTTTATGAGGTGAATTTTTAATATTGACTAATCAAGAAAAGTTGGTAATTAACTTGATTAAAACCTATACACCCCCAACCCCCCCTCTAGGTTATTAGACACACGTTAAGAGTGTATTTTCATACTCAAATTTTTAGAGTAACTTTACATTCGAAGAATTTGAAGGCTTTAGTGTTTATATTTCACACTATTTCTTTTTAAAGCCTTTGCCTTTGCACAATTTACATACATTTGCCTAAGTACACGCTTTACACATTTTAGAGCTAGCTTCTCTAAAGTTATACACCTTAACATGATCCATAACTATGGTATGTGAAAGTGTTTGGGTTATGTATGTGGTGGAGGTTTAGTGTTTGGCCTCAATTTTTTCCAATGAACTCATACATCAAGGGACAAGTGTTTAGGCTATTTAGTAGTTACACACACACTCAAGTCCAAAATAATTTCTAAAAATCCATCTAGCAAGGGAATGCAAATCTCAAACAAGCAGTCCACATGATGATGTTCTATGGCAATCAATGAAAGAAAATTGATGTACAATGAGATCACTAAAAATTAAGTACAAGTTCGAAGAGTGTTTAAGAGTGGAAATGATATAACCCTCACAAATAAAACGTTTATAAGGCACAAAATCTCACAAGGGTAGTCTCCACTATTTTCCTAAGCGAAACAAGAATAGAGGTCTAATCCACCTCACCATCAAAAGATTGGCACTGTACAAGCATATTTAAGGTGATGCATGGAGCTAAAAGCATACATGATATGTTTCAACCGGCACACGAAGAAAAACAACTCAACAAAACCGGAACTATTACAATAAAATTTCAAAAATGACCGGTTTGCAGAGATTTGAAAATTTTCTAAACGTAACAAAACACATATAAACAACAAAACAAAAATAAAAAACACGAAAGTGTCCACACCCCCAAACCTAAGCTCAACATTGTCCTCAATGTTGCTCAAATCATAAAATATGGACAACATTTAGCAAGATTTGGGAGATAGAACATAAACATCACAAAAGATTAAAAACAATAACACATCAAATCCTAAGATCTAAGCACAATACAAATCCACTCTTAGATCTAAACAAAAATAAAAATCACAAACACAACAAACATAGCATTCCTATCATTAAGCGCATGAGCGGTTTCGGCCCAAGTCGACAACTAATCCACAAGCACTCAAATTAAGCAGAGGAATTACCTCATGTGTCGGTGACCAACGCGTTCGTTGTGGTTCTACCGTTTCACTTGATGGAATTGTTGTGGTGCGATAAGCCCACACTTTGTTCTCAAGAGTTGTGCGGTCCATAAAACCTGAAATTGTTCTTTCCTAGCACAAGCACAACTCAAAAACAATCAAATGCATATGCCATAAATAAAAGAAAATAAGAAAAAGAAAAATCTAACCGCATACATAGATATCCGCAAAGCAATTAAATCTAACATTTACAGAACCTAAGCTAAAAGAAGAAACAATTAACAAATACACATCCCCGCCAGCGGCGCCATTTGACGAGTGGAATTTTGCGTAGTTGGAAACATCGTCAAGTAGTTATAATAAAATCAACCTTGCAAATAAGGAACGAGTCAAAAGACATATATAGAAATAAAACTAGTACATCGTGCAATCAAGGGTATCGTTCCGCAGGGATGTGTTGTTAACCGTTTCGAGTTTTAAAGTTTAGGGAAATCATGTAAATAGAATGCGGATAAGGTTAGAATGGTGTGTGTGTGTGTGTGTGTGTGTGTGTGTGTGTGTGTAGAAAGTGAAGATGGAAATATAAAAAAAAACAAGAGAATGTGGAGGGGTGGGAATGTTGATTAAGTGAGAAATAATAAAAGGGTGGATAGGAGAGATGCATGAAAATGGTCACACAAGGGTTTACAAGTCCACCAAACATAAGTGCACACAACATTAAGCACATCCAATTTAAGTTAAGGGTTCGTTTTTGCCTCAATCTGATTTATACCCGTTCATAGAGCTAATAGTTGAAGAGTGTGTTGAGGGCCTCTCAAACAAGAAACCGCAACCGACATTTGTGAACCAATTCTACAAACCAATGCTAGATTGAGCCCCAATACTAACATGGTAATTGTAAAATGGTAACTTTAGGTGTAATGAATGTGGAAAGAGTAATTGTTCCTCCAACCATAACTTACCTAGAGCCCCTAGCACAAGAAATAGTCGGATTCCCAATTATTGTAACTCCAACCACAACTCACCTAGAGCCCCTAGCGTGAGAAGTAGCCAAAGTCCAATATATAACAAAAAAAATGAACCAAGCCTCTTTAAATATGGCAATTAACAAGTTCATTCATTCTTCCTAGCTAATTAGTCAAGTTTATGCCCGGAATGGCCTTTCCAATGGCACAATCCTAACTCTAATTCACTCTAATCCATCCATACACATGCAAATTTGACTTTCCATCAACATACACATACAAATGGGATATTTGATTATAACTACTCCTACAATTACATTAATCTACTCCTAATCCCATTCATGAACATATATTAATTTCCAATCTCCATACATAAGCATTTCAAGATAGAGATATATTCAATAAAAGCAAGAATGAATCCAAACACAAATTAGATATAAAAACAACCACACATTATATTGAGCACAAATTAGGTTTACAAATATTCCCAAGTGGGGGTTTACACAATTAAGAAAACATGAAATACAAAGAGAATGAGTTTAAAGGAGACAACCCTTGAAGAAACCCCTCCAAGAGCTCTATAAATGCCTAGCTCGAAATTGGTCATAGACCACTCCTATCTCCTTGCAATCAACTCTCAAATGTGGTGGGTGATGGGTAGAAATGGTGTGGGAGAGACATCCATGAAGGAAAACCTCCATGGATGCTCTTGAAAGCTCTCTCTCTCTCTCTCTCTCTCTCTCTCTCTCTCTCTCTTAATTGGTGAAGAAGATTGAAGAAGATGAAGTTTGGGTCTGAAAAATTATGAAGAGAGGAGAGGAGAAGGTGCTTATATAGTGTTGGGAGGTTAGGGTATGGATTGGTAGTGAAGGGACGAAAATGCCCCTCAATTTCAGGTAAAAATGCGACCTCCAGGTGCCGTTCGGCGGTCAAAACGGCAGCCATGGTGCTAGCCGTTTTGCCCGCCGAATTGGTGAAGAAACCTACTATCCTAATTCGGCGGTCAGAACGGCGGTTTGGTTGCCCGCCGTTTTGCCCGTCAAATGCCATTTCTGCTCTGCATACTAGTTACTCAAATAAGCATAACTTCCTCCAAAAAAGTCGGAATCGTAATCCGTAAAATGTTCTGAAAACTAGACTTCCGTACCTTTCCAAATATATAAATATATCAATGTGATTCGATCAGAGGAGGGAGTTATGGCACCTACAAGTCAGACGTTCTGTACAAGCCCATATAATTTCAGCCCATAAGCTGTCGGAAAATCAGAGGGGTTCATGCACGCTGTCTCGGTGTTCCGTTCTTGCTTGACGACGGATCAACCGTGCAAACATCTATATTTTCTTGGCCACGATTGGGCTTAGATCACGTCGCGGTCCGTATCAATGGTGAGGTGCGGCACTCTGAATACTTCCATTTATTCTCATTTTTGGCTCTTTTTGCCTCCAAATCTAAATTTTAAGCTCAAGACGGTGAAATAGGGAATAAGTACCTACACATGGCTCAACAAACACATTATATACAAAATACGCTCGAAACGAGAACAAAAGATAGGAAAATTGGGGACCTAAAATAGGTATAAAATAGTCCGATCATTAAGTACTCACAAAAATATAGTACACTTTTGAAGCACAAGTATGTGAAAGTTAAGTATAGACACTAGTGTTCAAAGTTTGCTTGTAAGTAGAGCTAAAGTATGGGTGGGTAATGTATTGAGTCGTAACATGGTTGGTGACCTTTGAATCCCAAATCCTATTCTTTTGTTTACTACATTTCACTCCATGGTCCCTTTATAACCAAAGGGAAAGACCTTTTTGATCTTCGATGAAATCTAGATTAAAAATGTTTGTTGAAGCATGATCTTCCACATCTATGGCATTTGATTCCTTTCTAGGCTAGTTCACAAAGAAATTAGTGGTCTATCAATGTTATATTGTATGTAATGAATTATATTCCTATGCATAAACTCTATCTTTGTATGTGAACTTAGGACTCTGAGCAGACAGAATAAAGAGACTCCACGTGAGGCTTAGAGTCGAAGCGAATTATGCTCAAGGTGTAAGAGTGAGTAGTCCCTAATATGAGGGCGCTTTTAGGTGTGGGATTCGTGAATGTGCAAGTTTTCCTTGAGTGCATTCGAGTTGCCTTAGAACGTTTTGCATGTGTCTACTCTTCTCTATCACACTTCATTGAATCTCACAACTAGTTGGAAATGCGGCTTTTTGTTTTGTCTCGTTTGTGTCTAGGACATTTTCAGATAGAGTTATGTTTGTTTTGTCTTGTGTCTTTTGTTTGTTTGTCTCGAGTTTGCTCAAGGACGAGCAAATGTTTGGTTTGAGAGTGTTTGATTAGAAAAGGTTTGGTTTTGGGGTGTTTGATCGTGCCAGAATTGTAATATATTTTGGCTCTCATTTCCATGTCCTTTGTCTCATTTTCATGTGTTTTTGTATGTCTAATAGACTCTTTTGTAGTGGTTGCAGGCATTTGATGCGATTCAGGTATTGGAGATGCAAAGCGGGATTTGCAGGCACAAAACAAGTCAAAAATTCAAGGAATAGGGAGTTGGCTGGTATTGTGCGGGTCCCAACCAGTGCAGGACACGTGCACCGTGGATTAACAAAATGCAAGTGTCAGTGCGCAGGTACTACGCAGGTAATCCTACCCATGCACTTCCAAGTTTCCACTTCCAAACTAGCGCACAAACCACAATCCTTGAGTCATCAGATTGCACAAATGCTAGGATGGCGGGTACTACGCGGGTCCCAACCAACACAGTTGACCCGTAAACAGAGGATGAAGAATTCCAGAGATTTCCAGTGCTCGGGTCACTAAGCGGGTCTGTACCTAAGCACTACCTATGCACATCGAGCCCAGATTTGCTTACATCATCCAAATCAGACCTATTTTAGGCAACACTATATATACTTTCTTTTCAGATTATACCCACACTCTCACTTAGCCTTCTACACACTTTTTTCCTCATTTAGATCTAGGAATATCCTCCCACCTAATCAAAACCCATCTTCCACCATTTCAGACCAATTGCTTCCCTAAAATCATCCCTAAACAATTCCTTTCACTTCCTTTTCGCCAAATCACCTAAGCCCACACTCAAGGAGCTCAAGTCTTACACATTGGAGAAGGAGAGGAGCTATGAGAAGAAGAAAAAGCACAAGTACTTCAATGGGTTTCTTCTTATCTTTGTCTTTTCTAATTATTCTTTGTATTTCTATGATAAATAGCTAAACCCTTAGTGGGAGTGATGTAATAACACATGAATTGTGGGTAGTCCACTATATCTTTATTATTTGATTATTTAGTTTCATTCAATGATTTTCAATGCAATTGATTACTTCTTGGATTAAGTAGATATGCCCTCTCTTAGTTCATGATTAGTATCAATTTATTTTGAGTTTTTAAAATTGAATATATAACTTCTTGGATTGGGTAGATATGCCCTATCTCGAGCCAAGTTAGATACCCACTTTCAAGGTGATTAAAACTAGCTAAATTGAATGGAAGGGATGTGTCGTAAATATGTCCTTCCAATGCATCCCGGCTACAATGGAAACGTGTGGATTGTGAATATGCTCTTCCAAACCATCTCTAACCATAAAAATCTACCTAAGCTTAAAGAGAGACTCTATCATAAACCAACCAAGTAGTTATGTAGTAGAGAGTTGATGTTATATGAGTCGCTATCTATCCAAATCCAACCAAGTAGTTGCGAGTGAGAGTTCATGATTCTAAATCACCCTTAAAGGTAGATTAGCCCTAAACAATCAAATAAGTTCTTCAAAGGTTAAATGGATTGCTCATTATTTGTGTTGTGATTGCATTAACTCACACCACCATCTCATATCTTATCTTATAATTGCGCACTCTTGTTAGCATTAGTTGCATTTTAGCTTAGTCTAATTGTAATTTGCATTTTAGTTGATAATTTCGAAACCAATTATCATTTACTTTTAATTTGCAACTAGTATTAGTTTGTCAATTTAGTCATTGCTATCCATCGATCCCTGTGGACGATACATCACTTGCCATTATACTCATTTTGAAAGGGTTTTAAGCACACTTGAGGTTTTTATAAATTTTGTTTTGACAAGCATTTTCCATACCAAAAAGGCACTTGTCAACAACCGAATGGTAGCACTGCCTAACACAAGAGAGATCTTAGAACATATCAGACCTAGAAAAGGAAGAACAGTCTGGCTCATATAACGATAATGAGTAGTATGACTGATGCTCTCATGTGTGAATATGAAGGGTTTGACACAGTGCAAGACATGTGGATTTGGTTGAAAGATAAGTTTGGTGGTACTTCTACTACCAAGCTTAGGAGACTTACAATAGTTTGACACCTATAGGAAGCGCCAAAATCATGATATGAAGTAGAGTTTTAGGGAGATGTCAAACATGATATGTGAATTGAAGTCTACAGGTCATACTCTAGCTGATAAGCAGCAAATCCAAGTAGTGATCCGATCTCTTATTAATAGTTGGGAAAATATAAAGATCAACATGACCCACAATGATAACATCAAGACTTTGATGATATATCGTGTCATGTTGAACTGGAAGATGAGCACCTAAGGTAGCTAAGGTTTCCGGTCAGCTTTACATGGCTGAATCTAGCAAGCGCAAGGCTAAGAGCTTTAAGCGCAAGGGAAAGAAGGGGAACTTCCAAAAGGGAAAAGGGAAGGGTTCTAAACATAACTTTAAGAAAGATGAGACCGAAAATCAAAAAAGGGGCAAGAGTGTTGGAGTTAAGAAGGACAAAGCCAAATTGAAGTGTTATAATTGTGGCAAACTGGGTCATTTTGCTCGTGAGTGCACTAAGTCGAAAAAGGTACGACCTAACTATGCTCTAGTTTCTAGTTCTGTTTTACTCACTAAATCTCATCCTTTGTGGACTGTAGACTCAGGAGCCACAGACCATGTAGTTAGAGACATAGCAGCGTTCGTAGAATATCGTCGGATCAGTAAGGGGACTAGATGGATTTACGTAAGGAACAACTTGAAAGTTGAAGTGAAGGGTACTGGCACTTGTAAATTAATGCTGCATGGTGGACAAGTACTTGATCTCCTTTATGTTTTATATGCTACTGGGATTCGATGAAATTTAGTTTCAGTTATTGTCCTTCTAGGTTTAAGTTATGAACTAAACTTTTATGGTGTTTGTATGGATATTGTTTTAAATACCGTTTGTATTGGTACTGGATATTTGCTTAATAGTTTTATTGTATTAAATACCAAATTAGACGGTTTTAATTATAATGATGATTGTTTTTCATTAATTGCTTCCGCTAATGATGTCAATGTTGATGTGAAAACTTGGCTTGCTAGACTGAGTCATATTAGTCAAGATAGGATGAACATATTGGCTAGAGAGGGCCTCTTAGATTCATTTAATAAGATAGAATAACTTATCTATGAAAATTGTCTAGCTGGAAAAACAACTTGAAAACCATTTAGAAAGGGAACTAGGGCTGAAAATCCATTACAATTAATTCACTCTAACATTTGTGGTCCAATGAGTGTGAAAGCAAGGCATGGTGCCTCATATTTCATCACATTCATAGATGACTTTACCCGTTTTGGACATGTCTACTTGATTTCTCATAAGTCTGAAGCATTGGATTGTTTCAAATTATATTTGAACTTAATAGAGAATCAATTAGATAAAAGGGTTAAAGCATTACATATTGACAGGGGCCAAGAATACCTTTCAAAACACTTCAAGGAATTGTGTGATGAAAAGGGTATATAAAGACAATTAACTAATCTTAGGACTTCGTAACAAAATGGTGTGGCGGAAAGGAGGAATAGAACATTACTTGAAATTGTTAGATCTATGATGGCGCAAGCAAATCTCCTAGTGCACTACTGTGGAGAAGCTTTGTTAACAGCCACATATATATTTAACCGAGTTCCCACGAAGTCAGTCACTTCCACACCTTATGAGTTATGGACAGGTAGAAAACCTAACTTAACTAATCTACGACCTTGGGGATGTGCAGGTTACGTACATGATCCATCCAACAAGTATGGAAATTTGGGTGCAAGAGGAAAGATATGTATCTTTGTTAGATATTCTGAGCATTCAAAAGGATAAGTACTCATTGGTGAAAATTCAGATGGAAGTGTAACTGAGATAGAATCACGAGATGTGAATTTTTTAGAGAGTGAATTTTTGAATAGAGGTGAAGTTGATAGAGATATTCGATTCTACGAATTCGATGATCTAATTGAGGAATCAAAATCTAAATACTCCACTAAAAGTTAATGCAGATCTATCAGGACCTTTTGTCCCTTATGGGAGTGATACTCCATGTGAAGTTAATATAGATCTACCCAGACCTTCTATCCTAGTGGGAGTAATGAAGTTGTGGACACAACACTTTTAGATTTACCCTCTCATAGAAGCAACCATGGAAACATCCCACGTCGTCATTTTGAGATCGAAGGGGAAGCATTTATGGTTGATTCACACGATGCTGATGAGACTAAAAATTTAAATAAGGCTCTTGACTCACCCGAAAAGGAACTATGGACAAAAGCAATGCAAAAGGAGGTAGATTCAAGGAAAAGTAACCATGTTTGGGACTTGATTTACTTACGGCTAAGAAGAAAAGCCATTGGAAATAAATGGGTTATTCGTATCAAACGAAAAGCGGATGGCACAGTAGAGAGACATAAGGCACATTTGGTCGCAAAAGGTTACACCCAACAAGAGGGTATTGACTATGAAGAAACTTTTTCTCCTATGGTTAAGTTTGCTTCAATACGCCTTATTCTAGCAATCGTGGCATATGTGGACCTAGAATTACATCAAATGGATGTAAAAATAGCATTTATCAACAGAGAACTAGATGAAGAAATTTACATGGAACAACCAGTAAATTTTGTTTCAAAAGGCCAAAAGCGCAAAGTGTGCAAGCTCAAAAGGTCTATATATGATTTGAAACAATCATCCAGGAAATGATACCTACATTTCCATCAGGATGTTATATCTTATGGGTTCCAAATGGTTGAAGAAGACCATTGTGTGTACATAAAACAGGATAAGGAAAGTATGTGATGCTATCTTTATATGTGAACGATATTTTATTGGCTGGAAATTGAAAAGAGTATGTGTTGGCCATTAAGAAATAATTGTCTTCAAATTTTAAGATGAAGGACATTGGTGAGGCTGGCTATATATTAGGAGTCAAAATTACGAGAGATCGTTCAAAGAAAATTCTTGCTCTATCACAAGAGCCTTATATAAGAAAAATTCTTGAACGTTTTAACATGGTTGATTATAAGCCTATGGATACACCCATATCAAAAGGACAAACTCTGAGTCTCGACATGTGTCCTAAAACTCCACAAGAACTTGAAAGAATGAAAAATGTTCCTTATTCTAGTACAATCGGCAATCTCATGTATGATATGATGTGTACAAGACTTGATATCTACTATGCGGTAGGATTCGTAAGTAGATACCAATCCAATCCTAGACAGAAACATTGGATTGTCGTGAAGAGAATTTTGGCATATCTGTTTAGTCTTTAAGTTTTATATTGGCATAATTCTATATCAAAATGACATTTGCTTTGTATTGATTAGTTGTCTAGGATTTGTTGATAATCAAGTTTCAAGGAAGATTGGACAACATTCAAGCAAAGTGGTGGCTACAAAGAATGATGTTCTACTTACCAAGAACCTTGATGAAGAGGACACTCATGTTAAGCAAGAACAAAAAGATGAATGAGAGTGGTGTTCTACTTACCAAGTCAACTATGTTGATGAAGACCTATGCTTAGAAACATCCTAGATGAAGCTAGATAATACTTGAATCATGAATAAATGATGGGAGATTGGGTTTTTGGCCAATAAAAATGGTATCTTGCCAACGTTTCTTGCAAGTCACTCTTGAGCTCTAAAAAGAATGAGAGAGAATGAATTCTAAAGCTCTAAAGAGGCAAAGAAGGGAAAATAACATATATATATATATATATATATATATATATATGAAGCCCTAGACGAAATGACATCGTTTTGAAAAACAGCAATTAAATCCTGTCAATACTGCTCGCTGGACTGCGGCTCGGGCAAGTTGTCTAGACCGTGGTGCATGCAACGGTGCACCGTCTCGATAAAATAGCAGCGGGGACCGCTATGCATGCAAGAGCACAGGTCACAATCTAGGCAGTAGGGGTCTATTGATGTTTACCGCAGTAGGGACCGCTGTGCGTACAAGTGCACAGACTGCGGTCCTCAAAGCATGCACCCTCTAGAACTAACCGATGTTGGGACCACAGCGGAGGCAGGTGCCTAGCCAGTTACCTACACTGCGGTGAAGAGGAAAACCCTCTTTTCCAGGCAAACTCAACACACTAATCTAATATG